>OZ014550.1:79409869-80009869 GCA_963966155.1 Clivina fossor
ATGGGTGCAATATTGAAGTTATTATTTTAATTATCGATTATCGATTATTCTATAGAATATTTTTTTACAATATAAACATTATGCATATTTTGTATTATAATTTATATTGCATATAAACGTACCTATAAGGTTTTTATAAAATATAAAATTTTAAATATAAAAGTTTATAATTTTTCTGTATTACAATGTAAAACAGGCAGTTTAAAAACGCAATTTTAAATTTACATGCAACTTTTAAAAGGGTTCCGAAATTTTACAGAATAATTTGGTAAAAACATTCCTTTAATATGACGCTAGCCAATCGGAACAGTGATAAGCTACTAGTTGAATCCTGTCTGTTTAGCCCACCCAGAATGTGCATTACTTTAGTTTAATGTTAGTTTATTTGTAGCAGTGAAGAAGTATAGATGTACGCATGCATATTATAGTTGAAATCACCGGTATAATTAATATATCAGTTCACATAAAGTACGTATAATATTTATATTTATATAAGGTTTATGATTTTTACTAATGAATACTAATAATATATTTGTGTTTTTGTGTAGGTTATTGCAAATTCCAGGCGTCTGTAACATTTACCAAGAAAATGTAAGTAAATTGTTTATAATTTAATAATTAAATATTTTTAGAAAGATACATAACAGTTTATTTATATTAAAATAATTAACGTAGCGTTTTTTATTTGTAGATAACTTTATCCAGAAGAAGGATCGAAATTTTCGTCAGGAATGAAAACGATGTCTGTCTTGAATAGGGTACGAGTACTAACCTTAATTAGAAAGCTGAATAATTATTCGTAAGAATAACAATATTTTTGTTCAGAGATTTAAATGACTGAATGTTTTTTTTTTAATTCATTTTATATATTTTTTTTTATAATGTTACGATAAATAATTCATATTATATAACACATATATTACTATACAAATTTTGTAAACTATACGTATATTTTTTGTTTTTTGTATATAGCATTTTTTTTTTGCTAATAAACTATATATATTATTATTATTCAATGTTTATTAATTCCTGCTTCATTTGAAAATACATCCTTTATGTAAATTTACAAATGTATGTAATTTTACCAACAATAATATTACAGAACTAAATAAATATTACCTATTTATGGAAAATTCCCGACAGCAAATTTACTGAAGTTCTGTAAATTTACTAAAAGAGATTTTACTAAAAAACTGTAATATTACATACATATGTATTTTTACATACAGTTGGTAATATCATATTACACAACGTTTGTAAAAGTACCGACATTATGTATTTTTAAACAATTATGTAAAATTACAGCTGTTCGGTAATAATACCTACAAATGCTGGGCATCATAGTGTCTCATACTTTGTAGGTAAAATTACATAAAAAAATTTTACAGTGTACGATTTAATATTATTAATTTTTCTACTACTGTTAACTGAAATTGTTCTGTTGAAATTTGTTTACTCTTTGTCTGACACAACAAAATTGTTTTTAGCCTATTATTTCAAACATCATCATAAAACATCATCAAAGTTAGTCACAAAGATATTACACTTTCATAGATATTTCTATGGTTAATTAACAAATAACTTATTTTAAATCACACTAAATAATGTCCCATGATATTAGTGAAAAATTTTATTTCAAATTTCAAATTAAAAAAAAAAGCATTGCAGCGCGTGAGTTCTCGCTATCACACACCGGCCAAAACACCGTACGTTTGGGTGTTTGTGAATGCGTATGAGCAGCACAAGGAGCTGCACGAGGAGCGCTCCTAGTTCCGAATATGCGTAGGTGGCGAGTGAATTGGCTCAACATTGCAATATATGCTGCTTTGCTTCAAAACGGATGGCTATCGCCGCTCAGTGCCTGAATTCTGGCAGCCTGAATAACTTTATAGTGTGCAACAAAAAAATTTGGTTATATATATATATATATATATATATATATATATATATATATATATAAAGACACATAGGTGCAGAAAATTATTGTTTCTCTCAATCTTAATTTTTGCAGGGTGTGCAGTGCCCGCCCTGCGCATATGGACTGCACGCTACTGAGTTCAACACATTACTGTAAAACGCACATAGAAAATTTTTCTATATAAATCTTCCAGAAATTTGCATATTATGCGGAAATACTTTTTTTAAACTGCGTTTGATTTTGTAAAAATGCTTGTTTGATATAACATTTTTTTCAAATATTTTATTTTATTTTAATCTTTGAATAAAAAGGTCTGTCATATTTTTAATATTTAAAGCGGATTTGAATCAGAGCAAAAACTGGTAACCAAACAATTAATTAAACTAGTTAACCAACATTTTTGTAAATATCTTGCAAACCGTTACCTTAACCGGTAGTTTAAACTTTTTTAAAACCAAGAAACCTTTATCCGAAAAACGGTTTTTTTTTGTCAGCAAAACAGAAATATGAAATTATTTCTATATAAAGTATATTTTATTAAACGCAATTTCTAAATTTTAAACTTGTTATTAAAAACGACATTTGCACACATTCGTGTTAAACAATTTTGTAACAAGTAAATAAAATTGGATCTTCATTTTAGATTAAGGAAAGAATATCATATAACCTACAATTAAAATTTTATTTTCTAAAAAAAACATAATGATAAATAATTTTATTATTTGGTCACATAGCAAATATTTAAAAAATACAGCAAAAATTTACAATTTGACAATATATATATATTCAGGGTGATTTATTAGTAATTGGAAATATTTTAACTGGAGTATCCTGGGCTCAGAATATGAAGATTTAACGCAAATCACTTAGATAAAATATAGCTCCTTACTGAGCTACAGGGTGTTTTATTTAAAAATTTAAAAACGATTTTTGCACATTATTTAAAAACTATTTGACGTATCCTTATCATATTTGGCAGGAAGTTTAGGTACCGTACACCATACTAAATTATGTTAAATAAAAGTTTCTGGCTACTGCCAGTGGCGTACAACAGGGGCAAGTGAGAGGTTGATCCTTCCTAAATTCTACGCCACTGGCGGAATTGTCATTTTAGCACAATTTTTAGATTCTCCAATACTTTTTGTGTAAAAAACATACTCTTCCTTCGTAGCGATAAAGTCAATATTTTTCGAGATATTTAAAGTTAAACATAAGCTGCACCCTAGGGATTTTTTCAAAATTTGCTCAAAAAAATCAGAAAAAAATTCAGTAAAATAGAGAAAAAAATTAGCTACATAATAAATAAAAAACTTTGTTCTCTAACTCATTCTGGTTTGGCAGGAAAAATTATTGAAAATAAAAAATTGAAATGTAAAAAATATTAATTTTCAATAATTTTTCCTGCCAAACCAAAATGAGTTAGAGAACAAAGTTTCTTAGTTATTATGTAGCTAATTTTTTTCTTTATTTTACTGAATTTTTTCAGATTTTTTTGAGCAAATTTTGAAAAAATCCCAATGTTTAACTTTAAATATCTCGAAAAATAGTGACTTTATCGTTACGAAGAAAGAATATGTTTTTTACACAGAAAGTATTGGAGAATCGAAAAATTGTGCTAAAATGACAATTCCGCCAGTGGCGTAGAATTTAGGAAGGATCAACCTCTCACTTGCCCCTGTTGTACGCCACTGGCAGTAGCCAGAAACTTTTATTTAACATAATTTAGTATGGTGTACGGTACCTACACTTCGTGCCAAGTATGATAAGGATACGTCAAATAGTTTTAAAATACTGGGCAAAAATAGTTTTTATATTTTTAAATAAAACACCCTGTAGCTCAGTAAGGAGCCACATTTTATCTAAGTGATTTGCGTTAAATCTTCATATTCTGAGCCCAGGATACTCCAGTTGAAATATTTCCAATTACTAATAAATCACCCTGTATACACAGGGTATATATATATATATATATATATATATATATATATATATATATATATATATATACATTTTTTACATAATCTTATTTTATTAAAAATTGTTAATCGAAAATTTTACTGGTTCAAACTGGTTCAAACTGGTTCAGAATATTAAAAAAAAATCAGTTAGAAACAAGAACCGTAATTAAAATATGGTTCCGATACTGATTAACCATCAACCAATATTTTTATTGGTTACATGTCTTGGTTTTAATGGTGTCGTGTCACTTGCGTACATGTCAGGTGCGTACAAACATTATTTAGTATCACCTGCGTATAAATAAGGGCCGGCTCAAGCATAGGTAGTGAAGGTACTTAGGCCGAGTGTCAGATGCGTACAGAGGTTTGAGAAATGTCGAGTTGTCATTTGTGTCAATAGTGGTTTATCATTTGCGCCACGAAACCCTATCATCTGCGCTACTGTTAGCTTAGGCTAGGTTAGGTTAAGGTTTAAGGTTTATTTACGTTATTATTCAATATAAGCGCTTATCTCATCGGCGCAAATAAAGGCTCATTTTCATGGCGGTGTCGAAAGTGTGAAACAGTGAAATGCAGTAATGTCATTGGTGGATTCGATTCCCGCTTATACTTGAGTGTGGTGTTGAAGTGTGTTGTTGAATGTTTAAATATTTTAACTTTTGCCCAGACACCCACCAGCACGCATGCGTATTTATCGTACAACTGTCAGTGTGCCAAGCAATTGACGTTAATATTATAAAATAAATTTCAATGAAAATTTAATAATTTGTGTTCAAGAAATACAGGCTTTTTATAATTTTAAACATGTATATTACCGAAATAACATTCTGAAGGCACCATTATGGTATGATATAGTTAAAGAAATGAATTCGGAATTGACATAAGCGACACCATCGACGCTTCATAAACCGCAATGAAAATAGAACAGACACGTTTAAAGCCACTTTCGACACCGCAATAAAAACAAGGCTTGATTGGCTAGGTTAGGTTAGGTTACCTTTTAATCTTGGGAAACCATGCGCGGAAAACAACTCGGTTATGACCTTTTTTTGTCTCAGGCATAATTTCAAATTTTGGGAGACAACTCGGCCCTGCCCATTAATCTACACAAATTAAATTTCAATCACTAAATATAAACTCGGTCAATATTAAAATTGAATACTAACTTGATTATTTGTAAAATAGCTGTAGGCATCTGACACTCGGCCTAAGTACCTTCACTACCTGGGCTTGAGCCGACCCTTATTTGTACGCAAGTGATACTAAATAATGTTTGTACGCATCTGACACGTACGCAAGTGAGTCTATTTCGTTTTAATTAAGTTGATGTTGACAAAATATCAGACATAAGTACAAATAATATTATTATAAAATATTAGAACAAGATATGTGCTTTCATTGAAAAAAAAATTGATATTTAAATTCGGAAAGTATATATAAATACCTATAATTTTAATTATTTTTATATTTCATAAATTAGACTATTGAAAAATATTTAGTGTGAATATTTATTACAAACACAAAAAATATAAAGTAACATTATAATTTAAAAAAAAAAATTTTTCTATGAGAAAATCACGTAATATACTTTAGAAGATGTTGCAGAGACTTCAATCACAATTAACCAGTGATATTGCTTACGAAAAAATAAAATTAAAAATTAATTAATAAATGTCAGACATATAGGCCCAGTTGCACAAAGAATTGTTAACTTAAACAATAACTAGATAACTAGATTGTCAACCGCCTCATTGATTAGTCAGTTGGCAAGTTAACAAGAAAAGATAACTAATTTAAGTTAAACAAAATTAATATGTAAATTTAATAATTAATTTTACAAATAAATTCCTTCTTGACACTCAAATATCTATTATTTATTAATAATAATTAATATTTATTACCATGTAACCCCTTGGACATAAAGTGATCTATATCTATAACCGTAATCGTAAGGGTTATTTAATGAAAGTGATAGTCAGTGAAAATATTATATAACCGAGCGGTTTAAAACGTTTGTCTGACACCGCTCGAACCTGTGCGGGCCCGGGTTTGAATCCCGCTTGGGGCATGAATGTTTGTGTTGTTTTTGTTTCGTTTAAACACATTTTGAAAAAGTCATTAAAATTGGCTGGTTGATCGGCCAAGCACCGAAAACCATTTATGTTAAAAAAAAATATTATGTAAATCTCCAAAATCTATAATATTACAAATACCTTTATTATCAATTAAATATTTGCTATTTTTAATAATATCATTTACTTCATCTACATTTTTATTTTAAATAATGTTTAAATAAATTATTTAACACTTTAGATAAATCAACGAACAAGAATATATATATATATATATATATATATATATATATATATATATATATATATAGTTAGTTGTTATATATAATAGTTAAGTTGTTGAATCAAATTCTCATTTTAGATTCTTTGTCGAGCTTTCGGTGGTATTTTCCACCTTCTTCAGGACATGCTCTTATTTTGAGAAGGTGGAAAATACTATCGCAAGTTCAACAAATAATCTAAAATAAAAGTTTGATTCAACACCTTACCAATCGACTATTATCCCATTAAAATACTCACCAATATAATTTTTCCTAGTCGTGATCTTAAATTCATTATATATATATATATATATATATATATATATATTACATATATATTAGTTATATATATATATATATATCGATTTAAATTCACATTTCATGTAAATTACAATTTTTTGAAATCTAAAATTTTAATATCTTTCCCACCTAATATTTTATAGTTACGAAAATAGTTATAATAAAATATTTGACGTGTAATATAACCATTGTTTAAATTTTTTAAGACAAATGTTTTAGTCTAATATTAGCTTTGTTAGCGGTAGTAATTCCGAATTAATTCGGAACCTGTTCGGAACGTCTTTAGAATCAAGCGCATGTCCGATTCTGAATTTATTCAGAATTTTATATTTCCGCGAACGTTAAATGAACATTACATTTAATTAAGAAAGTGGCTATTTATACATACGGTATGTATACGCAATTGGCTATTTATACATACATTATTTTTACGTAATTGGCTATTTAGGGTAGGTTAGGTTAGTAGGTTGATTTAGGTTTTTTTTTTTAGTATGTATAATTGGACAATTGCGTATACATACCGTATGTATAAATAGCCTCATCCTTTAATTAAATTCCGTTATTTGACAAATTTCATTTTAGATATCAGCTGTTCTTGTTTATTCCGTGCATTAACTTGTCCTTTTAAAACACAAATCTAACATAAAACGTTCGAAATTGACGTGTAAACTATTGCTGGTGAACTTTCTTGATAAAATCCTGGGATGTGTCGAATACTTTCGAAACTAATTCCGAATGAAATAATTGTGTTCCGCAAACGCAGAACTTTTTGTTCAGAGCATGATCAAATTTTCATTGCGCATGCGTACTTGTTCGGAACTAGTTCGAGATGTGTTTCGGGAACAAATCTATTAATTTTAATATTTCTTAACTATATAAGTTTTTAATTGTTATATTATAATCATTTCGTATAATGGTTTTCTTATAAAATGTATTGTTTATTAAAACAAATTCAGTTTCTACTGTCCCTACGAATTGTAAGTTAAATATATGCTTTAGTGTCGTGCCAGTTGCGTACGTGCCAGTTGCGTACAGTCATTAAATAGTGCCATTTGCGTACAAATAGGGTCGGGTCAAACCCAGGTAGTGTAGCTAGTTAGGCCGAGTGCCAGATGCGTACAGCGGTTTGGGAAGAATCGAGTTGTGCTTATGGTGAAAATATAATATTTATAATACGCTATAACATCACCGCACATAATTTTTACAAATAATCAAGTCACCATTTAATTTAAAAATTGACCAAGTTTATATTTATTAGTTTAAATTTGATTTGTGTAGATTAATATTTAATAAATTCATATCATTTACCAACTTCGTTACTTTTTACTATATTATGATAAATTATGTTTAAATTCGTGATGTTAAATTTGTAATAATAATTACATAAACTTTTCCTCACACTTTTCCGTAATTATTTTAAAAATATGTAAATTAAAACACTCGGTTAAATTTTCACAATAACAATAAAAAATCTTTTATTGGCCAATTTCGGCTGTTAACATTGGAAATACCGGCTTTTGCGTATTCCTAGAACTACCGAATACTTCAATTTGACGTATCTTATATTTTCAAGTTATACAATACACTTTTGTGTAATATTTTCATAATAATGATTATATACGAGTAATTAATAATTAATTAATATTTTAAAGTTAATTTATTGAAATAAATGTAATAATAAATTGTATTAAATAATCAGAAATAACCTTTATTTTTATAATGTCTTATATCATATATTAGTTAAGAACATTTTTGTAATGAAACAACTCAAGTTATAAGAATATTTTCAATCAAAATGTATATTGATAAGCATATATATTAAAATTTCTATTCTATTATTATTATTATAATGTGTAAAATCATTTAACTAAGAAATTACGTCAAATTGATGTATCGGTAGTTTTAGATAGACAATTAAATGATTGAAAAAATAATTATTCAATCCAAAAAAAGAGTATGTCATCTTGAAGTACATAAAAAATGATGAAAAGTCACCAAACGAAAAGTTTTTCGGTAGCATTTTAACGAAATAACAACAAATCGAATTTCTGAATACGTCAAATTGACGTCGTTGGTAGTTCTAGTGTTAAGCCATTATCAGAAGATAATACTACAAAAAGTTTAACAAAATTTGTTCTTACATATCTAAATACAACATGTATAGTGCTAGTCACTTTATTTAGAATTGACATGACTGCAAAGATTGGTATCATAAACTTTCACAGCAGGGAGTCGTTTGCCAGTTGCTCAAGGGTAGTACTGGTCCATAATCTTCCTTTTAACGGAATTTATCTATTTATAAGTACATGAAATGTTATTTCTAAGAAAATTATTTTTATTTTTAAATATTGCTATTGTTTTTTACATTGTTATATGTATTACGTATATTGTATGTGTATATTTTACAGTAACATTTTAATTTACCTATGTATTTTTGTTATTGTGAGTATATTAATTCTTATTTAATTTTTGTACATTAATTATGCATCTATTTGTTATTTTGACAAATTTTGTTTCAATAAACATTTTATTATTCTTGGCATTATATTTTTTATATTGATAATTAATATTTTGTTTCAATCTTTTTATTTGACTATTTAATGTTAAAACACTTTTTAAATACAAAAAATTAAAACAAACTTTTATGATAATTTTTGTCCTAAGTATTCAAGAGTTTTAAAATATATATTTATGTAAAAATGCGAAATACGTCTCTGTAATTTTAAGCTTGTTTTTATAAAAGTGTTGTAAATTGTCCCTTTTCTAATAGCATGCTCTAAAATAGACAACGAAGTCAATTCCAAATAATTTGAACAGCACTATACAAACTTTTGGTTAAAAAAAAAATTTTCATATTCTATTTTACTTGATTACATTGATGAAAATGCAAAATAATATTTTTGTTACAAAGATATTTTGCTGTGTATATATTAATAACTTTTAAATTTTAAAATACTGTGCATTAAAAATGTGTAAATAACATAACATATTATAGCTATAAAAAAAATACAATTTGTTATCCCCACGCAGCCCATAACTATAGAAGGATTTCGTGTAAATGGTCGTTGTGCAGGAGACAGTTTATTTTAAAATCTAGGATATATTTAACAAATTAATAAATTTCTACTGTAAATTTACAATTTTAATTCAATTTTACAATATAATATATGACAATCATAACGATGCTTTGAAAAAACAATTTAAATACAAGTATTTAATATAAAAAAATTTAATTAAAATTACAATTATTTCTTGTACATCAATATTTTTAACACAAATAAAACGAGGATTTAATAATGTATATTGTAAATTGGCAATTCTTAACCTTTTCGTAGTCGGCACCCTAAAAAAAATTTAAAATAAGTTTTAGTACCTTCTTAACAAAAGTGTGTTCTAATTTTTTCGTTAAGAAAATTACATTACAGATTTAAAATTTACATCCTATAACTATTAATTTATTTGTATGTAAACTTTATCTAAAAAACGGCTCTAATGATTTTAATAAAATGTAATGAATCTACGTTTTTGGATGCGGAATACAACATAAAACACATTTTGAAATTTGTTTTTTATGTAATTTATCTACATTGCAGCACTTATTATATATGATATTAAAATGGCAAAATAAAATATATTTTTAGTAACAATTTTAGTAAATGTCAAATAATTTTTAGTGTGTTAAAAATTTTCATTTTTTTTACAATAATAAAAGCGTTATTTATATGAATTTAAATTAAAGACCAAATCAAACTAATCATGTGATAAAGATGTAAATATATTTTGCACGGGTATATTTAACATAAATAATAAAGAGGCGAGGTTAAAAATCGATTAAGCTAAATTTCGACTTAAATAAAATTATGTACAATAAGAAAACTTATTTTAAAATTTGTTTTCAACGTGATGAATATTGAAAAAAATGTTGTCATATGGTAATGTTGTCTTTATGGTAACATTGCCAAATTTATTACCATTGCAACATTACAAGTTTTATTTTATTTACTATACAATCATGCAATATAAATATTTTAAAAAATTAGTTTTTCTTGAACAAATTTAAAAGTTAAAAATTTATTTGACCAGTTCCAGCTCCCTTCAAAATGCTATCTTACACTACCAGAAGTGCATACACTCCTGATTAAGAATCGCTGTAAAAAAAACATTTAAAAAAATACAATTCTCTGTATTCCATTTTTTTTTACCAAAAATTAAATTATAAAGTCTTTTCTGTGGTATACTGAAAGTTGTGTGACGTAAATGTAAAATTTCGTTGTTTGTACCTATATGGAATAAAATCAATATTGTACTATTACAGAATATTGATAGGATAATGTGTTAATTGCAATAATAATTTGTGTGCGAGATATGCGAAAACTACTACACGCGGAATTAATACTGTATTACAGATAATGTACAATATGATAGATTCAAACTTTAATTATCAATTATGAAGATAATTTATTATATAACCACTTCAAAAGATGAAATTGGTATTTGGCACGGTACATTTAATTATTTTCAATAAAACTTAAGTTTCAAACTTATTTTACTGGATTAGTTTTCAGTAAAAAAAATATAAAGTAATATTTTATAAGTTAGTCAAATACAAAGTGTTTATTTCACACAAAACTCTTAATGTTGAAAACTTGAATTAGAAACAAGATATTATAATTATTTTTAAAAAGCAATAGATATATTTTTCAAATGACTATATTATGACTTAAACTATAATAGCTAATACGACGTCTTGTGCGTTAAGCGTAACGATGCTTTAAAACAAATTGATGTTTACATACGAAAAAATCATTTCACCTAATTAAAATGTTTAATGTCCGATCATCATCATAAGTTCGATATTTCTTCTATCGTGTAAACCATGTTGAAAATAAATGCAACAATAAGTTATAATTTGTAGATTTATTTTCAGCATGGTACAGTAGGTACGTATTTTTTTTTTTAATTTTTAAAAATTGTTTTGTTTCGTTGTACATTTACAGTTAAACTAACAAATCTAAAATTATTTACGTAAGATTAAAAATACTTAAATACAAAAATATTATCGGCAGAAAATCATTTTATCAATATAGCCATCAAAAAATGTATCTACAGCGTGTAATGCGTGTGGTGAATATGCACAAAGCGAAGTAAGAACATTATAAAATTAAAATATGATCTTACCGCGGCGAAAATTAATAGAACAAAATAATTACCCTTAAACCACAAACAATAATTTGAAAAAGCTGCTAAGCTTTCATCATCAGTAGCAAAAAATAAAGCTAAAGTCCTGGTGATTTAAGATTACACAAACACTCAACGTACCCAGCGGTCAAAGATCAAAGTAAGAACGATCAGGATTTTATTTGAAATGCATTTTTTTTTAATAATTTTAGATAATTCAATGATTTTCATTTTATTTAACAATTTTTGCTGGTGTAACTAAAAGGAATCGGGTACGAAATAAATTAGTGTATGATGAGTGTGAATGTTGTTGCCAAAATTGGTGTTAGTCAGTTAATCTTAAGTCAGTCATCTTGAGCGAATGTCTAATGAACGTATGGTTAAAGAACTTACATGAATAATTTTAAAGATATACGTTTGCGTGGACGTCCGATGAATAGTTGGAGTGGTACGATTGAGAGTGTTTTAAGTAAGCGAAACTTTCTAAGTTGTAGAAATAGACGAGCATGTATGAGAAGTATCACAAATGTGGATAAAGCTAAAGTTTCTAGTCCAGAGAGGAATGTTTGGAGAAAACTGATTTCGGGATAGTAGAAAGAGTTTGTGCCACACCTTCTTTAGGTACATGGCGTGATTGTGTATGTATGTAAATTCAAGAAAGATAAAAAAGTGTATTGTTTTTTACAATGTACATCATAAGAAAGAACATCAAATATATTTTTTGGTTTCAAGACACTAAGAACAAATCCCATAAAAATTGTTAGTTACGAGAGATTAGATATTTTCGAAACAATTAAATCATTGCACATCTGATAATTTCATATAAAATAAAAATTACTATTTTTATTTTTATCTGAATTACTGATTTAAAAAGCAAATCTTTACTTCAAATTATTTATTTATAAAATAAATAATTTTTTATTTTTAAATCACCTAATTTTTTAAGGTATTATTACTAATTTTTTTTTTTTTAGATAGATGAAAAGTATAAAATAATGGCAACCCTTTTAGTGAAACAGTGATATATTCTGTTTAAAAGTATTAATGTCTTAATGGACAAGTGTGTACATTACAGCAAATTATACAAAAACTTTTAACACGATTTTTACTTTTGGGATGTTTACTGTTTCCCTTCATAGTTACATGGCGTAATTGTGTATGTATGTATGTAAATACCTATCATATCTTTCTGTCATTAGTAGTAATTTTAAGCATATATTTAGCACGCATTGCGTTACTTGTATTATTACGACGCTAACAATATTTGTCCAAAATTACACACACAACTAAATTTAGCTTTCTGAGTATATTTATTTCGAAAACAGAATCGATTTAATTATGTATAAAAGTAATAGTGCAAGTAATAAATAAACAACAGAAATATCCAACATTTAACAAGGTGAATGTTACACCAAACTTGATACATACAGAAAAAATATAAGATGGAAATAATTGATTTTTGCAGAAAATTGTATATGAAATATGTATGGAAATTTTCTCAGGTACTCACACCTTTTCTTTGTTTTATCGTTAAAACTATTGAAAACGAGATGTTTTATTCTATTTGATCTGTATCTTATACTAGATACTTTTACTCCCAAAGGATATTATATATATATATATATATATATATATATATATATATATATATATATATATGGCATATACGTTATTTAAAAAGTCTATTTTATTGAAATGTATTATTTGACTGCAAGGAAAAGTAGTATAGTGATCTGTGCGGTATCTGTAACATTTAAAAAAATTAAATATATATATATATATAGAAATTTTTTATTTATCCCCTAGATGACGAATCTGAACGTAACTTACGAGGGTGTATAGATGTGCGTCGTCCAAATTTTGTGATAACAACTTTTCCTAGAACGTTTATCCGATTTGCACCAAATTTTTCAGGTTACAGTTAGTGCCCAAGATTTGGATTTATTTTTTCCAGTGTTGCCAACTATCCGAGAAAAATTACTAAAGTTTTTAAAAATTTATTTAGGTTACATTATTTATCCATAATTGGATAGCGCTTATCTAAATGGTACCAACCGCCAATTTGTAAAACTGAGTAAAATTGAGTTGAATTATGACTGTATCAGGCTAGTCTATAGGCAAGCAACTTGGTAACCTCAGTAACAAAGGTCTTTCCAAGCATCTATAACGCTTGGTTACTTTTAAACAATCTAATATAAGGTATTTATAGGCGTTTGGTGCCTTTAACTCAAAAATCGTGATTTGGCGGTTGGTACCTTTTTGATAAGCACTATCCAATTAACCAAATTTTTCTAAAATATTCTCTTAGTGCCCGCATAAATTATATAATTTTACTAAAATTCAGTATTGTCACCTTTTCGAGAAAAAAATACATAAATAAAATTTATTGTGGTTATATTATTTATTCGTGATTAACCAAATTTTCAAGAAAAATTGTCTTAGTGCCCAGATCTATTTGTCATTTAGTTCAGTTTTATAATATACTTTGTTAAAATCAATAGCGTAAGTCACATTTTATTCGAATCTGAATATGAAAAATAAAATAAAAATTAAGAGCATAGATTTTCAATCTTTAAGTTTCTGAGGGCAAATGTGCGGTAGCAAGTATAGGTTGGAGGATAAACTTCGAAAGCTCCTGTCGTATAATGTGATTAAATATTGACTATTTTACTACACGATACACTACTAAATTTTCAGTAATATTTTATTTTATAAAATTTTGAGATTTTTTTGTATTACACGGCGCTCTAGTGCCAGAAATATCGTTTGTACATGAATGCATTGTTAAACAGGGTGTTTAGCAGGTACCCCAACTGTTTCAAAGGTCATTGATAAATTCTGGTGTTTGGTGTGAAATGATTTCGGATTGAATGAGAAAAAAGAGCCTGTCATATCTTTATAGATACCTACGTCAGTTAGTTCTGTGGTGCCCACATAAATTCTGTAACTTTACTAAAATACAATGTTGTCAACTTTCCGAGAAAAAATTAATATTAAAAAAAAAATGAATTACGGCTACATTATTCATCCAAAATTAGTGAAATTTTTACGAAATATTCTTTTAGTACTTGCAAAAATGATATAAATTTATTGTTGGACGGTGTTACCAACTGATAATCAGAGTGGTTTATATATGGGTTTACCAATATGCTTCAAATCTTGTACTTATTCTTAGAAATTATACAACCATGTTTTATTCATAATAAAGCTATAACTAATATTTCTCAGTTTGTGATTTTTAAAATATGCAACTTTATCACAGCGTATTTTACGTTTGAGGTCTCTTTTTTTTATAATTTTCGCAAAACAACTATTAATATTAAAATCAATTCATTGAAAAATTTTAATTTAGTTATTATTATTCCTTCGTGATACGTACGTAGATTGCAGCGCCTACTACTTCACTCTTAACGTGATTGGAGTATAATATACTATTCAGATATTTCTTAACTGTCAAAACCTTGTAAAAAAAGTCAAAATCTAGCAAGAAATATCAAAATTCTTCGAAAACTAATTTTTTTTGTAATTGTCAAGATTTATTAAAAATTAATAAACTATGTTAAAATTGTCAAAATTTATTAAAAATTGTTAAAAACCTTATAAAATTATCAAAGTTTGTTAAAAATAGTCAAAATTTGTCAAAACATGACAAAAATAATTTACTTCTGACTACCATATGGCGGCTCAAAACCTGTTAAATTAATTTCAATTCGGGCCAGTAAAGGGATGCATAAACCTGTCAGAATTTATTTATCGCTGAACGCCTAATGACGACACAAAATATGTCAAAATTAGTTTGCTCTCCGGCCTACATGCGTATAGCGGCACAAGCTCTGTCAAAATTAGTAAAAATTTTATTAAATTTTCTGACAAGATTTAACAATTTTTACAAAGCTACGACAATTTTTTAAATAATTGTACGATTTCTACAAAATTGCATCGTTTTTGTAAAGTTGTGGTATAATTTTAAATAAAATTGTATAATTTTTCTTAAGATTTATCAATATTTGTCTACATTATAATTTCTCATCAAAATTTGATTATTTTTTTATCAAGATATTTTTAATATTTAACGAATTTCGTCAAAAATGTCAAAAAAATAACTAAAATATATTTTTTATTAAATGCCAGAATTTTTGCCAAAATTGGAAAATTTGTTAAAACGTAAAAATATGTCAAAATGTTTTGTTAAATGTATGATTAGTGTAATGTACAATTAGCACAGTTTTTCTCTAGATTTAAAAATATAATCAAAATTTATGCAATTATGATTGGCTGGTACAACATAAGCTCAGTTTTAAAATCGATTTTAACTAATATCGGTTTTAATAACGACATAAGAGCAGGACTAAACAAATGAACTAAAATATCCAAAAATCGAATTTTTTTGTAAATAGATGTTTGACTTAAAACTCTCATTGCCAATTACCAATAATAAAAAATTATAAATAATAAAAAGCAGAGGATAGTTGTGTCAGACAACTACATTTTCGCGTAAACACTATATCTAAAATTTACATACTTACTAAAAGTAATGAACTAAATTATAAAAAAATTAAGAATTATTTGAATATAAAGAAAGTAATAATTATATCTCTGAAAGCAATAAACAATTATAAACATTTACAATACAATAATATTTATCAATATGTACCCATAAAAATTTATGTGAACCTAGTTACAGTTGTGTAATAAGTTATTTTATGTGAAATACAATTAGACTGTTGCTCTGTTTGCAGAAGAATAATAATGTATGTTATTGTGTCCACAAAATTTCTCGTTAGATTAATTTTAAGTTATAAAATATAAGCTTTTTATCAAAAAAATTAACTATTAACCTTAATCAAGAATGAAGATATTCCCGATCAAAGTTAAAAATTAAATAAAATTGAAGGAGTAAATTTTGGATTAATTTGATACAAATACAATTTTCTAATAATCATGTAATTATTTTAACAAAATATATTAATTTATAGAAATTAAAACAACTTTAAAACTAAATTTATTTTGTTGTTTAAAAAAAAATTAATGTCAAGAAAACGACTGATAAAACTTGTTATAAATAATACATTTAGCAAAAAGTAATTGATTTTTTTTTAATAGTTAATGCCGGTTGTAAGGTTTTGGGTGCTTTGGGTACTTTTGCCAGGAATGTAAATGTTACCAAAGAAGCTCGTTTGAGTATATACAATGCTGTTGTGGGGCTTACATTGATGTATGCTAGTGAATGTTGGGTTTGGTTGCAAAAGCATAAAAAAAAACATGACTGCTGTGGAAATGAGATTTTTACGTGCGGTATGTGGTGTAACTAGAAAGAATCAAATATGAAATAGATTAGTGTATAATAAGTGTGAAATTGAAAAAAATGTTGTAGCAAAAGTTGCGGTGTTAATCAGTTAAGATGATTCGGTCATCTCGAGCGAATATCTAATAAACTTATGGTTAAAAGAATTTGTATGAATGATTTTAAAGATATATATTTTTGTGGACGTTCGATTAGTAGTTGGAATGGTATGATTGAGAGTGTGTTGCATGAGCGAAAGTTTCCAAGTAGTAGAAATAGAAGAGCATGTATGAGAAAAATTATGAATGTGGATGAAGCTGAAGTTGCTTGCCTGGATATAGAAATATTTGGAGGAAACTGATTTCGGGATGATAGGAAGAGTTTATGTCGCACTACTTTGGGTGCGTAGTGTGATTGTGTATATATGTATGTATGCTTTTTAAATGTTAAAAAAACATTTAAGATATTTTGATAAAACATATTGTTATTTAAATTTTGCGCTAAAAGTTTGTATATATAAATAAATTTTTAATAAAAAAATTAATATTTCAAAAACTAATGCCAAAATGAGACAATTATCTATAATAAAATATAGATTTTTTATTTTTATCAAAATAGATTTTTCAATATCTTTATAAATTCATAATTTTTTTATATTTCATTTGGCGCTGACTTTTTACAACACACTATTACATTACATAAAAATATCTAATACAAAAAATATATTTACATATATAATACATATATTTCATTGATACAATAAAATTAGTTAAAAAATTTTTAAATAAAATTTAATTATTTTATTCAACCTAGCAAGAAATTATAAGTAAATTAATATAAAATTAATTTTGTAAATTATTGGTAACATTTTGACTTACTACTGTGTAATTTTTATAAAATATTTTTAAACATTAACAAAGATTATTATTATGCAGAATAATTTATAACAAGTGTATCAAATTTAACAGTTTGTTGTTTGTTAGTTCATATTCCGACGATCCATACAGATTTAAACTGTATTTTCTTCGAAAATTAGGTGCTAAAACTGTTCTTAACTGTGTGAAGTCAATTTGTCCAGGAATTGTTAAAGAAGATCTCTATATTGATTTACAATATCAGATAGTATTTTTAGAATTTTATGAGGCAGTTGTTATGTGCACACAACTATTGATAAATAAAGAAAAGTGTGCAAAAGACAAAGCAATGAAAGCTGAATTAGAAAGATCGAAGGTAGACAACAAATTGGAATACATTAAGAAAAAAAGTCCTGACAAACGAAGATCTAAAGATAGAAAAACATCACGTTAATTTATTTATTACAAAATTATTTATTGTTATACTTGATTGATATTATTTTTTTACAATAAAATGTATTAATACAAATTAAATTTGTGTAATTTAAACGCTTGGTAAATTAACTCTCTCGTTAACTTGCTAACTGAGAAATCATTGATGCGCCTCAAAAACAGTAGAAAATCTAGTTGCCTAGTCAATTTACCGATTAAGGTAAACCATTTTTTTGTAACTAGGCTTAAGAAATATTAATTATACAAATATGTGTTTATGTATAAAACTAACAAAGTATAATAGTTTCAAATTTAATATTCTGTTTTTTCTTTAAATTGATTTTTATTAATAAATTGTTTTTGCTATGACAACGGTTATTTTTTTAAATATTTTATTTTGAATATTATTACTCAATGTATTTTTTTTTTAAATGATTTTTTATTTTTAATGCATGTTTATGGTAAAAATATATAATACAAATATATTAGAATTTTGTAATTTTATTAACACGTTTATTGAAACTGTAAATGCCGAAATTTAAGGTAAAAATATAAGTAAATAATACGTTTATTGACATATGCTTAAATCTGTCAAATCTAAAATTTATTTTTTATTACAAAAATATTTTATTTTTTATAAATTCTATAAGTAACTTAAATAAATATTTCCTAGCATAAGCAAATTTAATTTATTACCAAATTTAAATTAATTTTATTAAATTTTTAGGATGTTTTGTGTCAAAATAAAAACATCATAAATTAAATATTCAAAACGTAATTTGGCTATTTATATTTACTAGAGAATGCTCAAAAAGTTAACATCGAGTAAAATATTTTTGCGTATTTTTACATTTCCAGTTAGAAGAATTTAAACACCCGATAGGTCGACCTCAAGTATCTACAATTTACTGCAAAGGTGCATATAATCGAAGAGTTAAATTACCTAATTGGGAAACTGTCAAAGAAGGTTATCCTAAAGATTATGATGCTTACGATCCACCTGGCGGTAATCAATTTCTATCAACCTACAATCGTTTGGGACAAATTGAAAATAAAGATCATTTTATTTCAACTACTAGAACAGACTTTGATAGAATGTTAATCACAAAGAAAAAAGAAAATTTTAATATTCCTCAAAACACTATGGTTCACTATAAAACGTTTACAGAGTAAGATACTATATATGTTGTGGCACATATACATATATATTATAATATCTAACTTTTGACTAAAGAAAAGTTCAAAATGTATACGAAAAACATATAAAATTGTAATATATATTATTAGAAATAATAGTAAAAATAAATAGTTTTACAAATAAGTTTTGCAAATCTAGTTAGTCTTTCGGTTTGAATATGTAATATATAATTTCTAATATTAAATATTTGTTTTATCTTTTTTAGATATTGCGATACAAAGTACCCTTTTCCAGAGGTATCAAAACGTGATTCTTGCAATGAATATCTTAGTGATATGAAGCTCAATTATCAAATGCCGTATCCAACAATTTTACCACCGGTATAATAAATTATTATAACCTCAAATAAATTTACAATAAGTTTGGTACACTCGTTATAATTCACACTGTACTTTTTGGAATGTACTAATAAAATTTCATTTTCTAGGTAACCTTACCGAAAATTCCACATTTAAAATATCGAAAATTAGGTATGCCACAGAGACACATATCGCCATATAAATTCTATGACGACGCAGAAACATGTTTATTTAATCAGATACAAGAACATAAATGTGATAGACACGTATCTTGGTATTTTTGTACAAATACTTATTCTGATGGGAAACAATATGAACCAAAACATAGAAAATGCATTGATCATCCATATTTCCATGAATACAGATTTTCTAAAGTTAGAATGTAATAACTCTTCGTTACAGTTTAACGAATATTGTAACTGGGAATACATGTACTACAATATAATAACATTTGTTTAGTTTTTTTATTACATTTTATAAAGATTTGGTGATGGTTATTTGCATTAAGTTTGTTATTTAAGATTTAACTGTTACATGATTCTTGCAATGAATATTTTAGTGACATAAAGTTCAATTATCAAATGCTATATTCAATAATTTTACCACCGATATAATAAATCATTATAGCCTCAAATAAATTTATAATAAGTTCTAATAAACTTTATTAAAGTTCGTAAGAGTTGAGACGCAAATAGCAATATTTTTGAACTTAAATTTGTCCAAGCAAATTTTCTAATTCTGCGCATATCGCTGTTTTCTTGTGAATTTTATCTATAACCATGGTATTTATATATTTCTTCAAATTTTTTTATTTAGTTAAAAATAAGAAAATAGAGCCAGTTCTAAAATATCGTCGTATAGTAATAGAATTTCCATTATTATCCAAGCAAAAATTTTATAAGGCATTAATAGATACTAAAAAAGATCAGCATATTTCTGGAACTTTTGTACAAATAAGTACATGAATGGTAGAGATAGTGAGAAGAAGAAAACAGATTATACTAATTTTCCATATTTTTAAAAATCTACATATTCTAAAACTAGTAATAAAGTTGACAAATAAATAATATAGTTTTAAATACAAGTTTATTGTTAAATTTTTTGTACTATTTACATGTTAAATAGAAGTATTAGCAATTTGATTTTAAAAGTTTTAATAACATTAATTACATTGTAAAATTTTTTTAGAAGTCATTATATTAAAATAGAACGGCTATGGATTGTAGTTCTGTATTAATATTTATTAATAAATAATCAACGTTTCGACGTACTCAATGAACATCATCCGGAAAAATTTGAAGATTCTTTAATAATTTGTAAAATTCATCGACCGGAGTTCAAGAAATTGCATGTTCGATTCCCGCCAGATAACGAAGTTTTTCTTTTCTACTTTAAATATTAAATATAAACTTGTAATATTATAAATTATTTGTTTTATTTTTGCATTAAACACCATTAATTTATTTTATTTAACTAATTAAATATTAGTTAATTTCTAAATTAAAGAAAAATGTATTGGCCCTAAAAACTAGTTTACAAATTTTTTAATATTTAATGTACATTGTGGCATAAGTACGAGCAGTACGAGTATTAGATGCAAAACTATACAATAAAGAAATTCTGCTAACTGAAAAAGCTTAAATATTAATAATTGAAAATCATTATTTTACAGGCAATAAATAATCATATTTAATAGTACGTTTCTGAAAAATCAATCAGCATAATTTTATTCCAGTAGTGTACAACTTTAGTCAACTTTATAGTAAACCAGGAAAAAAAAATATTTTTCTGACATTTCAATGCCATAGCAATGTTGCCTATAACAGCAAATATGTAATTTTGTTTTCATTTATTCATATTACTAATTTGTAGTTATTGATATATTTTAAAATATATATTATTGGAATATTATACGAAATTTATATATTTACTATTCTATTAATATTATTTATCATGCCTGAATTTAAGGTAAAAATATTTTTTTACAATTATTTTTTTTGACATTTGACACATTATAAATAATTACTATTTTCGATAAAACGAAAAATGCAATCTTATCATATATCAACGTAAATACCCAAATTTTTTTGGCTAAACTTTGCTTTACAATTACCAAATGTATTTACTTCAGTCTTTACATACTGTTACTTTTGCACATTTATGAATATAAATCGCAATTTAAAATTTATTTTGAAAATTTGTTTTTAACATAAATTAAGCGTAAGATAAATTGGTTGTATGTTGTACGTGACATATGAGTAGTATAGATGCAAAACTCACTATTTGCAAATTTTAAGTTCTGAGATATTTGCAAAAAACTGTTATAGCGTAGTGTAATTGTATTTTGATGATAAAATCTTGTTACTAGATGGCAATACTTATTTAAAATCGTGAATCATTGGTTTTATACATCATTAATTCATACAAAGTAACTGTTTGCTTTCCACCAATAAAATTTTTATTGGTGGAAAGCAAACAGTTACTTTTGCATCTAAACTATCAACGCAAGTAGTGAGTTTTGCATCCAACATTAAACTTTAAAGAGTGTTTTTCATATTAAATACTGAGTTTTTTTCTAACTAATCTAACTATCGTATTCCTTGTAAAATTCTACGTCCAAATTTTGCATAATCTCATTTTTTACCTTTTGTCATATAGTGAGTTTTGCATCTATACGCCTCATATATGCTTTGATTATATGGAATTGGATGTCACGAAGTATGTACTGTGTATGAAGAACAAAGATAGAGAATAAAATGTAAAAACGAATTGCGTAAGCGCAACTGTATGTAATGGAGTTTGGGCAGTACAGTTTTACATTTTATATTCTCTGTCACTTTTATACTATTTGATTTTATACATCAGGCTTCGTCTGGCGTACGAGTACAAAACCTTGTACATTATATTATAGGCTTCAGCATATCCAGTTCTATATAATCAAAACATATATGGTGGCGCTCATTGCGGGATAAGTAGGATAAAGAGATTAATTTGTTAATGTTTAGTAAAATTAAAGCAACGTAAAGAGTTTTTAATTGTTTTTAACGTAAAAAATTAAAAATATTAGTATCCTATTTGCTAGTAGTTATGTAAACATGGAAAAATATGGCAGTAGTTTTTCAACATTCAACATCTTAAAAAACGAATTTTCAAAATCAGTTTTAAAATTGTAAATATCATTTCCGCACTAAAATTTTGTGGTTTATATTCATAAAATGTACTAAAGTAACAGTTTGTAAATTTTAAAGTAAATACATTAGGTACCCTTAAAGTAAAATTTTATATTTTTTTCATAAAATTTAACATATTATTTCAATTTTATTATTAATGATATATAATTTTTATTTATGTAGATATGTTTGCTTTTAATACAGATTGATATTTACTAAGTTGTAATACTTGACAAAGTAATTAAACCAACAATTTGGATATAAATTTAAAAATTATTATTAATTTGATGAATTCATTTAGCTTGAAGCACTGGTCCACCCAAAGGGTCGTCCTCATGTTAATACAATATTTACAAAAAATGAATATAGTCGACATGTTAAGATGCCCGATTGGGACTTGTATAAACAAGCTTATCCTAAAGACAACGATCCTTATGATCCGCCATTTGGAAATCAATTTCTTTCGACACACAATCGTCTTGGGTGGGATGAAGCTAAAGATCATTACAAAAGCACAACAAAAAGTGAATTAGAAAAAACAGTGCAAATTAAACGCAAAGAAATCTTAAAATCACATAGGATGCCATTAATTAGCGCTTCTACATTCTCTGAGTATATTTTACATTTGTTTCATAGTTATTTATTAAGTCAGTTTATTCACATAAAAAGATTTAGAGAAAATTGATATGTTTATTTACTCATAATTAACACGTTGAACGCCAATAGGATTTTTGCAAAATGTCTAAAAAAAAAATTTGTGTTTTTAGGTTTTATTTGATAGATTATATGTAAATACAATTTTTTTATTTGTTTTGAGGTAATATTGAGGGAATTTATTGAGCTTTCTCATAAAAGAGTTTTATTCAGTAAATTTTCACATATACCACCATATATTTTGATACTATGAAGATAAACTCAGGCCAAGCTGCAGGTACGTAGAGAAGGGCTACGTCGGCCACGCTGAATAGCAATTTATATGGAACGCGTGGCTGACAGCCCAAAAAATAGAGTCAAAGCTAGGTATGTCATGTTGGTCACCGGTGGCCGACGCGGCCCATTCGAAATGAATCGGTGTTGGCCACCGGTGGCGGACACGGCGTTCAACGTGTTAACTTCTATTGAAGCCGTTAAATATATTTTGTCTTACTTTTTGATTCGCTATCGTTTGTATAGTGTTTTAACTATTAAAAGTTGTTATTTATTTTTAAGTACGTGTCCGCCAGAACTTATGTTAAATCATAAACCCGTATATTCACCAATAGAATATTTAAGTACAATGCAAGCCAGTTATAGCGTACCACATCCACGTCTGATGCAACCGGTAAATATTAATAATATAATTAATTAAAGATAAGGTTTAAATAATTTTAAGTAAATATGAACACTTTTTAAAAAATTTGAAAAATTTTGTTTCAATGAATTTAACAAAATTAATCATTTGTTATTAAATTCAATTCAGTTAATACACTTTTTACACGATCAATATTACTGTCACTATATTTTTATTTTTGTAATACTGTTAATAAATAATAAAATATTTGAACATTCTTCAAGACTTAACTTTACACGATCAATATTATTGTCAATATTTATAAATATTGAGAGTACTAGCGATCGTGTAAGATTTGTTTGTATCATTATAAACTGTGTGCAAAATTTTGTTGCTAAGCAATGAAATATATTGAAATTTTTTATGGGATATTGTTAAGGCTAAGCAACGTCACAACGCAATTTATACATTGGCACTACACAACTGTCATAAGAGCTGGTCTAAATAAATGAACTAAAACACTTAAAAACCAAGCTTGTAAAATCAGCCATTGTATATTGTTATTCATAAAAATTTACAATTTACAAAAATTTAATTGTAGAGAAAGTAAAATGTGTTAAACATGTAGAAAAGCATTATTTCATCACTTGTCACATAATACGCTATTATTTTATAATTTATAATGAATTATTATAGGTATATAGGGTGATTTATAACAAGTGTACTTTAACAGTTTCTTAGGGAGGGCATTTTTAGTGCAAAATGTGATATAAACCTCCTAATAAACAGTTCCTATTCTATCTAGTTCCGCAACTACAAAAAATTAGTGGCATAGTTTACTAGTTTAATAACAAGTTACCGTAGAAAAATAAAATAGTCGAGAGACAAATAAAATTATTTTATATTTACAACAAATGTTTCAAGTGAGCTCCTTGAACTCAAATCAAAGAATGTTACACGCGAATCATGTCAATATTATAACGAATTTGATTTAATGCTATCATAATTATTTCCATAAACTGTTCACGAGTGCTTATTTCCACACTTTACACGAGCTGCTTTAAATGCCCCCAGAAATAATAATCCAAAGGACTTAAATCTGGGGATCTTACTGGCCATGTTATAGGGGGTTAAAATCCCTCCCAAAAAGCAAAATCAGCAATATAATTAAACTACGTTAATATATAAAATTAAACTACGTGCAGTTTCTCCAAATCACCGAATCAGTTAACCGAAATCACCATTAGAGATTGTAATACTGTTTCATATTTGTACATATGAATAAAACACAGATTAAAAAAAAAGTTAGAATATGTTACAAAATTTGTAACATAATCTAATCTCTTTTTTTAATCTGTGTTCTATTCATGTGTACAATATTCAATTATCAAAAAACCCAAAACGACTTCAACTACGTTTGTGAAATGTTATTTTGCTTAAATGGACTTGAATTTTTAATGCTCTTTATTTTTTTGCAAATTATAGTATTATTTTTATTGATTAATATTAGGTATATCATTTCTTTAGTAACCTCTCCCATGACAAGTTCCTGGCTACGCCGCTGAAATCAGAAGTTCTTAACCTTCTTGGTTCCATGGACCTTTTTGACAGAAAAATGAAGGCCACGAACCCCCTTCTCAGAATAACATTATTAGATACTTAAAATTAATAATAAAAGATAATTTTTATTGAAAAAAATATATTATTATAAGTACATCTAGTATATAAATCAGTATTAGTTTAATTTAATCTAGATTCTAGATAGTTAAAATTTAACCATCATGTTGAAACCAAATGCGTTGTCAAATATGAAGTGGTATATCTTCTAACTTTTGATAAAGCCTCTTATTAAGAAAATTTGCATATGCCTCATTATATTCGACTGCAGTAAAAAAATCCAACAATTAAATAAATAAGTTAAATAAACGTCAGGATTAAACAGTTGGTGCTATTTCTTGTTTTATTTTGTTTTTCTACGATAACTTGATATAAAAGTCGTAAATTTACTATGCCACTAATAAAACTTTAATTTCTTGTAGATGCGCAACTAGATAAAATGGGACCTATGTTCATATAACAATTTTTACTTGAAATAACCTCTCTAATATATTGTTAAAGTTTGATACACTCGTTATAATTCACACTGTACTTTTTGGAATGTACTAATAAAATTTCATTTTCTAGGTAACCTTACCAAAAATTCCACATTTAAAATATCGAAAATTAGGTATGCCACAGTCCCACATATCACCATACAAATTCTATGACGACGCAGAACCAGGTTTATTAAATCAGATAATGGAACATAAATGTGATAGACACGTATCTTGGAATTTTTGTACAAATACTTATTCTGATGGGAAAAAATATGAACCAAATCATAAAAAATGCATTGATCATCCATATTTTCATGAACACAGATTTTCTAAAGTTAGAATGTAATAACTCTTCGTTACATCATTGCTTTGTTTAAAGAATATTGTAACTGGGAGTACATATACTACAAAATAAAATTATTTGTTTAGTTTTTTTATTACATTTTTATTACATTTTATTTTATTTTTTTTCTTAGGGTGTTGTTGGTTTTACATTTTATAAAGATGTGACGGTTATTTGCATTAAGTTTGTTATCTAACTCTGAGATCATAAAACCAGAAAAATCGAGAAACACGAGATAAGATTGTATATTATTTGTTTTTGAAGAAAAATAATTTATCAATTAAATTAATATGTAACTCAATAATATTAACAGTAGAAATGCGTTATAAAAAAATATAGAACTTTAATGCACATTTCCTTAAAATACATTTTTTCAAACTTACAAATTTAAACAGCAGTAACTCTAAGAATTTTAGAATATTTTAGCACATTTTATACCAGATTATTAAAATTTTTATGCATTTTCCAGTAATACTAATATAAACTTTGTAGATAATCGCTTGACTAAGAGGCACTATAATGACCTCTTAGTCGTGCGACTAACTTGGTACATGATACGACTCAGTATTTATATTATAGATCATCCAGGTAAATGTTATTACAAAAGTCCACCTAAACTAATTATTTCAGTTAATCAATTAAAAAGACTGTCTAATGCATGTCCAATTCTGACTTGCAGAGATGATTTTGCAGGGTAAGATATGTTACATTATGTCACAAAATTATTTTACTAATTTTAAATATTTAAGCGGATTCCACAAATACATTTTTCGTATACGAATAAACCAGATTTGTTTCAAAATACACAAATACTAATGAAATACATAAATTCGTATACAAATATTTAGATATGCCTGATGCATTGAATTCTGTACCAACATGGAATGGCAACTGGGCGTGACTAAGTGAAGCTTCGTTCAGTTGGTATATCTATCTCTCTCTAACGCACAGGCCCGGAGTAGGAAATATTTATAATTTTTACAGATAAATAAAGCAATATGTTAATTGAAACTGATTTCCTACTTCTTAAGCATAAAAAAAAGAATAAAAATATAGGTCAAAAAAAGTGGAAAGCCATAAGTTGGAAATAAATATTCAATCTCGTAAATAATCTTGCATAAACATATTTATTATTAAATATTGACAGATAAAATACATTAAAATTATAAAAATATTTTAATATTTTAACGCCACGTCTAAAATAAATATAATTAATAATTATACATACATCTTTTAACATCAAAATAATAATAATTCTAAGCGTCTAAAAGTTTATTAAGCAATAAATTAAATATTGGAGATGTGCTACATACTAATATTAAAATTAATCGTAATTGATAAATTTAATAGTAAAGTTTATATTATAACAAAATTTTTAATAAAATAAAATAGAAATAATCTAGTAAACAAGTTATAAAATAATTTAAATATTTCAAATAGAGTATTTTATATATTTTTTACATATTTAAATTATAGTTTTTTTTTTTTGTTATTTTGGTGTAAAAATAAGCAAGCTACAAGGGAGCTATGCGCGCATGATATTAAAATGCGTTTTTTTGCGGTAAAACGGTGCGAATCGGATGTTGTCCCATATTAAATTATAGCTAAACGTACCTGTTAAACGATGCACGGTGAGATTCTATTGTGGAATTGCTCTAAATAAGGTATTTTCATCAGTTTTCGATATATTAATTTGACATTTTACAAAATGGTAGTGATATATTTTTTTTTTTATAGCTATCTATGTTTATTGACATATACATATATTATATTTTTGAATGCGATATTACACACACACATACACACACATACACACACACACACACACACACACACACACACACACACACACACACACACACACACACACACACACGATTTTTACATTTTACATTTTTATTTACAAGCATATATACGTTTTTGGCTCGCCAACTTAAAAACTACTGGAGTTATTGAAGTTTTTCAAAAAATCCGATTTCTCATTAAACCAGCGAAACAAAAAAGCAAGAAATCGTCAATTTGTGCTTAAAAACGCGAATTTACAAGCATATGTACGTTTTTGGCTCGCCAACTTAAAAACTACTGGAGTTATTGAAGTTTTTAAAAAAATCCGATTTCCCATTAAACCAGCGAAGCAAAAAAGCAAGAAATCGTCAATTTGTGCTTAAAAACGCGAGTAATGAATTAAATATTATCTCTGTTGTCATGGCAACAGTGAGTAGTTGGAGTGGGGTATGATTGAGAGTGTTTTGTGTGAACGGAAGTTTCCAAGTAGTAGGAATAAAAGAGCATGTTGTGAAAAATATCATAATTTTGTATAAGAGTATAAAATGTTATTTTAAAACTTTTTTTAATACTTTTAATATTAAGTGAAATATTTCTTATAATTGTTAATTTTGACTTATTCAGTAAGTAATATAGATACTTCCGATTAGTGCATTTTTAGTTTTTTGACAAGCACAAAAAAAAACAAATAATACAAATTTTTTGGCGGTTACAATTATATCACACCCTTTTGGTTTTATAGCGTGATTGTGTATATATGTATATCTATGTATATCAAAATAAATTACATTTTCTCTACTTTTCAATAAGCTTGCAGCTTGTTATTATTCTACATTAACACAAAATTACTTTATTTAAAAAAAAAATGTTTAAAATATTTTAATTTTTAAAGAAATTTGTTAATGCAAGAGAAATAACAATGAATGTAAAATATATGCTTGCAATGATTTGAAATAGCGTTCCTGTACGTATGTGTTTAGCAGCTGTTGACTTTGTGCACGCCGCGCCGTACATGTCCATGCGAGCGTAACAGTCTGAACTGATTTTATGAAAGAACCTTTTTCCTTCAACCTATGCGTATACTAAAAGGTAAAGGTAAAGTATAGGCCAAGATGGTTCAGTTTGTTTTCAATGTGTTTTGAAACGGAATACAAATTGCCTGCTGACTTTGTGAATGATTCGACTTGTATTAGCTACATGTACGATATACGTATTGTAGTTATCTGAAAATTGTTTAATACAACCAACGCAACAGCGCAGCGTGTGGGTGTAAATTTTGTGTTAAGGCGTATAATAACTGTGATTCAAGCTGAAAATATGGGCTTGTTAGCAGTAGCAAGGCAAAACAGTAATTAAGAGGCCATGCTTGCTGCTTGTCAAAATGCCTCTTTGCCTGCGCTGCGTTTCGATTATCAGTCGAAAGACCCCACTGTTCTTACTAAAAAAAATATAGCCTTTTACGTCGCGAGATCCCAATCTACCGGCTGCTGACTGCTGCTTACTGCCTACTATAATACTTTTACACACCATTATTGTATAAACCAAACCTTCGAAATTTATTTTCTATGGCTATATTATACCAAAACATTGTTCTTAAAATAATTTTGTTCTATTGACACTATTGGAGCTAAATTTAAATGAAAAAATTTTTATTATTTGTTTTCTAAAAATTATTATTACGGGAGTTTTTGGTACTTGTATTGATATTAGTTTTGGTATAAGTCAAATAAAATAATAATAAAACAAATTTTAGGTAAACTTACTTTTAGAGAAAGAGGGGAAGAAAAGTACGTTACTTGTATACTATAATGGCATAAAAATATTTTGCCAAATTTTTAAATTGCGACTTCTGAAAAATGTCAAAATAATATGAAAATGATAAAAATACCTATCATACAGCATTCCCGCAATAAAATTTCTTTATCCAATGGTTAGAGTGTACGCTTAGCTACAATTTAGTGTGCGTCAACATAATATTTGCTACTTTCTACCGATGCTTAAAAATTATTCTCACGAAACTTTTTGATGCTTATCGAAAAACTAAAAATGCACTAACCGGAAGTACTTATATCACTTCCGGTATAAGCAAACATAAACAATAGAAAATTTTCCTATGTAAACTTACTTTATTTGTAAAAATTTTGAAAAAAATTATTTGAATTCTTTTTAAGAAATGCATACAAATTTTTCAAATGTTTTTCAATTGTAATTTCTGCTTTATTAAAAAAAATTGTGTTTTCAATATATAAAAAATTATTTGACAATAATATTATGTGTCTAAAATATATTATTACTTAAAATTTATCACACAGTTATATGTTATTAAAATTTTTATTAATTTCCTAAATAGGTGGTACCACTTTCATGCAAAGTTTTTATTTTGTTTCAAATTCATCATATTTAATACAAAATTTATGTCAAATAAAAAAGAAATACTCATTTAAACAGAAATAATGCATATACGTCCGATTGCCAGGTTGATATAGGGCAATAACGTGGGATACCGATAATATGCAGAATACTTCTTTTTGAAGTAAAATTCGGAGAAATACTTAGAATACTTTTCGATAGGGAATAAAAAGTTCTATAATTTGATTTTAGTTTTAATTTGCTAGCATGTGCCGTTTGGGTGCTGGAATTTTTTTTTAAATGTTTTTTAAAATTTTCAATAGTTTTTCCTGCTAAATCAGTATGAGTTAGAAAAAAGTTACTTAGTTATTAAGTAGCTAATTTTTTTTTCTATTTCATTAAATTTTTCCAGATTTTTTTGAGCAGATTTTTAAAAAAGTTTTAGTTTAAATTTTTTTAAAATATAACTTTTTTCAAAATTTGCTCAAAAAAATCTCTTTCAAAAAAACTCATCTTTTTTTCTTACGTTGAGTTCGTCGAAACGTCAATTATTAATAAATATTAATACAGAACTAAAACCTAAAGCCGTTTTATTTTATTGTCAGATATTCTTAGTAAGTATACTTAATAGATCAATCAAGCATCATTTTGATGATTAAGAGCAGTCGCTGTAAACAGTGGATTAGTACGAGTATTACAAGTATTAGCGTAGCGACGGACTCAGCAAGTAAATTGTTGACAATGAGTGCTTAAGAAACGGTCGTGCTCTGCAAGAACTAAAACTATAGCGCCGTTTCGTGTTCAATGTTCAGAGTTGACCCGCTGACAAATAGCAGCTGCGTAACTCCACAGTTAGCTCGTCTTCATCTAGTTTATGATTTTATTAAAATATCATTTCTCTTCCTGCTTAATAATTAACGAAGAACATTTATTATAGGTACAATACAGGCAGGATGTAAAGTCCACATACGTTTAGATATATTCAATTTTTGTTTATTATATTGTTTTTTCAACTTTAAATAATATGTACTTTTTTCTGTACCGAAAATCCATATACCTACTATTTTATAAAAATAAAATATGTTAATTGTTAGAAATGCAAGGTGGCGCAAAAGTCATTGCTCAATTTCCTAAAGCAGTAACTTTGTTAGTAAATAAATATAATTGGTTCCGATTATATGTCGGAAACATTGATACAATTATTCTGCGTTCTTGAGGAGTATAACGATTCATGGTTCGTCTACGTATATTCTAAATCTATTTACTTTAAAAAAATTTAAATCGCGATGACATGAGGTTATTTGCAAAAATTTGAGCATTATATCACCTTGTACATATTGATTACTATTACTTGTAAAAAATATTTTAAATGAACATAGTTACCTGCTATTCGCATAGGAGACGTTGAGCAGTACGGACGATAAGATCCTTTGTGTTTGTGTTGTATGTATTTAATATATAATTATTATAGTACCTATTATACTATATTTGTATTTAACATATTTAAATAACTTTCGGAGTACATATTCATTAAAAACAACATAGATAATCAGACAATTTATAAATTTAACGCCCAGTATTTTGAAATGTTGGAATTAATTTATTATTGGAATAATTTTAGAATCAATCAATATAATGTTGTCATTTAATCTGAGAATATATTTTTAGTCTATCATACATACACAATCACGCCATGTACCCAAAATAGTGTGGCACAAACTCTTTTTATCATCCCGAAATCAGTCGCATCCAAACATTGCTATCCAAACAAGCAACTTTTGCTTTATCCACATTTATAATTCTTCTCATACATGCTCTTTACTACTTGGAAATTTTCGCTCACGCAAAAAACCCTCAATTCAAATAAAATTTTTTAACCAAACGTTCATTAGACATTTGCACAACATGTCCGAACCATCTTAACTGACTAACACCAACTTTTGCTACAACATTTTTTTTCGATTTTACACTCAACATACACTAACCTATTTCATACCCGATCTCTCCTATTTACACCACATATCCCACGTAAAAATCTCATTTCCACAGCAGTTTTCACACTACCACCTTTTATTCTCTTCACGTTTTGACAAAACATTCGCTTATTCATACTGAAATCAGAATTAATCTTACTTCTTCAATAATTTTCAATAATCAAATTCGAAGAAAATTAACAATACAATTTTCAATTAACTTAACTTGAATTAAAAATTCTCAATTTGCTGAATTTTTGAATTTGCTGACCCTAATATTTGTTAGAATTTTAATTATTTTTTAATGTTAATTTTTGACAGCTTTAATAGAAGACGTCAACGGTCAAAATTATATTTGAATATCATATTCGTGTACAGCGATACAAAATATTTTGGGATACCAATTTCTAAGTCAAAATATCAGACGATAAAAAACTTGTGTCAGTAAGTCTCTAAAAATGTATAAAATACTTGTTTAAGCCTATTTAAATAGTAAAAATGTCTACCAGTATGGATTAATTTAAATTAATTTTAAGTAAATGGCTGTAATTTTATACATCTATTTTTTACATTTGAATCCAGATTAGGAGGATGAAATCGAAAAAAAAACACCCTAATATATATATATATATATATATATATATATATATATATATATATATATATGTACAGGGTGTTCGTTCGCTTGGTTGATATAGGGCAATAACATGGGATTTCGATAATATACAGAATACTACTTTCTGAAGTAAAATTCGAAGAAATACTTAGAATACTTTTCGATAAGGAATAAAAAGTTATATAATTTAGTTTTAGTTTTAATTTGCTAGCATGTACCGTTTGGGCGCTAGAATTTTTTTTAAATGTTTTTTAGAATTTTCAATAATTTTTTCTGCTAAATCAATATGAGTTAGAGAAAAAAGTTACTTAGCTATTATGTAGCTAATTTTTTTCTCAATTTTACTGAATTTTTTCAGATTTTTTTGAGCAAGTTTTGAAGAAAGTCTTATTTGGAAAAAAAGACTTTTTTCAAAATTTGCTCAAAAAAATCTGAAAAAATTCACTAAAATTGAGAAAAAAATTAGCTACATAAAAGCTAAGTAACTTTTTTCTCTAACTCATATCGATTTAGCAGGAAAAATTATTGAAAATTCTAAAAAACATTTAAAAAAAATTCTAGCGCCCAAACGGTACATGCTAGCAAATTAAAACTAAAACCAAATTATATAACTTTTTATTCCTTATCGAAAAGTATTCTAAGTATTTCTTCGAATTTTACTTCAGAAAGTAGTATTCTGCATATTATCGAAATCCCATGTTATTGCCCTATATCAACCAAGCGAACGAACACCCTGTATATATATATATATATATATATATATATATATATATATATATATATATATATAAAGGAAAACTTTACATATTGGAAAGACTTACATTTTAGCTTGGCTGCAACCTTGCCATTGCCAGGAGTAGAAAATTCGAATGCTTTGATATATGAAGTTGATATGACCATTACACTGAAAAATCATCAAAATATAAAATACACAGAAATAATTATGTTACATGATATTGGTAAAAAAAATGCCAAATTTAAATTGATCCTTCTTTTTATGAAATTACATATGATTTTTATTTGCACATTTTTGTAAATAATTAATTTTATTTGCATTTATTTTGAAATATTTGTTTTTGGAGAAATTGCATTAAATATAATATAATTCAACTCTGTGAAATAATACAGCCTATGTAGAGAGACGGGAGAACAATACGTAATATAAATAGTAAGTAGCTTTGAAAAAATAAACGTTTTTTTTTTCGTCAAAATATTGAATTTCGTCTTTTAAAAAAACATCAAAATCAAATGAAAATGATGAAAATACTTCCCATACAACATTCCCGTAGTAAAATCTATTTATCTCGCCGCGCCGTTACGTTTAGTTTAGTGTGCGCCAACATAATATTTGCCACGTTCTACCGAACGAAATGTCTAATTTCATTTTAAATTATCATGGTATTATTATTAAATTCAGTTATACTCGAAATAAAAGTGATTTATAATTTTTTTTGTCTTAATCTTATAATAGCTACTGCTCGAAAACCGAAGTTACAACCAACTATAATTCAAAACAATATATTTTATATTAATATAAATATATTAAAAATATATATTTTAGAGCAGATTTCACTTTTCTTTGTATGTTAAATTTATTGAAATTTTAAATAATAAAATATTTTTACTCCACTTAGAATATCTAAGAAACCAATAAAAAAAAGATGATACTGCCTGGCGGGTCCATGCTTTAAGACGGCACTGAGGCAAGCATTTAACATCTCTTTCAGCGGAATTAGTATATTATCAAAATAAATAATAAACATTTATTTATTTAAAATTATCTATTGCTTTTATTAAAATATTAAATTTTTCTTATATTTATACATTTCCAGGCTAATTAAAAAATTATACGTGCATATTGTTGCAAAAATAAAATTATTTCGTTTTTAATCAAAATTTATAAAGCAATTTTTTTACAAATGCCAAATTGGATTATTTAATTTATTTATTTATTTAAAAATTTACATGAATTCATGTTTATTAATGCATATTTTAACTAAAATATATTTAAAAATTTTGCACTGTAAAAAATAGCAAAACAAAAAAATTGAACTCGTACTTGTCATATATTGTATATGTATGTATATTTTTTGTTATATTTGTCCATGACATTAATTTAAAATAGCAGAGTGTGTTTGTGATTGATTTTGTATTTATCTCCGATTGATAGGCAGAATGTGGTTGCACAAAAATTCCAAACAAACAACTGCGGTTTTCAAATATTTTGCGGATAAAATACGGCAGAATTAAAATATACTCTAGGTTTTCACATGCAGAAAAATATCAAATTTTTTATTCGACATTTCTCCCTATTATTACGCTCACATAGATGATAAAAAGTTGTAATTATTATTTATTCATACTGTTATTGCGATCAATGTTAAATTTTATAATAATTTAGAATTTAAACCAGAACTGAATTAACTACTGTCATTCCGGTACTATGAAAAACTAAAAATTATATGAGAATACATACCAATGTTTAATTTTACAATTATATAAAATGTACACAGTTTTAAAATAGTTTTAAAAACAACTGAGTCGCTAAAAGATTCAAAAATGATAAAAATAGTCCATCATATTTATTATATAAATTCAAATGCAAAATGGATTTATGCATATATATATACATACACAATCACGCCATATACCCAAAATGATGTGGCAAAATCTTTTTCCACTATACCGAAATCAGTTTTCTCCAAACATTCCTATCCAGACAAGCAACTATAGCTTCTTCCACATTCATAATTTCTCTCATACATGCTCTTCTATTCCTATTACTTAGAAACTTGCGCAAAACACTCTTAATCATAGCACTTCAACTACTCATTGGACGTCCACGCAACGTATAGCTTCAAAATCATTCATATAATTTTTTTTAATCAAACGTTTATTAGGCATTTGCTCAAGATGTCCGGTCCGAACCATCTGAACTGATTAACACCAACTTTTGCTACAACATTTTTTTTTAATTTCACACTCACACTAATCTATTTCGTACTCGATTTCTCCTAGTTACACCACATACCTCACGTAAAAATCTCATTTCCACAGCAATCATTTTTCTTTTATGCTTTCGCAGCTAAACCCAACATTCACTACTATACATCAACGTAGGCACCAAAACTGTATTGTATATACCATTTCAAAAAAATAACGGTTCATACATATTTAATATTAAATTACAATAATTTTTTTTGGTAAAGTTCAATATTTGGTCCCCCAGCTAATTATAATATCAATAATGTGGTATACCTACTAACAACTTAACTATTTAATCTTCTTACCGAACCAATATTGAACTGTATTAGTTACTTCATTCAATTATATATACCATATATATATATATATATATATATATATATATATATATATAGTGTATATATATATATATATATAGTGTATATATATATATATATATATATATATATATAAAGTTAGTCATATGTTAGTTTTCAATTAGTAAATGTCTAAAATTTTAAAATAAATATTTTGTATTCAAAAATAGTTTTTCTTTCTAATAACAATTTCAACATTTCTTGTATTTTAAAAAAATTAATATTTTTATGTTTAAGCGTTAAATTCCATCAAATTACAATACTAAAATTAATGGTTCAATCCCGCTGGCCGGCGTCTCTATTCGTCGTAACTATAAATAAATATATCACAAGTCAGTCATTAGTAAAACAGAATCAGACATTTCAGTTGGTTTTAAAATATCAGTAATTTAAATTACTAGCATATATATATATATATATATATATATATATATATATATATTTCGTTTATGTTTAAAGCGTTGTGTGGTTTCTGATGACTGAAAACGAGCTGTCATTTGCCTTTTATTTAAAGGTAAAGGCAGTTCAAGTGAATGTACTAATTTTCGAGCGATTAGTCATCTGAGTGTTCCTGGCAAATTATTTGATAAAATAATAATTCAAAAAATTAGAGCACTAACTATTTCAAAAATTAGTGACGTTTAGGGTGGATTTTTGCCAGAGAGAGGATGTTTGGATCAATTGTTTGCTCTTCGTATAATTGTCGAAAAGTCACTTGACAAAAATAAAAAAGTGTTTTGTGGCTTTCTCGATTTAAGGAAAGCTTATGACAGTGCTCTTCGGGAAATCTTGTGGGATGTGCTTCGCGAGTACGGTGTTAATGTTAATCTTTTAAGAGTAATTCAAGCTCTGTATGATGGAAGTGAAGCTGCAGTACGAGTTGGTGGTTGTTTAAGTGATTGGTTTCGTCTTGATGTTGGCGTAAAACAGGGCTGTGTAATGTTTCATTGGCTATTTAATTTATATATGGATGTTCTTCTTCGGAAAGCTTTCTGTGGTAATGATGGTATACAAATAGGTGATTGTGTTGTACCTGCTTTAGCGTATGCTGATGACGTGGTTGTTTTGGCTGAATCTGATGAACAACTGAGAAGAATGATTGATAGAATTAATGTTGTTGGTAAAGATATGAATCTTGTGTTGAATGTTGATAAATGCAAAGTTTTAGTTTTTGAGAAGGGTGACTTGATGACCGAATGTAATGTATATATTGATGGTGCACGTTTAGAGCAGGTAGATGAATTTGTGTATTTGGGTAGTTTGCTGTCTAGAGGTGGCCGTTTTGATCGTGAAATTGAAAGGAGAGTAAATGCTGGTTGTAAGGTTTTGGGTGCTTTGGGAACTTTTGCTAGGAATGTAAATGTTTCCAAAGAAGCCCGATTGAGTATATACAATGCAGTTTTGGTTCCTACGTTGATGTATGGTAGTAAATGTTGGGTTTGGTTGCAAAAGCATAAACGGAAAATTACTGCTGTGGAAATGAGATTTTTACTTGGGGTATGTGGTGTAACTAGGAGAGATCGGGTACGAAATAGACTAGTGTATGATGAGTGTGAAATTAAAAAAAATGTTGTAGCAAATGTTGGTGTTAGTCAGTTAAGATGGTTTGGCCATGTTTAGCGAATGTCTAATAAACGTTTGGTTAAAAAGATAATTTTGAATGATTTTGATGGTATTCGTTTGCGTGGACGTCCGTTGAGTAGCTGGAGTGTTATAATTGAGAGTGTTTTGCGTGAGCGGAAGTTTCCAAGTAGTAGGAATGGAAGAGCATGTATGAGAAGAATTATGAATGTGGATGAAGCGAAAGTTGCTTGTTTGAATAGGAATGTTTGCAGGCAACTGATTTCGGAATAATAAAAAGTGTTTGTGCCACACCCTTTTGAGTACATGGCGTGATTGTGTATGTATGTATGTATGTATATATATATATATATATATATATATATATATATACCGGGTGTTTGTTCTACAAGGTGTACATAGTGAGATTTTTGATGTAAATTTGCACAAACCGACACTACTAATATTTAACCCTAGAATGGTAACGTGGCGTCATATACGACGCCACTACCTTATAACTGCGTGTGATGACGGGTTCTCTGCTGAAAAAGATGTGATTTACATAACATAGACAACCTATCTGTACACAATGTGTTAATGATAATGTAAAAATGTGTGTTCTAATTTGTTTAAATACATTTTATTGCTTCAAAAAGTAATTTATATGTGTCTAATTATATTATTTTGGATGGCGTCATATATGACGCCACGTTACCGGTCATGTACTAATATTTAGCGTTACCATTCTAGGGTTAATTATTGCTAAATAGACAGCTTCCAAGCAGATAAGTTTTCAATTTTTTGTAATTATTTAAAAAATTATTTTTAAAATTATATTTTTAGCATTATTAATTATTATAATTTATTAGAATCCACATTAACTTGTCAGTAAATATATTAAATTTATTACAAACAATTACTTTATTTTTATTATTACGAGTATTAATTTCAATTTTAGCATTATGAATGCAGAAGATAAATTAACAATAATTATTCGTGATTAGTTTAACATGTTTGTTGAAAATGTATTATTATAATAATAATAAAAGAAAAGAATGAAAAAGATAATACAAGAAAAATTAAATTAAATTTTAAAAATATAAAGTCAGTAGATTCTTCAGAATGACAATCTGCTGTTTTGTCAATAATTCAACTACGATGTTGCGTTGGCACGAATTTTGTAAAAAATATAAATAATGCAAAAAATATAATAAAACATTTTATTTAATAATTACAGATAACTTAACGCTTTTATTGCATTGAAAGCTTTCTATTTATTAATACCTATTAAATATCGGTTTAAGTATCGATTAAGTATCGTTTAAGTATCGATTAAGTATCAGTTTCTACAAATTTAAGTCGAAAAACTTTTTCAAACAATTTTACCATTTTAACATGTAATCTACAAATATACATCTTGCAAATAAACAGCCTGTATATATGTGTGTGTGTATGTGTGTGTGTGTGTGTGTGTGCGTGTGTGTGTGTGTGTGTGTGTGTGTGTGTTTTATATAACTAATTTAAAAAACAATGCTCTTGTATTTCCGAAACGAATGACGATAGAATTTAAATACTATGTTCCAAATTTCAAAAAGTTTTGAAAAACTGTTTTCGAAATATTTAACTGTATCCATACATTTTGGCGACGAGGTATTGTATTGCATGTTTTGAGAACCTCTAGATTTTTTTAAAATTATAATGGCGCACTAAAACACAGCTGTACAAATTACATTCAAATTTATAAATACAATAATTTGAAACAAGAATTCTATTAAAATAACCACTTTTATAAAAAATTAAAACGAGCATAATATGTACAATAAAGTTTAGCATACTCTAAGCCGGTTGCATAAAACATTGTTAAATAATTTGCAAGTTATCTCTCTTGTTAATTTGCTAACTGAACAAAATCATAAATTTAGTTACCTATTATTCGATTCAAAATTAAAGTGGCTGAGTTTGCATGTATAACTTTTGTAAAAATTTACATAAAAATTAGAAAATCAGTTATTCTGTTTCCCGTATATTATCGATGAGCTTTTAATAGTACTTTGTAGCCCAAGCTACGAAAATAGTATATTTCATGTCGAAAGAAAAAATATTTATTCGAGGCCTGCACGGCCGAGGTTAAATATTTCTTGAGGCATAAAATATCATTTTCGTAGCGTGGGTTACACAATGTTTTTTATCCTACATTAAAATAAAAAGCTTATTTTAAACTATAAATTAACCAATAAATTTCAAATAATGTAAATATGTACGTTTGACAGATAAAACAATATGGCTACTGCTGTGCTGAACTTGGCCAAGTCACATAGCTCAATTATGATTTGTGTTTACAATAATAAAAATAAAATTAATAACAATAACAGTATTAATAATAATAACAATAATAATAAATATATTTTCATTGTTATATACAATTTCAAGTATGTGTAAATGTTTTAACATAAATGTATGATCACAGTGCCATCTATTGATGAATGTCATGCATTTTTTTTTGCTCCTAGCCGTGAAAAGTACTGTTTTCGCTTCTAGCCGTGAAAAGTACTGTTTTCGCTCCGCAAAATTGTCACGAAAATTTCATTTTCGAACAATGTAGGATAAAAAATATAAAATTTTTGACATAGTAAAAAAATCGTTCAGAATTCATTATATTAAAATAAAATAGCTTTAGGTTGTAGTTTTGTATTAATATTTATTAATAATCGACGTTTTGATGTACTCAACGTACATCTTCATCATTTCATAATCTGGTCACTAATTTTGTTACCTAGTAACTTGTTTCTATATTTTGTTTATTTACCGTAAATGTCATTTTTATCATTTTTCCTGATAAAGATGTACGTTGAGTTCACCGAAACGTCGATTATTAATAACTATTAATATAGAACTATAACCTAAAGCAACTAAACTACTAAAACTACAACCTAAAAAATATAATACATGTAAAAAATGAACGTGATTCTTGTACTGCTTCTTAAGATTCTTTTTTTTCTATAGAAAATGCAGTATTAAATATATAATAATAATAATAACACATTGTGAAAACTTTGCTTTGACAATGAGAATGTGGCAGAGAGATATTGCATTCAATAATTTTCACTAAAGTTCTATAAACTATAATATTTAATATCATGTTAAAAAATTAAATAAAAAATAAATTTTTATATCGAATTTATTTTTTTTGGTGTTTAATAAAACATAAATGTGTTCTCAGCTTTACAATCATTAAGGGATGTTTGGGAATAAAACAACAGTCCAGTTCGGCTCGTTCGGTTCTGTTCGTAGTAGTACGTATCCACTATTAGACAGAAGCGGCACATGTAATAGTTTATTAATTTTTTTTAATATTTCCCGTGGTTAGTTATATAATCTTTTGTTAACGTAATTTACCATGATACATTTGTTGTGTAGTTATATTAAATATCATTTATTTTTTATTAATATGAGTTTAGTAAATATGTCCTATGAATTAAGTAACACTGACACCGCATTGTTTTGATACTGATACGTTCTATGCTGCTCAAAGTAACATTATTAAAAAATTATTAAATTGATATTACTGTTGCATCAAATTAGTTTTTACTAGAAAATTCATTGTAATTTGTTATATAAAATAATAATGGGTCGCGGACAATTCACCGAAAACCGTTCACCGAAAACAATTCACCGAAAACTGTTTACCGAAAACAAATTCACCGAAGTACCAATTCACCGAAAAACAATTCATCGAAAAACAATTTATCGAATAACCAAATGAAATAGAATTAAACAACCTAACCTAACCTACCCATCACCCGTCCGTAAAGTGTTAAAGACAAAGATAAAAAAAATAAATACGCTTTTTTTAAAGACATTCGGAATATTCATAATATTAAGAATGAGGCTATTTATACATACGGTATGTATACGCAATTGGCTATTATTTATACATACTAAAAAAAAAACCTAAACCAACCTACTAACCTAACCTAACCTAACCTATCCTAACCTACCCTAAATAGCCAATTGCGTAAACATACTGTATGTATAAATAGCCATTTGCGTATACATACCGTATGTATAAATAGCCACTTTCTAATATTAATTTTAATTTAATTTAATTCTATTTCATTTGGTTATTCGATAAATTGTTTTTCGGTGAATTGGTACTTCGGTGAATTTGTTTTTGATGAATTGTTTTCAGTGAACGGTTTTCGGTGAATTGTTTTCGGTGAATTGTCCGGATACCAATAATAATATATGTTTTCAAGAAAAAAATTAAAGATAAAATGACTCCTATAGGAAATTTTGTTTAATTACTTATTAACAACAACAAATATAAATTTGTTATACAGATTTTTCAAAAAACAAATATATAGGATACGTCTCATATAATTTATACAATTTTCTGAGTTAATATGCCCGTGATCGATCTATCCTTGTCGCAAACGTTTTGCCATACATCGTAGATGGCTTCCTCAATGCTTAATGATTCAGTCGCCCAGCACTAAGGATGCCATCTACGATGTATGGCAAAACGTCTGCGACAAAAATAAATCAACCACGACATACCTGCCCATTATATAAATTCAATAGATACCGACTGTGAAAGACTGACGATTAACGTTTCACATATATTTTTTTTAAATATTCAATATTAAATAAAATATATTACTTTCAATTACATCTAGTTAAAAGAAAACATGGCTCAAAAAATTTGTTTTTATTGATTTTGAAAAAATTTAATCCGTAAGGAATATCGATTTTATATTTCGTAGAAATATTTGCACTGTAATATAAATTTTATTTCATAAAATTCTATTTCGTATTACTATAATACTATAATAGTTAACTCATCGGTTAAGTCAACAACTTTTTATGTAAATGTTTTATATAATACTGTGTACGACAAATACAAACTATTAAAAATTGTTCTAATCATATTTATGTACTGAAGGAGAATTTTTGTATATCAATGGAACAAAATAAAATAGAAAAGGTAATACATATTTATTAGAAGCAAAAATGTAAAGAACTTTTCCAAACTATTAAGTGCATTTTTGCTTGGCTTCTATGCGAGACGAAATAATATGTTTGTTAGTGAAACAAAGTACGGAAACATGATAAAATAATGATATAAAATGCAAAATAAATGCAGATGATTCAGCTTACTTAGGGTGGTAACACGTGATACTGATGAAACGCGAACGGGAACGTGAATAAGGCGAAAGAATGACACGAACACAACCAAAGTCACGAGACGTGCTCTGTATTATAAAACTTCATAAATCCTCGCATGTTTTTACTCATTTCAAGATATCTATCCATCTACCTAACTACGTAACTAGAACTCAAATTTCTTACACCTATGCATATTACTTATATACATACATTCACAGCTTACATAATATTTACCTCAAAATACAACTTTCATCATTAATTAACATATTTTATTTTCTTATCGTACATACCTTGTTTAGAAACTAATGATATAATGTGAAAAATCATTACATATTTTCAACACATTTGCTTAAGTTAGAAAAAAACCTATATCTTAATGACATTTTTAATATAAATTAGAACTCTATAGTTCATATAATAATAAATTATATAAAAAATTATTTTTATCCTGTGACTAGAACAGAAAATTCCGCATATGACCACAGCAATCGTGCGGACATAAACGTTAACCAAAAAGAAAATTATATACTTATAAAATAACATATACCTACACCAAGAGAATGTTAAATAAAAATATATATAAAATAGTTATATGAGACAAATAAAAAAAAATATAATCGAGATTAAGATAAAGATACAGTATTTTTTATTATCTATAGATAAAGTGATAGATTTTTTTAATTTAGATAATAGATAATTAGATAATTGGTATCAATTAAAATGGGATAGCCTTAGTGTAGTTGAATTATAATGAGAAAAAAATGTAAGGGTTTATTAAAACCAATAAAAGCCAATAATAGTAGGTACACTATTCAGAATAATATCTTTAATGAATAATGAACATTAAATATTCGAAACCGGTAATCAATTAAAGATATTTTCTGAATAGTATAGTTTTGGCTTTTATTGGTTTTTAATAAACTTTTACACTTTTAATCATTATAATTGATATTATTAAAAAAAAAATTTAATTTTTCAAAATACACGCAAATTTTATTAGAGATAACAAAAAAAAATCATTAAAATTTCTTAATTGTTATTTAATAAATGGATTATTGATATTATTTAGTAGTTTTAAAAATTTATAAAATTTAATTAAGTTGTAAACATGTGTAAGCGCGGCGCGGTAGCCGAGCGTGTTTAGGCATCAAGTACTATCAAATAATAATACTGTGAACTATGATTAGAATCCGCTGACCGGAGTTTCTGTTCGTCGTAAAATAAAAAAAATACTACAAAGTCAAGTATTAATTAAACAGAATCTGACATAAAACGTTGATCAACTATTTGTCTTAAAAAAAATCATCAGTAGTTTAAATTACTGTTCGGAACTCGTCGCTGCTCTACGCAAACGCACGAATTACAGTTTCGAAACAGTATCTAAATGAACGATCACGAAACAGGTATTGCGATACTTGAAGTCATGACCCAATTTGGACTATAGTGCCATTGGAAAGAGAGAATATAAACAATTACAAAAGCGTTGACAGGTATAATTCTATAGGAAAAAAAATCATTTAAATACAGGAACTGTATCTAAATGATTTTACAATAAATTATTAGCAAATTAATCTAGATTAGATAATAAATATAAAATTTTTAATTTATTTAAATATGACAAAGAAATAACAATTTTTTAATCTAGATGCATTATCGAGATAAAATAATCTAGATAAATTCCAACAATTGTTATATATGATGTCAAAATTTAGTAAATTAAACCAGAATGTAAACCCTTACAAATCGCAAGTAGCATGAACACACCATATCTCCAATTTTAAACAATACAAATAGCAAGAAACGAATACTTATTTTATTTCTAAATTTTTTAAAACAGAAATAAATAACTTATTTCAGATTTTATTTGGTATTTTTCAAAGAATTTGATATCCACACGTGAAATAATTGTTTTCATTTACATTTGCGAATTTCAAATGTTATATAATATATGTTATACATATATTTCATCATATAATCTCAACAAAATTTATAAACGCTAAAATGACAAAAATTAAACGTACTAAAGTTTGATACATTTCATACTTTAATTTTACCATTTCTATATACAGAATGTCTGGTAAGTCAATAAGTATTTATAAGTTCATATTACATAATGAATAAATCACGTTAAAAAAGTAACACTAAAAATTTTAAGAAAGCAATAATAGCGCGATTTTAATTTTAAATTAAAAAAATATATATATTTATGACGTACAGGTTGATTTATTTAATTGTTCTGTACACGCTGATACAGTGCGAAGTACAGTGGTTAAAGAGATGATTTACCAACTATCTATGCAGCTTATGTTTAACTTTAAATATCTTGAAAAATAGTGACTTTATCGTTACGAAAAAAGAGCATGTTTTTTACACAGAAAATATTGGAGAATCGAAAAATTGTGCTAAAATGACAATTCCGCCAGTGGCGTAGAATTTAGGAAGGATCAACATCTTACTTGCCCCTGTTGTACGCCACTGGCAGTAGCCAGAAACTTTAATTTAACATAATTTAGTATGGTGTACGGTACCTACACTTCCTGCCAAGTATGATAAGAATACGTCAAACAGTTTTTAAATACTGGGCAAAAATCGTTTTTAAATTTTTAAATAAAACATCTTGTAGCTCAGTAAGAAGCCACATTTTATCTAAGTGATTTGCGTTAAATCTTCTTATTCTGAGCCCAGGATACTCCAGTTAAAATATTTCCAATTACTAATAAATCACCCTGTATATATATATATATATATATATATATATATATATATATATATATATATATATATAACATTGCATTTGATACAAATAATACTAAAATTGTGTATTGTTTATTAATATTTTAAACATATAAATTATGTGTTTGTAACAAACTTCTAAAACTAAATATAATAGTTAACAAATGAGTTTTTCAAAGCATTACAAAGTAATTAAAATTTACGGTAATAAAATGAAACATAAACTAAATTGTATTAAATACTATCTGAAGTTTCCAAATTGTTGCTTCATACGAATATGAAAGAGAAATTTAGTTAGCCCATAGTTACGAGTATATGCTTAAACAGGAAACTCCATGACATGTAAATACAAAAACTCATACTTAGACTAAATAAATGTCTTAACAACTATGACAACTGTATTCACAAATAGTTAAATGCAAATGTTATTTACAGTGTTAATTTATAAATAGATATGACATACAATATAAAACGGTCATAAAAATATAAATTTAGTACACGCAGACACTTGAAAAGTCATTTTAAAAATATGTTTTCTTGACCAGTTGCATCAATACTCGTTAAATATACATTTACATGTGCTTAAAAATTAAAATATGTTAGCATGGCTAATAATTTTGTTTACAAAATTGTAAAAGCAGAAACATAAAACAAAATTACATTAAACATTTATCAAACGTCAAATTTAAATTTATCAAAAATGGATTTATTTTTTATATTAATTTAACCAAATTAACGAAAAACAATACAAATTATAAAAATGTTATATCTGTACCTATAATGTAATATATATATATATATATATGCAAAATAATTTAATAGTTTAAAATAATAAACTTTTATTTGACTATTTTGTCATACACAGTGTTATATACCTACAACTCTCATTAATAATAACTCGAAATCTTCTCTTGTCTAAAAAAAAATATTTAAATTTATAAATTTCAGAAATATTAAACATTTAAATTGGGTCGTTGCATGTTTTTTTTTTTTTTTTTTTTAATCAAAAATATACATTAATAACTACGTAAATATACATTAAAAAAAAATACATTTCTAATAAATAGGAAAATAAATTTGAATTTAGTCGTTATGATGTGTTAGTGTATCAACTAGAGATACTATAGTACACATTGTATATAATATTATTTTTAATACATTGCATATATACATATAATTCTCTTTAAAAAAACACATTGTTTATAAAAAGGACACATTGTACATAATTCTCTTAGACATATCGTATTCATATATAATTTTGTCTCTCTCGTACATTACAACTTCGTGAAATAAACAGAGATTATGTAGAGAGAGAAAGAGAAGAGAAAAAATTACATTACATGTATATACTATAATAAGTAAAAAAAAAACGCATTTAAAAATTTAATATATATAAATATACTTAGATAGCTATGAAAAAAATGAATCTCGCTGCAAAAATGTATCAAATTGATCAATATCAAAAATGATGAAAATATCTTTTCTAGAGCAATTCCCCAATAAAATCTCATCGCGCATCGTTTAGGCGGTGCATTTAGTTACAATTTGATATGCAGCAACATAATATTCGGGCATTTTTACCGCAAGAAATCGCAAATTTGTAGAAATGGTTTGATTACAAAAAACTTACGGTTAATTTAAAAAAAAAAAAATTCGTTACCTTCTCAAGCTACAATTACACACAGTTTATATACAGTAATCTATAGAATTCGACGACAGTAAGATTGATAAAGTGTCCAACACTAAATATTTAGGTGTAATAATAGACTAAAACCTGAAATGGAAGGCACATATTAATCAGTTAATATGTAAATTAAGAGGAGTACTATAAAGATACAAAAAACTGAGACAAATATTAGAAAGCAATCAGCTTTGGACAATCTATCATGCATTCGTAGAATCGCTAATACAATACGGAATAATAGGATGGGGATCAACTGACACAACAAAAATAAAAAAAAAAGAAACAATACAAAAAAGATTCGTAAAAATAATGAACACCTATCCAAACTGATACTCCACTGACCAGCTGTATAAAGAATCGCAAATATTAGATATAAAACAATTATACTATCAGAAAATAGCAATATTCTAACATAAACAAAAAAATAAACAACTTCAGCAACACTGTGTAACCAGAAGACAACAGAAAAATAAATTACCAACAAAACGTATGCACAAAAAATTGGACAGAAATCTATAAATTACACAGGCCCAAAATTTTACAACACAGTACCAAACAGTATTAAAAAAAGCAGACATGGCAAACTTTTAAAAGAGCACTAAGCAACTGGATTAAAAACTTAGATCGGAACCTCTTTTACGACATAATGAATAACTCATTAGTACATAATAGAAAAGGATAAAATGTGCCATAATCTAGTACAATACAAAAAAATTGTTTTTAATTAACTTGGTTTAATTTAAAATAGACAAAATCTTTGTTACCTAGGCCAAACGTGATAAAAATTCTATATAAGTGTTAAAATGTTAACATGAATGTTTATTATTTACAGATATTATTTACTCTCTATTTCTTATAGATTTTGTGTTTTTATAGAAATGGTAAGAAGTTTATATTAACTAGAAAAAGTGTATATTGGAATATGTTTTTTATTATAAATACCGTGTGTTGACTTGGACCGTCATACATAGAGATTTAGCATGTAAAATCAGACATGTGCGATTTTCTGCTTCCCAAATTATTTTACAAAAAAACTTTGGAATAAATGTTTTAGAAAACACTTTTTTACATGTAAGTCAAGCAACAAAATTTTTTTTTAACCATCCCAACGTCAGGAATTAGCCCTAAAGTTGTCAAGAAATTGACTGAAAATGGCATTAGCCGTGAAATTGAAACAAAAATAAAACAAATGCTAGTTGAATGTCACAATGATTAATAACCATTCTTTAATTTATATTTTCTAATATTTTTTTATAATATTTAAAATAAATAACAATGCAATTCTATTTCACTGTCCTAGGAAAACGAACATTTTATTTTAAAGTATTGGAATTAATCATGAATATAAAAATATATTTCACATAAGAATGTCAAGTAAAACATAATTTTAAAAAAACTCCAATTAAATATTTTAACTTATTAGTAGTTAATGAAAAGCAAATTATTTTACATTAAATGCTCAAATAAATCTCCGCTATTTGCTAAACAAAATCCCAACCTATTATAAAAATTGTGCCGCATATTAGCTAATAAGCAATTAGAAACGCCTTCGTTTGTACACGTTATTTTTTAAATGTCTCCAGATACAAAAGTCGTTAAGCGAAAAGTCAAAAAACCAATTAACTAGACCACCACGTCCTATCCAAGAATTTGGAAAACACTGATTTAGAAATAATAAAACGTCGTTAGTAAAATGAGACGTGCAACCGTCCTGTTGAAACCAAATTACGTTTTCATTTTCAACAATTTTGGTTTAGAGAAGTTCCAATTATTTTGCTCCATTCAGTTATCCTTTGATAAAGAAAGGTCCAATAATGTGAGTTTCCAACATTCCCAGCCAAACATTCGCTGTTCCTCTGTATTGAGAATTGTTGATTGAAACCAAATGTTGATTATTTTTACTCCAATAACGAACATTCTGTCTGCTTGGCTTTCCATTTATTGAAAATGTAGTTTCATCCGAAAAACAAATGTTTTACAGAAAATTTCTGTCGTTATTTGCCTTGTCCATAATTGTTTCACAAAAGACCATTCGTTTAATTTTGTCTTCTTCGAATATTTCTTGATGAATTGCAATTTTAAATAATTTATATTTGTTTTTCTTAAGCACTTTAAAAACCGTGGTATGGTGAATCCCCAATCCAGAACCAATTTTTCTTATACTCGTTCGTGGATTATTCGCTACCGCAGCCAAAACGTCAATTTCCCTGATGTTCTCCGCTTGTTGCGCAGGTTCGGATTCCAAATTTAGATGTTTGGTTGTGCAGCTTTTGCACGGAACGAAAACTTACCCATACAGTTCTTGATTAGGTATAACATTATGAATTGTATCTATCGACGGAATTGGTCTTTCGGGATACAAGCCAGCAAACAAGTCGCGCACTTCTCTTAAACTATTTCCGCTATAGTAAAACTTTAAAAACTGATTTCTTTTAATAACTGTGAAAACAGGCATTGTTATAATTGAGGAGCAGACTTTCAAAATGCGTTTTGTCCAAATTCCATAATTTTCAGAAAGAGGCAAAACGTTTTTGACTAAATCTGAAAGTACATTACGTGCCCATTGGACAAAACGCGTTTTGAATGTCCAAGTAACTTTCAATATTTATTTCAGACGGGACAATATGCGTTTTAAATGTCGAATTTGTCTTAAAAGATGCGTGTTTGCGCATAGAACGTAATACCATCACTAACTAAAAATTTTACATTTTGGACAAAATGCATTTTGAAAGTCTGCTCCTCAATTGACAATGTCACAGCAATGAGATATTAAAAAAAGAAATCATTGTAACATTCGATTAGCATTTGTTTAATTTTTTGTTCCAATTTCACGACTACTACCATTTTCCAGTCAATTTTTTAACAACTTTAGACCTAATTCTTGACGTTAGAAAGATTCCAAAAAAATATTTAGTAATTGATTTACATGCAGAAAAGTATGCTCTAAACCATTTATCATAAGGTTTTTTTTGTAAAATAATTTGGAAAGCAGGAAATCGCACATGTCTGATTTTACATGTTAAGTCAACACACTGTATATAATAATTATATAATTTTAGTTAAATAAATGCAAAAAAAAAAAATTGCTGATAATACATCAGATAGATATAATTTATAGGAGTATATATTTTTTTATTTAAAATAAACATATAAAATTTTATTATTACATTTTTATTAAAATTTTAAAAACATATTATCTGTATCATAAATATAATATTATTAAATATTATTTTAAAATTATTATTTAGAAAAAAAAAAATAAATAAAAATATTTATGACTTTATCACACTAATTACGAAATACGATTTGTGCACGTTTGTGAAATATTTAGACGAATTATTTATTTGTTTTTGTAATAACTAAGATAGAAAAAAAAAAACTGAAAAACATGGCTTTTGCAACTAACACCAAATTATAATAAAGGAAAAAGAGTCGGCATCAAAATCCTTTTTTTCTTCAAACGTATCATAATATTCGGTACCATATTGCCTGTGTAGAAAGAGATCATTATATCACTAGTACAATAATGACATTATTATACATAACATACAACAATACAATGAAAGACATATGTAAATTAAGTGAGTTATATGAAAATGATGTGGTTATTTTAGGAGATTTTAACATTAATTCATATATGGATCCTAATTTTACTGATAGCAAATCTATTATTTTTATCTAACTTTAGCGAATTCTTAAATTTAAATCAATTTAATAATATTTTTGATCATCCGCCACTTGATGTCACCTTCCAATGTATAGATTGTTTTTATTTTTATTAATTTGTTTTGTACGCATTTCTTAGTTATTGTTACTCTGTAATTGGAAATTGTATTTTTTCTGTTGAGTAATAAAGATTTATTATTTTATATTTGGTTGGGCAATAAAAAATAAATTATTATTATTATAACTACAATGTCAATCTTATTTAATCTGACAACTTCGGCGGTCATATTACAAAACTATTAAGTCAAGTTAAGTTAATTGACAATTGCATTGTTTACTTTTGCTTGAATTTGAATTTGAGTATTGAAAATATGTGAAAAAGTGCAAGAAATGCAATATATACCGCCAAATTTGTCAGAAATTGTATATTCTACCAAAGAAAAATTAATTTCTGTTCTAGCGTAGTTATTACACTAAGATATAGGAACAATATCTTCTTGACTTACTCGTCATTTTATTTAAGACTCTTATTGAAACACTACTAGGTACCTATATGAAAGCCGGCATGTTTTCTCTATTACATTAACTATAAATTGTGACACCAAATGTGAACTATTTTGTTCACTCATGCTATTCTTATCAGTTGGAGAAAAAAGATTCAGTTAATTAATCAATATTTATCGAAACTTTATTGATATCATTCAAGTATAAGCACATTTGAAATATTATTATTATTTGATATTATGATTGTTTGATAACTATCGTTAGATGATCGCGTTAAATAATTTTAGATTAATCACCGTACGAAAACCGATAAAAAAATTAAAGAACATTTCAAACTGAAGTATTTTCTTTTCTTTTTTAAGATGAACAAAGCAAAATTATTTTCAATTATACAGCGTATTTTATATAAATATATAATTTATATAATTTATATAATTTTCAATAGAATACTATATGAATTTGTACCTTGTTTTATTCGCCTAGAATTATTTAAATTTTCAATTAAAGAAGACAATAAAAAAAATTGCAAACATGATTAAGCGACAGTTAAATGTCTGGATATTAGAATATTTGATGGATATTAATTACTATTTAAATGAAAGATATTGAATAAGTATTTCAGCCGTTTTCACAAACTAACCAGTTTAATTTTGATTAACCAAACTGCGCATGCGTATATATTAAATTTGTTGAAATATTTTATGATATAATATTTTTAATATAATTTTTTATTAAATTAATTATTTATTATTATTATATAATATTAATATTACAATAATAAATGTTAGAGATTTAATAAATTCACTATTTGAAACCTAACCAGAATTAGTTAACCAGATAGTTTGTAAAGACGATTTTTGTTAAAATTTATTTACATCTATTTCTTTAACGGAATGCGAGGCTTAAGATAGTTTTTAGTTTTTACTTACAATTTAATTTAGTAGGTATATATGATTAGTATTTTACGTTCATAATTACCACCCAACAGATGGCCCAACATGCTTTCGTATCTGCGACAAAAATCTAATTTAAAATTATCGTTCATTTTCTGTAACTAATATTATTGTACGTATAGCAACTTAATGTTAAAAAAAAATATTTATTTAATTAGCAAAATAAATTTTAATAAATTTAATTGACTAAAGCATGAACCATTAATTTATTTAATAATAATTGCCAAAGGGTTAAAGAATAATACGTAAACATGACAGCATTTGCCCAAATCAATTTTATAATATTTTTCAATTTATATTAATTTTATTGTTATTAAATATGTAAAATATAATAAAATTGAAATTAATAAATAAATCAATATGTATTATTATGTATTATGTTTATGTATTAAGTTTCAACTATATTTATTAATATGAATAAAATATGTTTCCTTCAAGCGTATCATAATATTATTATTACGTTACCATATTACCTATGTAGAAAAAGGTCATTATGTTACTAGTACAATAATGGACATGATTGGGCAGCTGTTGGTTACTATATACACTACTGTAGCAGCACCAAATATAACTACAACGTCAAGTGTATTTAATCCATAAACTAGGTATAGAAGGAACACAGGTTATGCCTATACTAAACCATTGACAGAAATTGTTCAAAGATCTATAGTAGTTAAAGTTTAAAATCGCTTGCCTCAATCAGCATCAACCAGATAAGCAATGTTCGTTTATAATTAGTCAAATATTTATTGTTTATGTAATGTAGATTGAAAAAATTTACGAAAAGCATACGTTTTTTTATTTACTTAATTACAGAAGATTAAAATAATATTATATATAAAATATCTAAATAATATCAATGAAATAGGTTGTTTGAATTTTATAAACTTAACAATATGCTTAATATTGCAAAATATTAACATAAACACTATTCTATTAATACTTAATTCTAATATTGGTAAATACAATTATTTATTAAATTATTGATTTTTAAAATGTAACATTTTTGTAAAATGATGTCGATTTCGTTCTGTTCGGAAAGTTAAGGAGATTGAGTTAGATTAGGTATTTGTAATTTAAAATAATGATATAATATAAAATTAATTAACTGAACTTAATGATCATGCAGTCGTAATTGATTCAATATGTGATTATCTAATAATGAAAAAATATTTGAATTACGGATTTTGCCTATAGTTTTATTCATTAATATATTGATAAGTCAATGCAAAGTCAATGCATATATGTATTAACCGTCCCGTCCTCTTTCTTAACTTTCCAATAATTTTCGATTATACTATTTTAAGACTTTTCTAAAACACCCAAATATTTTAATATATGAAACGTGAGTTGTTAAATGCCATAAATTAAGTACTATAATAAATTATGTTCTTCTAGTGAGTGGTTCAATAAAATATTTCGAAAAGTGACAGAAATGTAAGTAATTTGTCCTAAACAAATTTGGTATATCATAAAAATATATGAATATGTCTTTGTTTGTTACCAGTTTAACTGTAAGGAAAAAGTGGTATAGCGTTTGGTACGGTCGGTGTCTGTAACAATTACAAAAAAAAAAAAATTTGTATAGAAATCTTTCATATAGCCTTTAGATGACGAATCTGAACTTAGTTTACGTGGGTGTATGTGTGTGCGTCGTCAGATCACTCGCTCGCTCACTCGCTCTGTCGTCAGTCAAAATTTTGTGGCCGCAACTACTCCTAGACGGTTCAACCGATTTTAATGAAATTTTCAAGAAAAATTTGTCTATTACCCAAGATAGTCATGTGGTTTTGGTTTTTTTTAAGTAATGCCAACTTTCCGAGTAAAAAAATACTAAACTTTTTAAAAATTCATATTAGCTACATTATTTATCCGATTTTGATCAAATTTTCAGAAAAGATTTCCCTAATGCTCCCATTAATTATATAATTTTATTAATATCTAGTGTTGCCAACTTTCCGAAAAGAAAATTACTAAAATTTTTAAAAATATATTATGGTAGGGATCCCATCCGTCCCGTTTTGACCGGGACAGTCCCGTTTTAATAGATACTGTCCCAGTGTCCCCACAGAATGCACCGGAACATAAAAATGTCCCGTTTTACGTAAAATACTAATATCGTTTGTGAATAAACCTAATATTTTTCAATTTTTTGAATTTTGATTCTATGACATTGGTTGATGTTGATATCATAAAATATACAAATCTAATATAATAAAGACCAGAGAAGGTGGATCTTTTGGTACATAAAATGTTAATTAGGTAACTACATATTGAATTTACAAGATTTTAGTAAATTTTTTTAGTAGGCCTTGTTTATATCGCATTTCAATTATATTTGCATATTCAGGAAATATCTTTTCATAATTATTAACTGATTCTAATTTCTTAACAATTTGTTTATTTCGTAAATAGATGGCTACCTGTGTAGTACTTTTCCGTAAAATGTCATAATAAGTTACATTATTGTAAATATTTGTACATTACATTTTTTCAATTTCTCTATCGCACAGATCTTCATACGAATTAAATCTATCAAGATCACAAACTAGAAGATTTAATACTGTATTTGGATATCTACCCAAATGTGCGCGTTCAAATTTTACCCATAAATTTTCCATAAATATTTGAAATGATTTATCTGTTACACACCGATAAATAATATCAATTGATCGATTACCATAGATATCGTATAAACTACAATCTGATCCATATTTTATCAATAGTTTTATTACAGAATTATTTTCAGATTTGCGACTAGCAACATGAAGCGGTATCTGATATTTTCTATTCTGTGCATTCACAACAGCGCCGTATTCTAAGAGTAATTTACATATTTCTAAATTTCCATTTCCTGCTGCAAAATACAGCGGTAAATTGCAATCTTTATCTGGGGCATCAACATAAGCACCATTTTGCAAAAGAATCTCAACAATTCGCGCGAAATTCTTCTTCACAGCTAAATGCAGACATGTCGAACAGTTTTGATATCGTTTATGTATATCAACATTTTTCAAAATTAACATTTTAACAATTTCCGGATAATTATTATTAACTGCTAAATGAAGAGCAATACGAGTTGATCTTCTTTCAGCACCATTGTTAACTTTACAGCCTTTATTTATTAATAATTTAGCAATTTCAATGTGATTTTTTGTAGAGCATTACACAGTAACAAATGTCCTACTAAAGCAAATGCAGGCGAAGAAATATCGATTGTATTTAAGAGTTGTTTAATTTTTTTAATTTATCCTTTTCATCTGCCACTTTTAAACTGTTATCCAAGTTTATGTTTTGCACAATATTATTACTTTTAGAAAAATCAGTTTTCTAAAACAAAAAGTTAAACAGAGAGGTTACCTGCGCAATTACATTTGTCGACTGTTTAAAATCTTGATTAATATGATCAGATAACAAATCATTATTAGCTAAAGGTGTTAGTTTCAATAAAAACTACAAAAATTCTCGTCAATTACATTTTTTTTACTACATAAATACATATCAATCACAAATTAATGGCACAGTACAGTTAAAAGATTAGGAGAGTTTTTTTTTATTCATCTGATGAATTTGCGATGAATTCTATCAGTGACGTAATAATGGATTTGTAATAGATAATCATTGGAACTGATGAATTAGCGATTGATATGCAAAAAGAAACGACATGATGAAAGTTTGATGAATAACAAGCATTGACAGTTTAGTGACAATATGGACCACAAAAATTTAAAAAAATTGGCATTAAAAAAAATTATTTCTTTGCTGGAATCAGATTCTTCAAGTTCAAGTAATGAAGGCGAGGAATCTGATAACTGTAGTAGCGGCTGTGATTCAGATTTAGAATTATTATTAAAAATGTTAACAAAAAATAATTGTTTTATTGACCTTTATAATAAATTATTCTAATGAAATTTGAAAGCGATGTTCTGTTGTTGGCTTTGTGAACTGATAAAAAAATTAAAAAAACAAAAATTACAGGTTTTAAAAAATAATTCATAGTAAATTTTAACAATATATTGATATATTTTGAAATGAAATATATTTTGATAAAACTACATTGAATAAAACTACTTTGAATAAAATAAATAATGTTTGAGTCTTCCATAACTTATCACTGTTAGCCAAACACAAATGTCAACACTAATTTTAACCTCAACCTCAGTTCAAATCTGCTCTAAACATACCCCCGCCACCAATCCATCAGATTTTACAATTTTCATCAGCCTAGCCAGCCGATGGATCCAATGAATTTGTGATGATTCATCAGAAGTAAATACGAACCCTAAGATGAATTTCATCTGTAATTCATCAAGAAATAAAAAACAATTTGATAAATTTATGATTTAATGCGCATTATCCATCGATGAATAAAAAAACTCTCCTAATCTAAGGGCTACAGAATTCACTCAGTCCGTAATCTTGGACTAAACGTCATTCCGATTCCACCACACACAATACGAAACAACGTTATTTCGGCCTGTGCTGTACAGAACACTCTCATTAATACAAATTTGAAAATACATACCTTATGTGAGTATAAATTAATAAAGTATTTTTTATTTATTACTTTATAGCTTTATCGACTTTTTATATAACCACAAAATATTTTGAAACTTGTCATTTATTTTCATCAAAATCAAAAATGGTGGTAACAATATAAAAACTTTAATAGTTCCTTTTAAATTTGACAAGTTAATATAACCAAATGTAACTACAACAATTTTATTCTCAATCAAATAAAAAACCAAAAATTATAAGTAGAGAACAATAAATTTATAATATTTCCGAATTTGGTGGAAATGCAAAATAGTCCCCCCAGATGTTGGTGTATTCACAAATATTGAAAAAACCAAATTTTGCCCATGCGTGAACATCGGAATGCGCATGTCTGGTGTGTATAAACCGGTGAACCTCAAAATGTTTCATTAGTAATTTTATCAATTTTGTCCGTTAAGACTTATGTTACGTTAAGAAGTCCGTAAGGTTAGGTTAGGTTAGGGTAGGTTAGGGAGGTAGGTTGTAGGTAGAAGTTGTGTTTAATAGACCGTTAAGACACATTTAAAATCACATTTTGTCTTGTCACACATTTTGAGAGTCACTGGTTTTTCAATTTTTCGGCCACTAACGTGAATACCACAACATCTGGGGAGACTATTCTGCACTTGTACCCCAAATTTTTTAAAAATATACATTTAGTTTTTGTATACATATTTATCGCGGTAAAAATAAGAAATTTATGTTAACAACAATATTTTCAAAAAAAAAGTAATAAAATAAATAATAAGAATAAAACAAAATTTTTAACAATTTTATTAATTAAGCATAACTGAAATTAACTTTTTTTAAAAGAAAAAAAGACTTTTATTTTCTTTTACCAACCTTGTCTATACTCACTATATTGCTGTCAATCAACAACACTGGCAAAATTGGCAAGCTTGCTCGTTATAGAAAAGATAAATCATAAGATGATCATAAAATAATAAGTTATTTATTTGAATAGATTGTAGGACACAAAAATATGTTATCAGGGCATACCAAATTTATTATAGATTATAGACTGTTTTCCTATAAACGTAAATTAATTTTACTGTTCGCACATACGTAGATTCTATTTTTATAAATGCAAATAATAGAAATCGAAATTATTTCGTTATTTTTTTATTTATTATTTATTTGTTGCTCGGAAATGTTTCCGGCTGCAGCGTCATCATCAAGTACCACTGCAACAACATCACCAGCTGCTGCAACCGCTACTCGATTACATAAGCAAAATTCAGCGGGCGCTGTGCCTTACGATTTGGAAATGATCGAAGAAGTACCGATACCCAAGGTGCCAACACCTTCGCCATGTCCACGTCGTGCTGATACAATTCCCTTAACATGTTACTCGATTTCCGTATCTGTTGATTCGCTAACAAGTCACTAATTTATTTAGTGCTCAAACAACATATGAACATTTTGGGTAGAAAATGGCCAACGCAGGAAGTTGGCTGTTACTTAAAACATGTGTAATAAAAATCATATTTTGTTTTGTTGTTATTTTTGGTTTGTAATTAAATATAAAAAGGAATCTATGTGGATTAATGTACCTACCGATAAAAATGTTTAGATTGTTGTCCCCGTATTTAAAAATTATTAGACTGATACAATCATAATAATTAATTATCTAAATCAATCTAAATTTAAAAGAAATGTTGCCCTACTAACTTTAAACCATATCGTTATTTGAAGCGGCTTGAAATTTGAAGCAGTTACTAATTTGAAACTATTTATACATAGTACCAAAATACAGAATGTCCAAAAAGTCCGGACTGGGTCAAATATCTTGAGAACCAAACGTCGTACAAAAAAGTTGGTCATGGCACGACACTTGTTGATAAAAAAATCTATTTAACCATGACATGATAAAACCAACCTCTTGTAGAGTTGAAACGAGGGGTAGTTTTAAAATTTTCGGATTCTCCGTCAAAAACTACTAAAGGAAACCGAAATTTTGTGACCACCCCTACAAGGAGGTTAGAAAAAATAAAATAAAAATGTTTAAATGAAAATGAAACTTTTTGACCGATAATTTTAAATTCTGAGTTGAATCTTCGCTCAGTAATCATGTACTCTGGTTCTAGAGATATTTGACCCGTTCTGACTTTTTGGACACCTGTATAATATATATATATATATATATATATATATATATATATATATATATATATATATATATATATATATATATATATATATATATATATATATATATATGAGTTCAGGATAACAAATATGCGGTATACAGGGTGATTCAGACCACCCGTACCACCCAAATATCTCGCGTAAAACGGAACGAATCAAAAAAAGAAAAAATACGTCCAAAAAGATTTCAAAAATTCTATTAATTGACACCAAATTCAAATTTTCCGCCCACCCCCTGGGGGGTGGAGGGGGGGGGTAGCTTTGTAAATTTAAATGGGGACCCCCATTTTTTATTGCAGATTCGGATTCCTAGATTCAAACAAAGAAGGTTTTGTCCGAAAATTTTTTTTTGATTCTTGAAAGATGGCGCTCAAATCGCAAAAAACGCTACTTTTTATTTTGACGATTTTTAATATTAGATGTGAGCCATAATGTAAAAGGGTGTTGTCATTTTAAGACATTTACTGCTTTCAGTTAAACTTATTGATGCCCCCCGCCTCCAACCCCCTCTTCACCACCCTCAAATGAAGTTAAAAGGCAAAATAAATTTTGGTTTTAAACAGAAATTGATTCATTCAAATTTGACAAAAAGAAAAAAACGCAGTAACTGAAACATAAAATAAAAATAATTTTAAAAATTTTAACTGTGTAAGGTACTTACCGTAATGTCAGTCTATCCCACCCTTGCGTTGGCGATAAAATACGTTATTTTCGAAAAATCTTAATTTCGCCCTCAATTGCCTTACATACTTCGACATTCGAGATTATTGAAGAAGAATGGTTGAACTTCATTGCCCTATTTGCCAATTTAGTCAACACTTGTTTTGGCACTGTGTACGAGCTGTCAAAGTTGGACATTTTATTACAATAGGACATTTTTTCATGAGGGGCAGAATGGATATCATATCACATCAACTATTGTTACATTAAAGAAAACATTTCAAAGTTTATAAAACTTGAAGTATCATCCAACTCCAAGGAAATGTTACAGTGCCAAGTTATGACACTGTGACATTTAGCCATTTTTGGTTTCTAATCGTACGTTTTTTTTCTCGATTGTAAATAAAACCACATAGAAAGCTGACTATTACACAATGAGTAGTAATTTTATTGCAACAACAATTACTATAATAAATAATTAACCAAAATTTATTTTGCCTTTTAACTTCATTTGAGGGTGGTGAAGAGGGGGTGGGAGGCGGGGGGCATCAATAAGTTTAACTGAAAGCAGTAAATGTCTTAAAATGACAACACCCTTTTACATTATGGCTCACATCTAATATTAAAAATCGTCAAAATAAAAAGTAGCGTTTTTTGCGATTTGAGCGCCATCTTTCAAGAATCAAAAAAAAATTTTCGGACAAAACCTTCTTTATTTGAATCTAGGAATCCGAATCTGCAATAAAAAATGGGGCCCCCATTTAAATTTACAAAGCTACCCCCCCCTCCACCCCCCAGGGGGTGGGCGGAAAATTTGAATTTGGTGTCAATTAATATAATTTTTGAAATCTTTTTGGACGTATTTTTTCTTTTTTTGATTCGTTCCGTTTTACGCGAGATATTTGGGTGGTACGGGTGGTCTGAATCACCCTGTATATTGAATAAAAATCTGATTATATTTATTCAATTTATTGTAATTTCCAATATTTCGCCTCAAAAATTGTTGGCTTCATCAGGGAGAACACTAAATAATAATATTGAGCATGTAAACATTTAAATGATAAATACATAATGAAACTAAAAAAAAAAACAGTTGATGAAAACTTACATGTATGAATAAATGATTTAAGTTGAGTATAAAATTGAAATAGGTAGAACATATACAGTATGCTTAAAATTCATCGATGACAGACAAAACACTTTGTAACAAATAAATAAAATAATAAATAATATTATAACACAATTTCAACAAATAAGTTTTTAATTAAAATTTTATTCAATAAAGTAAAATAATTAGCCAAAAGAGTTGTCAATGAAGTTAAAAGTTTTTTTTTATGTAAGAATCGTCACATTAAAACATGTAATTTAAAAACTTATTTTTTGAAATTTGCAAAACAGAACATGAAAAATTTTTTTTTTATTTTTAAGATTGTTATCAATCATAAACTTGTTTGAATTGGTGGTGCATTTGTATAGTTTAAGATTGGCGCTGAAATATAGTGATGTATGAACAGTAACTTTATTTTGTTTTATTTATGATGTTGGCATAAACATTTTGTGTATTCCTAATGTCACTTCTATTATTGATGGTGCGATGTTTATTTTTTTTTGATATGAAGTGATACTAGAATTAAACGTTTAGTGTAGTTATTTTCAATGTCCAAGATGACTGGATTATCATAATCTGCTTTATGTTTAGTACTCCTGATGTGTAGAGCCAGAGCGCAGGATTTGTTCATTTTTGTTTCATCACTTTTATGCTGTGTGATGCGTTTACATAATTGTTGTGATGTGGTGCCAATATATATTTTATTACATGAGCATGTGATCGCATAGACCGTGTTACATTTATTCCTCGCCGATGTTGGATCCTTAAGTCTAGTAAATAACTGTTTGATAGTTTTTTTATTTTTCTGTTTGAATTTTATGTGAGAGTCCGTTTTGAATAAATCAATGAGTTTGTTTAATGTCCCATTGATTTTTGTAAATGTAATATATGATATTTGTTCAGAGACAGTGGGATTAGTGTTGTGTATTTGCGTGTTATGATTCAAACTGTTAGTATTGTTGTAAATATAGTTCGTACTAGACCACGTGGATAACCATTACTCACCATGAGATGTTCAACCTGTTGTAAATTCTTTTCTCTGTAAGAATGATGACAAATTTTATTAATTCTGGTTTTTAGATTCAAAATAATATTGGTTTTTTCTGTCATAGAATGATTTGATGCAAAATTAATATATCTACCAGAATGCATAGATTTCCTGTGCCAATCCAATGCAATTGTTTGGGTTTCTGTTCTTATGACTTTAGTGTCTAGAAAAGGTACATAATTATCTGTTTCTTGTTCTATTGTGAATTGATAATGAGGATTGTAATTGTTAAAAATTTGAAGAATGTGATCATGACCTGATTTTGGAATTGATGTGATAATATCGTCGACAATTTTGTATATAAGTGGAAGTCTATACTGTAGTTTCGGAATGCAGTTCTCTAAAATGTAATCCATGACATATTGAGCGATAATCGGAGAGATTTTTGACCCCATGGCACAGCCAAAGGTTTGTTTATAAAATTTGTTATTGTAGCTAAATACAGTTGATGAATAAATAAATTTTATTATTTCTAGAAAGTTGTTGCATGGTATTGGCGTGTGATCCTGTATGGAGTCCCATTTATTCTGTATAGCCATCAACGTCATATCCAGTTCTAAATTGGTGAACAGGCTGACAACATCCAAACTAATGATGACATAGTCTTTTGGAATTGTAATGTTGTTAATCAGTTCGGAGAATTGGAATATATCTTTGACATAAAACTGATTATCGTAATCATATGCACTGGATAGTATTCTGTTTTGCAAATTTCAAAAAATAAATTTTCAGTTACAAATATCGGTTTTTTTTTTTAATATTTTACTTAGTATGTTCGTTAACATATTTTAATTTCATCAATATTTATTATTTTATCTTATGACAAATTAATTGCATATCTAAATTACATGTTTTAATGTGACGATTCTTACATCAAAAAAAACTTTTTTTAACTTCATTGACAACTCTTTTGGCTAATTATTTTACTTTATTGAATAAAATTTTAATTAAAAACTTATTTGTTGAAATTGTGTTATAATATTAGTTCTGTTTGTTTATTATTTATTATTTTACTTATTTGTTACAAAGTGTTTTGTCTGTCATCGATGAATTTTAAGCATACTGTATATGTTCTACTTATTTCAATTTTATACTCAACTTAAATCATTTATTCATACATATAAGTTTTCATCAACTGTTTTTTTTTTAGTTTTATAATGTATTTATTATTTAAATGTTTACATGCTCAATATTATTATTTAGTGTTCTCCCTGATGAAGCCAACAATTTTGGAGGCGAAATATTGGAATTTACAATAAATTGAATAAATGTAATCAGAGTTTTATTCAATATATACCGCATATCCGTTATCCTGAACTCATATATATTATTACGGTAGTGAAAAATTTAAAACTATATATATATATATATATATATATATATATATATATATATATTTATATATATATATATATATATATATATATATATATATATTTATATATATATATATATATATATATATATATATATTTATATATATATATATATATATATATATATATATATTTATATATATATATATATATATATTTATATATTTATATATATATATATATATATATATATATATATATTTATATATATATATATATATATATACAGAGTGTCCAAGATAACTTCTTATGCATGGGGATCTCCGGAACTGTTAGAGATACGACCTCGGTTAAATTAGATGAAAGTTGCCTCATTAGTAGGCGAGTTTAGTCATCTTTTGTTTTTTCCAAAAAATTCCTTAGGTTACTAGATATAGGCAAAAATGCAAATTTTGCTTTTTTATATTTTCGCTTATAACTCTCGAATGCAAAACGATAAATTATTTTGGTTTGCACTTTCTTAAGACACTTTCTTACACAGAATTTCCAGGAGTAACCAAAATTTTTTTATCATGTACCGTTTTCGAGATTTATGATGAAACTTTCATTTTTCTTATGTAACTAGTATTTCAATGTAGTGTCATTAAAAAGATTTTTTTTTTATCTTTCCAGTGATATAACATTGTCCTATTTTATTTTGAATAATAACATGGAAAATTGAAAAAAATCTATTTTGCAAAGTTATAATTTATTTTTTTAGTTGAAAACCGAGTATGCCATATCAAAACAAATGAAACATGAGAAATAGGCTTTGTTTTCGTTATTATTAGATTTTTGGTTATGCTTTTCTTCTGATTATTGTCTTAGTTAGTTAGTTAGTTTTATTGGAGTGCTTATTGAAAGAATTTTAATTCATGGAGCAGTTTGAAAATTTAGAGAAGTTTGAAATTCTTTATTGTTACATTCGTTGTCAAAGTAACGCAGTATTAGCCGCGGAAATGTATTTAAATTTATATCCTTAAAGAAGGCAACCCAGTGTAGGAATGTATAAGATATTAAACATGAATTTGATTGAGTACGGTATTAAATACCTAAAACTAACCTAACACAAGCTATGCTTAAGAGAACACGTATGTTCATTCAAGAAAACGGTGGTTTATTTGAACACTTAATGTAATTTTCCTGTTATAGTTATTAGTTATTACGAATGTAAAATATAGCATTAGTATTTTATAAATTGTTTTTTTTTTAGATTATAAGTCTATATTATTGTTTAAACTAAAGTAGGGCTCATGTTTCATTTGTTTTAACATGGCCTACTTAGTTTTTAACTAAAAAAATGAATTATTACTTTGCAAAATAGATTTTTTTCAATTTTCCATGTTATTATTTAAAATAAAGTAGGACTATGTTATATCACTGGAAAGAGAAAAAAAAGATATTTTTAATGACACTACATTGAAATACTAGTTACATAAGAAAAATGAAAGTTGCATCATAAATCTCGAAAACGGTACATGATAAAAAAAATTTGGTTACTCCTGGAAATTCTGTGTAAAAAAGTGTCTTAAGAAAGTGCAAACCAAAATAATGTATCATTTTGCATACGAGAGTTATAAGCGAAAATATAAAACAGCAAAATTTGCATTTTTGTCTATATCTAGTAACCTAAGGAATTTTTTGGAAAAAACTAAAGATGACTAAACTCGCCTACTAATAAGGCAACTTTCATCTAATTTAACCGATGTCGTATCTCTAACAGTTTCGGAGATCCCCATGCATAAGAAGTTATCTTGGACACTCTGTATATATATATATATATATATATATTTATATATATATATATATATATATATATATATATTTATATATATATATATATATATTTATATATATATTTATATATATATATATATATATATATATATTTATATATATATATATATATATATATATATATATATATATATATATATATATAAATAATTATATATATATTTATATATATATATATATATATATATATATATTAGGGTGCATCGAAAAAAATCGAAATTGCTGGCTAGGGTCTCAAACGTTTGTTTTTCATCTAATAACATGCGGAACACCAAAAATCCGGTAAAAAAAATTTTTTAGAGGGCGCGCGAGGCCCTCAAAAATATGCCATTTTTAGCACTTTTTTAAGTTTTGTGGCTATATCTCCTCAGGAAATGGTCAAAAATGGCTCACTCTTTCCTAAAAAAATTAAGAAAATATATGTAATTGAGAAAAGCAAACCAGAAAATTACATCTTATTACTTTAAAAAACCGCAAATTGCCGAAAAAATGAAAAGTGGCAAAAAACGTGCTTTTTAAGTTAAGTATAGTACATCAGCATATTATCTCCATATCTGCCGCATGTAATCACATTGTAGGGTCTGGTTCTGGGTATAATATATCCAAAATTCAGCCATTTTTGACCATTTCTTGAGGAGATATAGCTTCAAAACTGAAAAAAGTGCTAAAAATGGCATTTTTGAGGGCCTCGCGCGCCCTCTAAAAAATTTTTTTTTACCGGATATTTGGTGTTCCGCATGTTTTTAGATGAAAAACTATCGTTTGAGACCCTAGCCAGCAATTTCGATTTTTTTCGATGCACCCTAATATATATATATATATATATATATATATATATATATATATATATATGTATACAGGGTGTAACAGAATAACTATTCCTAATTTTAACTGGAGTATCCTGGGCTCAGAATATGAAGATTTAATGCAAATCACTGAGATAAAATGTGGCTCCTTACTGAGCTACAGGGTGTTTTATATAAAAATTTAAAAACGATTTTTGCCCAGTACTTTAAAACTATTTGACGTATCCTTATCATACTTGGCAGGAAATGTAGGTACCGTACACCATACTAAATTATGTTAAATAAAAGTTTCTGGCTACTGCCAGTGGCGTACAACAGGGGCAAGTGAGAGGTTGATTCTTCCTAAATTCTACGCCACTGGCGGAATTGTCATTTTAGCACAATTTTTCGATTCTCCAATACTTGCTGTGTAAAAAACATACTCTTCCTTTGTAACGATAAAGTCACTGTTTTTCGAGATATTTAAAGTTAAACATAAGCTGCATCCTTGGGATTTTTTCAAAATTTGCTCAAAAAAATTTGAAAAAATTCAGTAGAATAGAGAAAAAAATTAGCTACATAATAAATAAGTAACTTTTTTCTCTAACTCATTCTGATTTGGCTGTAAAAATTATTGAAAATTAATATTTTTTGCATTTTATTTTTTTTATTTTCAATAATATTTACAACCAAATCAGAATGAGTTAGAGAAAAAAGTTACTTAGTTATTATGTAGCTAATTTTTTTCTTTATTTTACTGAATTTTTTCAGATTTTTTTGAGCAAATTTTGAAAAAATCCCAAGGGTGCAGCTTATGTTTAACTTTAAATATCTCGAAAAACAGTGACTTTATCGTTACAAAGGAAGAGTATGTTTTTTACACAGCAAGTATTGGAGAATCGAAAAATTGTGCTAAAATGACAATTCCGCCAGTGGCGTAGAATTTAGGAAGAATCAACCTCTCACTTGCCCCTGTTGTACGCCACTGGCAGTAGCCAGAAACTTTTATTTAACATAATTTAGTATGGTGTACGGTACCTACATTTCCTGCCAAGTATGATAAGGATACGTCAAATAGTTTTAAAGTACTGGGCAAAAATCGTTTTTAAATTTTTATATAAAACACCCTGTAGCTCAGTAAGGAGCCACATTTTATCTCAGTGATTTGCATTAAATCTTCATATTCTGAGCCCAGGATACTCCAGTTAAAATTAGGAATAGTTATTCTGTTACACCCTGTATATATAAAAAGGGTATGCAACGAAAAGTGGAACATAGGAGTTTAACATGGGATTTTTAAAATGTGCAGAAATTGGTTCTCCTGTTCATTTTAGCGCAAAAATTACAAGAATTAAAATTTATTTAGAATTAATTTTCATTTTTATAAAGTCTAAATTTGATGCAATAGGATGTCTGTAGCACGAGATATTTAGAAAATAAGGTATGACATTTTCGTCAAAAATCAGATAGCCATAAAAATAAAAAACAAATAAAACAAATATGAATTAAAATCAAAAATATTTGAATATTGAATTCTGAATTATGACAGTGTAGGCACAATAATTAAAACAATTAAGATTAATAATACTAAACTGAATTGAGTTTTCGGTTTATATTATAAATGGTAAATGCCCCAACAATTTATATCAAATACTTAATAATAAAATAAATCACATAAATTGGAATAAAGAATACTTTATTATAATAATACCATGAAAACAGAGAAGTTTAAATTTATATTAAATGTTCGAATATGTCTCCATTCTGTGCCAAACAATATCCTAATCTACTATAAAAAGAACGCCTAACATTTGCTAGTTGGTAGCACGATATTTTAGTGCATTCCAAAGATATTCTGTCTTTTAGCGATTCTAAATCTAGATATTTGTTATCACTGTAAATGATTGATTTTAGATGTCCCCACAGAAGAAAAACATTTGGCGCTAGATCTGGAAACCGGGCGGGCCAGAGAATGGGTCCGTTTCTACCAATCCATGTATCGGGAAATACTTCGTCTAGATATTGTTTCACAATCATTTTATTATGAGCTGCACAGCCGTCATGTTGCCACCATACTTCACGATCATTATTCAGTTCTTCAATTGTCGGTCCAATATGATTTATCAGTAGATCATAATAGTACTGACCATTTAAAGTTCCGTTAATGAAATATGGCCCAATAATATTATTTTTAAAAATTCCAATCCAAACATTTACTTTTTGGGGATATTGGGTATGAGTAGTAACGTACAGATTTTTATTATTTTTACTCCAATATCTAAAGTTTTGATTATTTGGCAGTACTAAATGGAATTGCAGTCTTTTTCTATTTGCCGCAAACTTAAATTTTTATTATTTTTAACTGCTGCAATTACATTTATTTTGTTTCCTTGTCTTACATTATCTTGAACTGCAATTGGCCTTATACACTTGCAGGCTTTTAACACACTTCCTGTTTTATTAAACCTATCAATAACACAAAATATTGACGTTTTACTTGGAATTGAACGATCAGGATAAGAGCTACCAAAAACTGCACGAATTTCTTCATAATTATTTCCACTATAATGCAATTTGACAATCAAAATTTTTCCTTCAGTACTTAACACATCCATGTTACAATGCACAGACACAGTAAAGAAATTTATGGACTATAACAATGTAGATACAATGAATACAACAATTAAAATCAATAACAATGAACTGAACTGTCAGAACGGTTTTTTGTTTCATTTGTTTTTTATTTTTATGGCTATCTGATTTTTGACGAAAATGTCATACTTTATTTTCTAAATATCTCGTGCTACAAACATCCTATTGCATCAAATTTAGACTTTATAAAAATGAAAATTAATTATAAACAAATTTTCATTTTTATAATTTTTCGCTAAAATGGAGAGGAGAGCCAATTTCCCACATTTTTAAAATCCCATGTTAAACTCATATGTTCCACTTTTCGTTGCACAACCTGTATATATATATATATATATATGTTTTGCTTTAGAATTCCGCGGACGTTATATGACGTATCTAGTTTCCGGGATTGGCTCCGCGTTGTCGGTTGTCGATTTTGATGACGACGTTTCGGCACAGTCTCATGTGCCATTTTCAGGTCTTCTCAGTAGTGCTTTTGCTCTGCTTTGAGTTAGACGTGCAATGACTTCTGTTGTCGCTGCTGGTCTCTTATATACCTCTCGATTCCCCATGTCGATGTTGGTCGACCACAAGACAAAACGAACCATCAGAGAAGCCATTGAAATAGAGAAACGACCGGCAAATTTAAACACCAGAGATAATGCACTAAGATTACCAGCCACATAGAAAACCGTACTACAACCAATCAGAAGTCACCACGTCAGAAAATCAACCAATGGCCAACCAAGGGTGGGAAATCGAGAGGTATATAAGAGACCAGCAGCGACAACAGAAGTCATTCCACGTCTAACTCGAAGCAGAGCAAAAGCACTACTGAGAAGACCTGAAGATGGCACATGAGACTGCCAAACCGTCGTCATCAAAATCGACAACCGACAACGCGGAGCTAATCCCGGAAACCAGATACGTCATATATATATACTGGGTGTCCCAGACCACCCGTCTCACCCTTTTATAATGCAGGGACTGAATTTTTTTAAACGAAAGGTTATAAAATCTTAGTAACTTTAACGTGCTCTATCGATTGGTGAGAAAATTGAGCCCTCCACTGCCCCCTTTATGGGGGGCAGGGGGGGCTCAATTTTCTCACGATTCGATAGAGCACGTCAAAGTTACTAAGATTTCATGACGTTTCGTTTAAAAAAGTTCAGCCCCTGGATTATAAAAGGGTGGGACGGGTATATATAAATTAAGATATGAAATAATTAATAAATTATATATTTATGCAGGAATATCTACCAAATTTATAATTTGAAATTTTTTTTTCATTTTATTATAAAATAAACTTTAAAGAATTGCAAAAAATATCAGTGTTAAAAGTAATTTTGTCAAATCGGTAAGCTGCTTTAAATTTCAAGTAAAAAAAAATTTCATAAAAACTTTTTTATGCAACCTATAATAAGTTTTTATAATTATTTCTATTGATTCTTAATCGATTGAGAACTCATTTTAGACAATTAGTGTATCAGAAAAATGATTAGTTTCCTTAAACCAACAATAAACGTATAATTATTGTTCCGTTTTAAGATATGTGTTAAAGATTTGAATTATTTTAATATAAAGAACAGACATAGTTTAGGATTACAGAGATATAGGATTACAGACATATACATAGATAGACAATCTGAGGTCGATATAGCTAGAAAGCACAAAACAGCAGAACCGTATGAAACCTATTTCAGAATTTTTGGCTATTTTTTGGCTAATTAATTACCACTGTGCCAATTTAATTGCCGCCAACTAACAAAAATTACAGGGGGCTTGCTAGCTTGACAGTCAAGCTAGCAGAACCCTAGCAGCTAGAAAGTATAAGTCAGCAGAATCGTATGAATCCCATCTCAGAATTTTTGGCTATTTTTTGGCTAATTAATTACCACTATGCCGATTTAATTGCCGCCAATTAAAAAAAAATACAGGGGGCTTGCTAGCTTGATAGTCAAGCTAGCAGAACCCTAGCAGCTAGAAAGCACAAGTCAGCAGAATCGTATGAAACCCATATCAGAATTTTTGGCTATTTTTTGGCTAATTAAATACCATTGTGCCGATTTAATTACCGCCAATTAAAAAAAATACAAGGGACTTGCTAGCTTGACAGTCAAGCTAGCAGAACCCTACGTTATATTATTCAAAATCAACCTAAATAAGTTCCGATAATTAATTGCCAATTAATTACCACCTTATTTATAACGAAATAATTGTATTATTAAGCCCTATATAAAAACTTAATATTGAATTCGGAAATTTGACATAGAACATTATTGATCCCGTTGAACTACTTGCAAGTGAAGGATCGGCTTCATTAACGTTGTAACTAACAAATTTATCGAATTTGACATTGTTGGAAAATTATCATTTTCCAATTTTATCACCCATAAAAAATTAATTAATAACAAATCAAAAAACGAACTTGCGAATTTATCTGAAATATAAAAGACTACTTATATACGAAAATTCAGAAAGATTCATAGAAAATTGTGAGCTGTATCAAGCTGGCACAACAACAAAAAAAAACATAACAAACATTTTTAACAATGTATTAACTAATTAATTACCACATTTTTTAGTTTATAATCGCTTTTTTTAATAAAATACGAAAGTCGGGCCAGCTTGCTATGCAGCAAGCACAACCATATAATATAATAAAGCAAAACTATAAAAAAAAACAACAAACATTGTTAAAATTTATTAACAAATTGATTACCACATTTTTAAAATTTGTAACCGCTTTTTTTAAAAAAAATACGGTTGTCCGACCAGCAAAACCAAAATAATAACATAACAAACATTTTGAACCATTTATTAACTAATTAATTACCACATTTTTTAGTTTATAACCAATTTTTTTAATAAAATATTGTGGTCGGGCCAGCTTGATATGAAGCCAGCACAACCATATAATATAATAAAGCAAAACCGTAAAAGAAACATAACAAATATTGTTAACCATTTATTAACAAATTAATTACCACATTTTTAAAATTTTAACCGCTTTTTTTAAAAAAATACGGCTGTCAAACCAGCTTGATATAAAGCCAGCACAATTTTATAATATAATAAAGCTGGCCTCATATCAAGTTGTCCGACAACTGTATTTTTAAAAAAAAAAACTGTTAAAAATTTAAAAATGTGGTAATTAATTTGTTAATAAATGGTTAACAATATTTGTTATGTTTTTTTGTTTTGCTTTATTATGGTTTAGCTGGTTTCATATCAACCTTGCCCAACCACTGTATATTTAAAAAAAAGGTTGTAATTTAAAAATGTGGTAATCAATTTGTTAATAAATTTTAACAATGTTTGTTGTTTCTTTTATAGTTTTGCTTTATTATATTATATGGTTGTGCTTGCTGCATAGCAAGCTGGCCCGTCTTCCGTATTTTATTAAAAAAAAGCGGTTATAAACTAAAAAATGTGGTAATTAAATAGTTAATAAATGGTTTAAAAAGTTTCTTATGTTTTTTTGTTGTTGTTGTGCCAGCTTGATACAGCTCACAATTTTCTATGAATCTTTCTGAATTTTCGTATATAAGTAGTCTTTTATATTTCAGATAAATTCGAAAGTTCGTTTTTTGATTTGTTATTAATGAATTTTTTATGGGTGATATAAAATTGGAAAATGATAATTTTCCAGCAATGTCAAATTCGATAAATTTGTTAGTTACAACGTTGTTGAAGCCGATCCTTCAATTGCAAGTAGTTCAACGGGATCAATAATGTTCTATGTCAAATTTCCGAATTCAATATTATAAGTTTTTATATTGGGTTTAATAATACAATTATTTCGTTATAAATAAAGTGGTAATTAATTGGCAATTAATAATCGGAACTCATTTAGATTGATTTTGAATAATATAACGTAGGGTTCTGCTAGCTTGACTGTCAAGCTAGCAAGTCCCCTGTATTTTGTTAATTGGCGGTAATTAAATCGGCACAGTGGTATTTAATTAGCCAAAAAATAGCCAAAAATTCTGATATGGGTTTCATTCGATTCTGCTGACTTGTGCTTTCTAGCTGCTAGGGTTCTGCTAGCTTGACTATCAAGCTAGCAAGCCCCCTGTATTTTTTTTTAATTGGCGGCAATTAAATCGGCACAGTGGTAATTAATTAGCCAAAAAATAGCCAAAAATTCTGAGATGGGTTTCATACGATTCTGCTGACTTATGCTTTCTAGCTGCTAGGGTTCTGCTAGCTTGACTGTCAAGCTAGCAAGCCCCCTGTATTTTTTGTTAATTAGCGGCAATTAAATCGGCACAGTGGTAATTAATTAGCCAAAAAATAGCCAAAAATTCTGAGATGGGTTTCATACGGTTCTGCTGTTTTGTGCTTTCTAGCTATATCGACCTGACAATCTGAATGAAGCATAGTATGAGGACATATGTTCACAAATTTGCACTTTCTCCCTCTCTTCTTCTCTGACTTTCTTTCGGTGTCACCAGAAGCACAAAAATTCAGTGTTATTCATTTATTTAGATTTTAGATAATTCAATTAACAGATAATATCGAATTTATAATTCTCTGCAGACTGGTATTTTTAGAAAAAAGAATAAATTTTTTAAATGCGTTGAACTTTATAATTCGTTTTAAATAAAAAATCAAGAATTATAAGCAGAGAACAATAAATTTATGATACTTATTTCCGAATTTCTTAAAAATGTAAATTTAATTTTTGTATAAATATTTATCGTGGTAAAAACAAGATAAATTTATTTTTACATTAAATCTAATATAACAATAATTTTAATTAGACAAGAATAAGAAAATTAATAGTATGATAGAAGTGAAGCTGCTGTACGAGTTGATAGTTGTTTAAGTGATTGGTTTCGTATAGAAATAGATGTTGGCGTGAAACAGGGCTGTGTAATGTCTCCTTGGCTATTTAATTTATATATGGATGTTCTTCTTCGAAAAGCTTTCTGTGGTAATGATGGTACACAAATAGGTGATTGTGTTGTATCTGCTTTAGCGTATGCTGATGACGTGGTTGTTTTGACTGAATCTGAAGAACAACTGAAAAGGATGATTGATAGAATTAATGTTGTTGGTAAAGATATGAATCTTGTGTTAAATGTTGATAAGTGCAAAATTTTGGTTTTTGAGAAGGGTGACTTGATGACTGAATACAATGTATATATTGATGGTGCACGTTTAGAGCAGGTAGATGAATTTGTGTATTGGGCTAGTTTGCTGTCTAGAGATGGCCGTTTTGATCGTGAAATTGGAAGGAGAGTAAATGCTGGTTGTAATGTTTTGAGTGCTTTGGGAACTTTTGCTAGGAATGTAAATGTTTCCAAAAAAGCTCGTTTGAGTATATACAATGCAGTTTTGATCCCTACGTTGATGTATGGTAGTGAATGTTGGGTTTGGTTGCAAAAACATAAACGAAAAATGACTGCTGTGGAAATGAGATTTTTACGTGGGGTATGTGGTGTAAATAGGAGAGATCCGTTACGAAATAGATTAGTGTATGATGAGTGTGAAAAGTTAAGATGGTTCGGACATGTTGAGCAAATGTCTAATGAACGTTTGGTTAAAAAAATTTATTTGAATGATTTTGATGGTATACGTTTGCGTGGACGTCCGATGAGTAGTTGGAGTTTTATGATTGAGAGTGTTTTGCGTGAGCAAAAGTATTCAAATAGTAAGAATAAAAGAGCATGTATGAGAGGAATTATGAATGTGGATAAAGCGAAAGTTGCTTGTTTGGATAGGAATGTTTGGAGGCGACTGATTTCGGGATGATAAAAAAAGTTTGTGCCACATCCTTTTGTGTACATGGCGTGATTGTGTATGTATGTAAATAAAACAAATAATTTTATTAATTAAGCTGGAAACAATTGAAATTTAAATTTTTTCTAAATGAAAAAAAGAATTAGACAAAAAATGCTTGTTAGACTTTGATATAAAAAAAATATAACAAGATTAGAAGTATATGGGTAAACCCATATATAGACCACTTTAATATTTCTCTTTATGTTTTTTTATTTATATTATTTTATTTGATGTTATGTTTGAATTATTATTACAAATTCGATTTTTTTCGAAAAACACTGTATTATATTATTGATAAATAAAATATGTTTTGACATTGTTTTTATATAATCTATTAATATTTCGCCTTATTATAGTAAATTTTACTGAGTGCAAAGAACCCATTATAAATAATCAGTAACACAAGAATAAAGATAGATTTAAAATTTTTGATAAAATAAAAATGTTAAATGTCAAAACAGTTGTCCAATGTTCTATTTCTCTTATTTTGTGTACTGCAGCTTGTTAAATAGTAACTAACTGATATATAATAATGTAAATATTGTAATAGTAACAGAATGATTTCTTTCTATGTGGGGAAATATGGTAACATAATATTAATTTTATTATACGCTTGAAAAAAAAGTATTATCTTCGCTACGCATATACCGCGCCATGTTGCACTATCTAATTTAAGTCAAATTACAGTCATATATTCCTTGCTTTTTACCAGAACATGTAACTAATAAAAATATTGGTTAACGGTTAACCAGTATTGAGAACCATATTTTAATATTAATTTTCATTTGTTAATCGGTTTTTCATAATCTAAACTGAGTTTAATCTGTTAATTTTATTATTATTTTGTCAAACTTTATTTTTTTGTAATTTTTAGAAATCTATTTTACCATCTTTAAAATTATTTAATATGAATGAATGCTGACGCTGTTTTTGGTACCAAACTTCAAAATTCATAAAATTTGTTTTGAAAAATATACGTCATATAAAAATAATTTTGTATTTTGGTTTCGTTCTCAAAAAAATTTTAATTATCAATTAGGGTTGCGGTTAATGTTCGCAAAATACCGATTTTATGCCTTACTTTTACATAATTCTAGTATCTCTTTTAAATTACGAGCTATAGCGTTGAGAGTTTTAATTAAAATACCTTATAAATACATTTTTATTCTTTAAAAGTTAACAACACTGTGTTTAAATAAAATTTTGTTATTATTGCACATAAAAACTCTATCCTACAAGTTTAATTAAAAGATTAACAGAATACCTAAAATATATTTTAAATATTTTTTTCCGGAAAATTGGAAACAATGCGTGAAAATTATATTATTTAATTCTGTCGAGTTTCAAAAGAAATTTAATTAAATTCCGATATATAATGCGTCAATAAAATATTTAAAAGTTAATAAAACTGTGCAATAGTAAAATTATATATTTTTATAAGCATATATATGCATAGGAGAATCTTTTCTGAAAATTTGATTAATCTCGGATAAATAGCAAGACAAAAATAAAATTTTTAAACTTTTAGTAATTTTTTTCTTGAAAAGTTAGCAATACTGTAAAAATAAAAACCACATGTCCATTTTGGGTACTAACAGGACCTATTCTGAAAATTTGGAATAAATTGAATAAATGATCTAGAAGGAGATGTGTTCAGAAAAGTTCAACAACCAACCAAGCGAGCGAATGAGCTTACGACGCGACCCACACACTTGCACCCTGAGAAACTAAGTTCAAATTCGTCATCTATAAGCTATATAAAAGATTTGTACTTGACAATGTTGCAAACACCATACCACTTTTCCTTTCGGTCAAAGTGGTAAAGATATTCGTTAGTATAATATTCTTATTAGTATAATAACCGGTTTCATAATAAAAACTTTAATTAAAATCGATTTTAAATCAATAAATAGGCATCAATTTTAAATTCTACTTGTATAATTATAATTGCTATTAATAAAATGATGCTTTTTTTATCAACTTTTCAAACTTTTTCTGGCAAAATTATTTGTTATTGCCAATAAAATAATGCGTTCTTGCTGGCTTAAAGTCGACTTTAGTTAAAGTATTTATTATGAAACTGGTTATAAAATACATAAATATATCTCAATATTTTCGAAAACTGAAGTAGAAAAGTTTCTATTTACCTATTTTTGAAGAATAAAGGCATTTCCCTATTACAGTATCCCTATTTCACATATATTCAAGTACCAGAAATATTAACTGCAAATTTTTCATGAGCGGAAAAGTTACATATCCCCATCTGTTTGCAGAAATAATGGTATCTATATAGTGCATGTTCTATGAATAAAAGACTATTTTCATTTTACATATGGAGACTACATAACGCCCTTCACTACATTTCTGATTAATATAAGTACTTTCTTTTTAAAATGTATAACAATAATTCACGAAAACAAATTGGTACCTAAATTAGAGAAATAACATAATAAAGAGAAGTGGAAGGTAAACCGAATTGAATATTAAGAAAATCAAATAAAATGAAATAGATTGTTTGTGTATAGGGGGAATATAGTTAGGGTCGTAGTAATGTAAAATTAAGATGAGCGTTGTAGTAAATAGTATTATTGAATTGGGCAAAGTGAGTGAGGTCGTAGGCAGGGCTAGAAAACGATCGCATTGTATTGTGTACGAGGTACGCTTTAGTAAAATGGAGAAAAGGAAAAAAATTGCAGAGGGCTTTCGCTCGGAGCTTGTCAGCGCTGGATTACGGAGTTTTTTAGTGCATTGGCGCCCATTGCTTCAAACAAATGGCCCCTATACACCCACTACTTAAACGATTTACAAACATCTACTCATTCTTATATTTTTTAAATAAAAAAAAATACGATCAACTACTGTGCTTTGTTTTACGAGTATCTAACCTACTAAATATACTCGACTAATTTTGTTTATTTACTCTTTAATAAAAAAAAAAATTGTTTTTCTTTTAATACATAATTTAGTAATAATAATTTTGTTGCACGTTTTCTTATTTAAAAATACATTTTTACCCTAATTAAGTGCACAATATCTTTGCACTTGCAAGAATAAAAAATACTGTTTTAGAAATTTTATTTAATAATATATGTATATAAGCATATTACTTAATGGTACGGGGTCGCAGCGCCAAAAACCTAAAAGCTGAATTTAATATTGACTATTTACTGCAACTGATTTATCCGAAAATTAAATATTATGTATACGTGCAATTTTCTTTTGGCACATTTTGTTTACATTTATAACGTTTCTTATATCAGTACTATAATTACTTACTCATACAAAAAATAATCAATTATGCTATTTTGTAACTTGTTAAACGTTAAGCAAATGAACACTTTCAACTCCCGTCTTCTATGTATATGTGTATTTTTTCTTTATAAATTTAACAGATATGTGATTAAAGTAATATGTAATTTACACAAATATTTATATTATTTATAATTAACTAATAATTTTATTTGTGAATTAATTGTGTACAAAAATTTTTCTTTTATATTAAATAATTACCATTTTATAATTTTTATTTCTGTAATATTTAATATTAAATTTACCAGAAAAAATGTGATGCCTCAATCCATATTAGATAGATAGATAGATACATAGATAGATAACACAAGTCGAGTCCCAACCCCGTAAACATGATTTATAACCGAGGTTTATTGTACAACAATGTTTATTGTACAACAAATTGACAGAACAGAATTTTATTACTATTATTAAATTATTCAGTTAAATATTGAGAAAATTCTTATAAATTTAAAATTTTAATATACATTTTACTATAATTATTTGCATATTTATATTATATAAATACTGCAGAAAATAAATGATGATTTTGTATATGAAAAACAAAACAAGAGGAAATAAATAGAAATAAGTTGAGAATAGGTGAATAGTCTAGGGAATGAATGCATAGAAAATAAACTAGTTTGCAAATGTATATGAACTACAGATTCACACAGTTGAAAGGAACAAGAGAAGCATTTATATTATGAATATTTATGACATTATTTAATTGTTCTAGATTTTGCGTTTATTGTTATGTGTTACTATTATCAGTCAATAAATTTATAGCAAGCACGTGAAGAATGCTTCGGGATTTTAATGAATTTTAATAAAAGTTATTTCCGAAATCAAATACACGTCAATGAACACGATAACTTATGAATAATTTTAAGAAAATGACTTGCAAATCTATCGATATAACGTTCGTCGATTTTGATGATTTGATTAAATGTAACAGAACGCAATAGGTAGCGGTAAACAGTAAGCGGTAAGCGTAAAAGACGCACGCGCGGAAGTAAAAATTAAAAGCAAAAACGAGCAATGATGAAAACAGAACATGCCGCGTCATAATTATTTTTTGAAGCGTATTTTTCCGTAGTTCATTAACCGTTTTTGTAATTTATCCCGCAGATGCTTTTAAAAAACTGGCCAATGAATTCAAATTAAGCCGCCTTGTTCTAATAAAACGCATTCACATACTATATTTTAGGAGCTTATTTGCCTCTATTGTGTTACTCTTCTGGAACAAAATTTAATTAAATCTAAATACTACACTTTCCTCCTATGTCATTTAGATAAATGTTTCCTTAGTTAGTTTCATTACTCAAACCGGACATTTTTATATACATTCTACCTCTGAAAAGTCAACATACTTTATTTTCACTGCTTCTACAATATTTTCTTTTCCATTCCTTTAACTTTACTCACAAAATATCTTATTAATGTGGGAATCATTATAAAACAAGACTTGTTCTCAAGTATTCTTGTCATTTATAATCTGTTGTTTATTTTAAATATTACTTTGTCTCTGCATTACAGTCAGCGTATAATCTAATTTATTTGTTATGAAAGAATTATGAATAAACCTGTAAAACCTATAAATATTACAAAATATTTGTCATAAAATACAATAGATTACGTCAAATTGTAAATATTATATAAATAATAAATTAATAAATAGGTAAGTATTATTATTATTTAATGTTCTTTATTTTTTAACTAGTATAATACTAAAAATATTGTCAAATAAAATTAATTTCAAATTATAATAGTACATGTCTTTGTTTTAAGTTATCGTAAAACCTTAAGTCTCATTCAAATTGCCGTTTTAGTTTTAATTTTACGCACAAGCACAAGAATTTGACTAATCTAAACGCTTGGTATTAAAACTAAAAATGTGTCGAGTGTTTTGATTGATCAAATTATTGTGCTTGTGCGTAAAACTAAAACTAAAACGGCGTTGTAAATAAGATTTGATATTCAAATTTGCAAATTTTCATTCAAAATCTTAGTAATATTAATTCGAAAACTTATAAAACTTAAATTTTTATCATACCGTATAGAACTTGTTCTTGTTTCATATAATTGTAAAGAAATAAGCTTCTTGACACTACATTTACCACTAACATCAGATTTTAAAATAAAAGGAAGAATCTGTATTAAACGTTATAGAAATAAGTAAATCAAAAGCAATCTGAAATAGGTTAAGTTATAGACGCGTGATGCTGCACTGCAAGGAAGCTCCGCAACCATGGTGACCCGTAAACCAAAATGACTTAAACACTAAAGCTTTTAAATAAATATTGTAACGAACAAAAAATATATCTAAATTTTACAACACTACTATATTAATTGCACTACAAATTATTATATTTTGAAATTTTTTTAGGGAATTACGTGTAATATCGAGTACAATTATATTTATTTAGTTTTTCTTTCTTTCGTTAAAAATAACGGCGTATTAAAATATAAATTCTGAGATTTTATATGAAAATTTTTTTGCTATGCATAACAAAATTTCTTACGAAATTTCACAATTTATTTTAGCAGCCCGTTACTTTTAACGAAATTACTGCTCATATTGCGAGACGCCAATAATATTTAGCTTGAGTAAAAATATTTAAACTGCTATTTACAGAATTTGAATACCTTATTTTGATTGTTTTCTTTTTTAATTATGTAGTGATGTTTTAAAAAAAAAGCACTTTTCAGAACTTGGCTATGTTTAAGGAAGCCATTTTAAAATTTTACAGAAAGCTCAAAATTTGTAGTTACGCCACTGACTCACTGCAACAAATTTTATTTTTTATTAAAACTGATCAAAGTTACTACTTTCAGAACTAACAGTGCACTGATTTTTTATTTTACAATGCAGTTATTTCTGTCGGGTGGGTATATACTATATGTTTGCGTAGTATTGGTAAGTTTTGTAAATGCACTGTCTATACAACGAATCTCAATACAAGTTATACTGTTTTTATATATTTTGTTTTTACAGAAAACCTACAAATAAAAAAGGAAAAGTTATGTTGTTATTTACTTAAAAGAAATAACATTTGCTAATTATTTTAATTATAAAATCATAAAAAAATATTTTCTGTGCATTACATAACATCAACTAATATTTTATTTCAGTTATCTGTACTAATGAATAATTTAAGTATTTTTTCATTTGTTGCTACTATTAGCAAAGCTAGGCTAAAGTTACTCAATTATATAAATGGGAAACAATTTTATTATTTGTTTTTTGAAAATTATTATTACGGAACTATATAGTGCTTGCCAGAAAACTATAAAAGCACTAGCCGGAATAACATTTGGGACTTTTACGCAAAATTGCTGTTTCTATGTCAGACTTAAACATTTTTTTTTTTAAGTTGTAAGTGTAAATTAAAAGTAAAACACTCATATTTAAAAAAAAATCAATAAAATTTGGTATCAATATGCGTTATTTGTACTAAATCGAGTGTATTCTTTTTATTTGACATAAATTTTGTATTGAATAATATGATAAATTTGCGAAAATATAACAACTTTGCATCAAAGCGGTAAGACTGCTTAAGGGGGCACGTAGGTTTTTTTAATGAAAAAGTAACCCATTTTCAGGAACTATTTTTTCTGTACAGGGAAGGCCTAGAGCAATGCGACTTTTTTCATCATGTAAATCGTTTATTGACTTGTATGTCGGATTTTTTGGTCACCTCCCCTCCCCAAACTTCATCCCCCACACCGCTTCCCGTAAGCCATGTCCGGAAATTAGAGGTATGTGGTTCCAGGAATTCCTCTGCATTGCTTCATCTGAAACAAAAACCGTTTCGGATTATTGAACTTGAATATATTCCCCATCGTTTGACGGATTCTTTTTTGAAAATTCAATTTTTTCGCAAAATGGCGGACTTTAAAAAAAAAAGAAGTCAATTTCGACCCTTTTGTCTGCTTTCTTGGATGATAAAAAATAAAAAAAATAAACATTTTTTAAAAAAGATGCGTCAAACGATTCCAAATTCTATTATCTTTTTGCTGGCAAAAAATGAAACAGATCGGTTAATTTGTTCCAGAGAAATCATTGGAACCGATAAAAAAATCTAGTTCCAAGAAAAACGCATTTAAAGTTTCAAAATAAGTTTTAAGTTAGAAAAGTAAATTTTTTTCAACTTACATGTACTCATCAATTCCAGGGCCATATAAGCATTCCTCCTGTTTATCTTGGGTGTCTATTTTTCCGGACAATCTCTCCCGAATTTGTGCCTCTCGAGTAGAATGCTCCGTTCTTATTGCTGATTGTTGGCAGCGACGAGAGTCATATGAATTAGGGTACCTCACCTAAGCGAGTTCCGGAGTTTTGCGACAACTTTCTTAATTATTAAGATTTCGAAAAACGGTTTCGTGTTTTTAATTCCTAAAGAACATCTCTATAAGAATATGCAATAAAAAAAAAACGCTTTTTTGAAGAAAAAAAAAACTTACGTGCCCCCTTAATGAATAATTATTAAAATTCTCAATTACATTTAACTGTGTAATAAATTATAATTAATAATTCATTAGGCATGTTTTGATGATATAATTATTTAAAATACATATATAACAAATTAGAAATTACGATTGAAAAATGTTTTGCATTTTTTTTTTTGTAGTGACCAAAAATGTTATCCTGAAACTTTTTTCAAATTTTTTACAAATAAAGTAAATTTATTTATTTCTTTTTTTCAATCATTGTTGATTAATTTTATTTATACCGGAAGTGATATAAGTATCTAGGAATACTGCATTTTTAGTTTATAGGAAAGCACAAAAAACTCCGATAATAATAATTTTCAAAAAACCAATAATATTTTTTTTCTTTAAACAAATACAATAAAAATAATAAGTTTATTATTTTGTCATGCTAAATTTGTCGTTCAATATACTAATTTTGTCGTGAATTTTTCCATTTCTGTCATGCTATAGTGGTCGTTCGAAATAATAATTTTGTTTGCATGTAATTTTCTTTAAAATTTGTAATTTATTTGTTGCTAATAATACTAAAATTAAAATATCTACATAAAAATAAATATATATAGAGCGATGATTTTATGAAAAAATAATAATGTAAAAAACCAGTGGTGTAAAAATTCCCCCCTCCCGCAAATTTTTTAAATGGGTATTCCTAAATATACACAGTTTGTAGAAAGGGCATTTTTTTAAAACAACATACAAACAGTAGATACACAATTTTTCAATAAAACCCGAAATTAAAAAGAGACATTCAAATTAAGATGTACTCCTATCTTATATATGTAAATATGTATGTATATTTTGGCTTAAATCAAATACATATTATGTAAAAAAATAGAGATCCATGTATAGTTGATATTTTGCACAATATATAAAAGTATTCCTAAATATAATAACATATAATGGAATTATTTACTAGTGGAATAAATATTTGACATATTTTTTAATTACAATACAAAGATCTTTTAACAGTTAACGCTTCTACTATGTAAAACTAAGTTTTTCAGATTGTATGCAGAGTAAACCGAGAAGTGATGCGTTTGTTGTCTAAACATGCAAGTCTAAAGCCATATCCTGAGCGTAAATGGCGGCGAGCCAGCAATGGACAAAAGTAATTAAAGTAATTTTAATTTTTTTGATTATAATTACTTATTATATAAAATCATTAATTTATATTAATATGCATATATCATATTATTTCTTTTTTTATATGAGAGAGTACAAAAACAATTATAAATAAAATTGCAAAAAAGCATGTAAGTATATATTTCCCTATTATAATATAACTCGCATGTTAAATTTGTATTATTCTTAGCTTAACCCCGCATAACTTTGTAACTTTTATACTTTGTATATTTTTGAATGAGTATCGAATTCTATGTAATTGAATCAGTTGTCTAAAGATAATATAATTTATTATAAATAAGTAAAAAATACTTTTCATAAAACATTTACAGTTTTCAATAAATTTTTAATCGAAATTGTAATATTTTTATACTGTGGCTCAAATATAGTTGCGGACCGTGTAAAACCGCATAACAAACCGGCCGGATGTGATCCATGAACCGCCAATTTGAGAATTAAAACCACTGGTCTAAACTACATTTAAAAATTCATAAACATTGTTACTGGCTAAAAGCTTTTGTACAGTTTTTCGTCTAGTGAATGAAATGGGGCCCACATACAACTTCGGTTTTTTCAAAAAGGTGCATACCGTCACCGCAAAGCAGCCAAAAAGAATGAGTAAGTTAGTTTATTTCAGTATTCTTTATTTGTTCCTAATTATAAGTTTGTAATTGGAAGTGGCTTGTAAGGAACTCTTATTATATATATTTTTTTTAATAAAAATATAATAAGAGTTCCTTACAAGCCACTTCCAATTACATAAGTTAGTTTATGTAATTACCTTACTATGAAAGCATACGATTTTGTTTGATTAAAATTGTATTTAAAAATACAATGTGTGAGTTAACGAGTAACATAATTATCAATCAAATAAATTCAATTTTTAATTTATTTTATTTATAATTACGTTACTCCCTGCTACACTGATATCGTTTTAAATTTGCTATACATGCGCTTTGTGCCTGTTATGAAAATTTTTAATTATTAATAATTATCTAGTTTTTGATGATTTCTAATGGAAACAAATATAAACGGAAACAGTATAAACGTCAAATGTTTTTATGATGTTATAAATAATTAATAAATAAATACACTGTATTTAAAAATTAAGAAAAATAAACTTTTTAATTACTAAATGTAATATCATTGTCATATATAGGAATACATTATATTAAAAAATAAGCAAAATAATGATAACTTCTTAATATTAATAATTCAGATGAAAAATATTGCCTTAGATCCGAAATTTTTATTTTTACTGAAAACTAAACATGTTTTTGAACTGTAAACTTATGTTTTTCTAATGAAAATAAAAATATCAATAGATAAAGTAAATAATTCTAAATAATAGTATAAATATTTTTAAAACTTTTTATGAAATTAGTTAATATGTAGTTTTTTTTTTTTTTAAAACTATTTTATCTGAATATTATTAATTATTTTAACTATAACATAACTGTCATTGGAGCTGGACAAAGCAAATGAACTAAAACACCCAAAAATCGAGCTTGTAATATCATCGTATGTTTCCAAATAGTAAATAATTTTATACAAATCTCTTAAAATAGTTACAATCTTACTCACAATTATTTTTTTTCTATTAAATTTTTTATTTCTATTAGAAAACCATAAGTTTACAGATTAAAAACACGTTTATTTTTAAGTTAAAAGTAAAAACCTTGGATCTAAAACAAAATTTTTGTCATTGTACATTCAAAAGACGTCAAAGACACTTTTCTGGAAGTGTCTTTGATGTGTTTGTATTGTTCCATATTTTTATGATAAAAGTAACTGCGGTCTTGTTGCGGTACATATTTAGAATATACAGAGTGATTTATAAGGAGTATACTAAACTTTTACAGTTTGTTAGGGAACTGATTTCGACTAAAAAAAGTTATATAAACATATGGTCTATTTTATCTAGTTGCGCAACTACAAAAAATTAAAGTTTTATTAATGACACAGTAAATTTGCGAATTTAACGGCCAGTTTCATAATGAACACTTTAACTAAAGCCGACTTTAAGCTGACTAAAAAGCATTCTTTTGAAAAATTGCCAAAAAAGCATCGTTTTAATGACAGCAATAATAATTATGCCGATAAAATTTAAAAACGATGCTTTTATGCCGACTTAAAGTCGACCTTAACAAAAGTATTTATTATGAAATCGGCTCTAATAACAATTTACCGTAGAAAAACGGAAACGGTGGTATTTCAAATTAAATCGTCGTCAAAATTTTTAAAACGGCAGCTAATTTCTACATTCCTTACTCTATTGCATGCGCTCCACATTTTTCTATTTAAATCTTACAAGTATTGTCATAGCTATTAAAAATTTACAATCACAAATTTTCAGGAAAATTTGCATGGAGTCAGGAATCTATATGGGGTTATAAATATGTATGAGGCTAGGAGAAATTATTTTATACTTTTTAGTTGTTTTAAAATCGTGTTATATTAAAAATTTACTGTTTGTCTTTACCTATAGACCGAGAGCCCGTGACTGCCAGACCTTCCTTATTTTATAAAAGCTGAAAGTTTCTCAGCGCATGCTCCCAATACAGGTAGGAACGATAAGCTACTTACGAAGTTTGGATCATCGTGGCTTTGGCAGGTAACAGGTTGCAAAGGTGTATAAAATGCCAACTTAAATTTTTGCGAGATACTCCTTTCTCGAGTTAAATTCGGAGAAATACTTAGAATACTTTTTGATAGACAATAAAAAGTTCTATAATTTGGTTTTAGTTTTAATTTGATAGCATGTGCCGTTTGGGCACTAGAATTTTTTTTTTTGACTTTTTGGTTTTTATTTTTTTTTTCAAAAACTATGAGGTGTAGGAAAATAAGCATGTTATGGAAAAATGCGGAATAATGAATACGATAATTGAGTGAAGAAACCATTATTTTAGGATGCATTGTTTAGTAAAAAAAATCATAAATTTAATTTTTTTAAATTTATCAAGAGGGCAGGTACCCTTGCGATTTTTTCAAAATAAGATTTTTTTCAAAATTTGCTCAAAAAAATCTGAAAAAATTCATTAAAATAGATAAAAAATTTAGCTACATAATAGTTAAGTAACTTTTTTCTCTACCTCATTCTGGTTTGGCAGGAAAAATTATTGAAAATTCTAAAAAGTTTTTTAAAATTTTCAATAAAATTGAAGTTTAAGGGTGTCTGGCAAGGGGTTGCCGCGATATTAAGTGTCTGGCAATGGATGACGTAATTTCTAATATTATTCTGAAGAAAATATATGAAAATTACGCTTTATTATTTGACAAATTTAAGTTGGCATTTTATACACCTTTGCAACCTGTTACCTGCCAAAGCCACGATGATCCAAACTTCCTAAGTAGCTTATCGTTCCTACCTGTGTTGGGAGCATGCGCTGAGAAACTTTCAGCTTTTATAAAATAAGGAAGGTCTGGCAGTCACGGGCTCTCGGTCTACTATTTCTAATCAATAAAAAAGTGCATTTTTTTTTTTTTGATATTACCAATCAATTATTGTGATTACATAAACCGTCAATCAATTCGAAGATCTAGATGCCAAATAATAATATCCTTTTTTTTATATGTAAAATAATAAATGATATTATTATGATTAAATAATAATTTAAAATAATAGTTATGCATGTTAGTGAAGTGAAATTTTTGTGCGAGGATCATGTGAAGATATGGTAGTTTTGATTGCAAGTGTACGCGGGCAAGCAAACTTATATTTCAGTCCACGCGCCATTTTGATGAATGACTGAACAGGCCTATATATGCTTAGCACGAGTAACTCTACTCTTTTTGTTTTCTTTTTCTTAAAAACATGTTGCCTCAGGACCCAGGCTTATTTTTTCTTCCTTTCTATCATCTTTGGATTTCTACACCAAATTTGCATTTAAGACATACTATTCATCTCTATATACATAATGCACACTACGATTCTCTTTTAATTCTTATTTATAGATGACCAAAAGAAATATTTTCTGCGAAAACTTATTTATTGGTTATAATGTGTTATATTAAGATTTTTTATCATATACATATATATTTCTATATAGATACATACTTTAATATATATATATATATATATATATATATATATATATATTATATATAATAAATTTATAAATATATTAACTTACTTATTTGTTTTAATTTTTGTAGTCATTTTATATTAAAAATTGAAAAGTATCACTATTTGTAAAGTAATGTTTAACAGATATTTGGCAGTTATTTATATTTTATAAATGTATGCAGACAGCCGTGACCAATGAAGTTCATATCATATGGGATTTTTATTTTATTTTTTGTAAAATCTGATTGAGCCAATTGTTTGTGATTGTAGATTAAAATGGGTAATAGTCAAATGTTGTCATGTGACTATCGACATGCGGTAAAATAATTTAAAAGATAAAATGTATCCAAAATTAACTTTCTCTTTAAAATATCGACAAAAGTTATTTAAAAAAGTTGTTTATATTTTATATCGACATGCAAATTTTTAGCAAAAAAGTCGGCAATTAAAAATAAATCGCAAAAAAACTCGAATTGATTAATGTAATAATGTTATAATATCATCCTTTACTTAATATTTTATTATCTTTTTACTTACATAATATAATTAATTGAATATTATATAATCTTAATCATTTAATATAATAAGTATAATAATTAATTTTTTACATCTATCTATTGTATTATTAACATATATTAATTGTATTTTTAATTTTAAATAGTTATACAAAATGTATTCTTTTGTCGACGTGTATATTATAAACTTAACAATATGTATCCATTTGGTGGTTCGTAATAACAAACTAGATCAGAGATCCTAAAATAATATTTAAATGTTATTTCCTCTATATTTTTAAAATAATTGTTTATGAAAAGAAGTTACCTTAAAACCGCCAAATGCAAACATATGCTGCGAAACGATGCGTGTATCTTCGTAGCCAAGTTTCTAGTTAGTTGACAGTCTCTAGTTAGAACTCAAAGCAGCAAGTCGTAATGTAATCATAAGTAATAAATTAGACTAATCAACATTTTGTCTTACTTTTATTCATAATCGTTTCCGAACCATAACAATAATATGTATGATATGGAAGAACTGTGTGCTAAATGATTCTCCAAATACAAATAAAAATATTTATACTATAAAAAAATATTATCGTATTTTTTTAAAAATTGATACAAAATTTAGATAATTTTTAATATATTAACTATTTAAATTTTATTTCATAAAAATCATTTCAAATTTATGTTATGCACTAAAGCCGTTTTATTGTATTATAATGAGTTCTGAAAGATTTTTTACTTTATTAACTAAAAATTTATATAAAAATAACATATTAATATAAAACATTAGTCATGTGCCAAAGCTAGTACGTTTAAGCAAATACTTAAAATAAAATATGAAACAAAATTTAATTTAATTAACGTAAAAATCTATAAAAATTTTATTCTATATTCATAATAAAATATTTTTATTTAAATAAATTCCATGGCTAAATATAAAAATTATACATTGCTAAATTTTGCAAAATATTGTATTTTTGAATTATAAAAATAATTATAGGTTAGTAAAAAACAAATACCTTTATATTCAAATCCATCTCATTCGAATCTTATTCCATATTTTTCTTTATTTCGATAACCGAATACTTCAATTATATATAATAATATCAAGAAAAAAATTATTATTGAAAAATTAACATTTACTGTTGCCACAGTGAAACAAAAAAAAACAAAAGCTTGTCAAAAATATCATTGATGTAGATTTAAAATAATAGTTAATTAAACTAATTAACCAATATAATTTTTGTAAATATTTTGCCAACGTTAACTGTAACCTTAACTTATATTTCAAAATAATACTGGTTTTTTTGTGAACTAAATCGAAACAAAATTATTTTTATATAATGTATATTACTTAAGCGAAATTTATTAATTTTAAACTTTGTTAATAAAAATAGTATCTGCACACATTAATATTGAGAAATTAGTTATTTATTTCTAAATTAAGAAAGACTATTTTATAATCTATAATTAAATTTCGATTTTTTAAAAATAAATAATTATAATGATAACAAATATTTAAAAGGTTACAAAAATAAATTTATAGTTTGACAAGAAATATATACAATATTTACTTATAAACATACGTACACAAACACGCCATGTACCTAAAAAAGTGTGGCTTTCCACTATCCCAAAATTAATTTTCTCCAAACATTCCTATCCGGACAAGCAACTCTAGCTTCGTCCTCATTCATGACACATCTTATACATACTTTTCTATTCCTACTACTTGGAAACTTTTGCTCACGAGAACACTCTCAATCATACTACTCCATCTACTCATCGGACGTCCACGCAAACTTATTCCTTCAAAATTATTCACATATATTCTTTTAACCAAACGTTTATTAGGTATTCGTTCAAGATTATCGAACCATCTTAACTGACTAACACTAACTTTTGCAACATTTTTTTTTCAATTTTACACTCATCATATATTAATCTATTTCGTACCTGATTCCTTCTAATTATACCACATATGACACATAAAAATCTCATTTCCACAGCAGTTATTTTCCAAACAAACCCAGCATTCACTACCGTATAGCAACGAATAATTAACCGGATGATACCGGCTTAGAATATTAAAAAAACCGGTTAAAGAACGAAAATAGATATTAAAATATAATTTTCGATATTTGTTAACCATTCACCAATATTTTTGTAGATTGCATGCCGAAATGTGTCATTATTTCACTTTGGTGTTATGCATCATTTGAAGTGTGACTAGAGAAACAATTGACTTTTTAATGTTTGTGTAAGTTGATGTGAAGTTGATTCATAAATTTATTTATTGCAAACATTCGTAAAAAATAAAATAAATATAAAATAGAATTAAATTTTATTTAGCTTTTGGCTAATTAATTACATTGTAATTCATATTTGAAGATACTGTAATAATATAATACTGTAATCAATATTAACTGCAGATTGATAAGAGAAGCAATAGAAATTTATAAAGAAAAGAATAACATCAATCACTGTGAAGACACTGAGTTAAATGAAATTTAGCTTCCATTAATTAAAAATCTATAAAATTTTATGAGTTAGTCACTTATGTGTTACCTAATAACTTGTTGTTTCTATTGTTCTGTTATTTACTGTGAAAGTCATTTTATTGTTTATCCTGATGAAGACGGACGGTGAGTTCGTCTAAACGTCGATTATAAATAAATATTAATACAGAGATTTAACCTAAAACAGTTTTATTTTTTCGTGTACGAATTAATAAATAATTTGAATTTATAGAGTTTTCTGGGCTGATATGCCGTGATCGATCTATCCTCGTCACAGACGTTTTTCGCCATACATCGTAAATGGCATCCTCAGTGCTTGGTGACTGAATTCAGTCACCAAGCACTAAGAATGCTATCTACGATGTATGCAGAAATGTCTGCAACGAGGATAAATCGACCACGGCATATCTATAAATTCAATTCAAACGGGCCGTGAGAGCCGGAAAATTACTAATAAATAATTTAATTGATGTTTTGAGCTTACTAGGTATGTAAATTAAATTTTAAAGTATCTACATAAAATAACAGGAACAATATTTTGCTAGTTGACTTTATTAGCAAAACAAACTGTGTTAAGAATTTACGGAAAAAAACTGCTTTATTTAAAATAACAACAATTGTAGCAAATAATAGTATGCTGTTGAACAGTTTTTTTTTTTTTAATAAAAGAAATTTTTAGTAAACTGTAGTTTCCAGTTTTTGATTGTAAATCAAATGTTGCAAATATCACTATATGTCTTGAAATTTTAGTATCAAATATGTTGTAATGCAACACCAATATTTTTATACTAATTCCTACAATATTTGTATACACCTTACCCCAAAATTGCGTTAAAAAAAATAACAATTTGCGGTTGAGCTAGACTGCTACGCTTGCACGTTAATTAGTATGTGACGTGCAGTCATTATTAAAAAAAAAATATTGTGAAGCTATTACTACAAAATTCTGGTAAAAGAATTCGAAGTAATTTTATTACCACAATATTAATGAAAATTTAATATGTAAAACTTGTAGTGACATACGTACCACAATTTGTGGTAATAACTAATAATCTTCACAATAAATTGTGATAGTTATTGCCAAATATTGTTTTGCGTGTTCATTTTGTAATAATATTGTTAAATTTGTAAATGTAACATGTCTCTATATAAAAATTATCAATTATTTGTACATTAATTGAATATAATGTTTTTGTACCATTTTGACTGCATCTGCAGTATATTGAAAAAATAAATAAATAAATGAGAAGACCAAATTTTCCATTCGTAAAAAAAAAACTATTTTATGCACTAGTTATATAAATTACTATTATCTAATATGGTAAAATAGAAACATTTTTTTCAAGAATTTTCTACCTTGCTTAGACATTTTTAATATTAGTTTTTTGTATATTTCATGTGAGAAACATCACCGCAAATTTTCTTGTGGAAACAATAATTAAATTTCAGTTCATAGACTCCGTATACTTTTTATGGAACGTCTTACAGTTTTTAATATTATTATTTTTATTATTATATATATATATATATATATATATATACTTTTTTGTATAATTTATAATTTTCAATTAATTACTCAATGCATAATTCTAATTTAAAGATATTACAACATAACACATGAGTATATTACTGCACAGATTTAAATAAAACGGAGTCAAATACGATGTGACATTTTTTAATAAAGTTTACTTTTAATTCATTCTCGGTCTACTGATTATTATATAATAAACGTAATAAAATTAAATAATTTCCCTTAAACGACAAACAATAGTATAAAAAAGCTATATACGTATTTGGAAAGTTAAGCTTTCATTATCGGTAGCAAAAGAGATAAAGATAAAATTATAAAGAAGATGATAACTTTAGATTTTATTTCTAATTTTAATTTCTATAGTATTAAACGGGCATAATGAACAATATGTACAAAATATTCTGTTAATGAACTGTCCCATTTAACTTTCCTATAATTTGTATCTGTTTTACATTAAGGTAATTTATTCATTACTATAATCTTAAAATTATATTATGCATTAGTTTTAAAAATATTTTTAAAAAAAATCTGCAAAAAAAATTTATTATTTTAATCATGTCACAAATAGTATACATGCATCATAAGAAATATAAAAGCCGTTGTACTGATAACTAATTGTGTTACCCTCAGTAAAAATTGTCTATCTCTCTTTGTGCAAATGGTCTATTATAAATTGAAAAAAATCTTGTAAACAAAAGCTTACTTAGATCGTATTAGTTTGCTTGCATATATAGCATAATTAAATACGGCATTATTTTTTGGGAAAATTCTACTCATGTAAATAAAATATTTATTTTACAAAAGCGAATATCAAAATGTATGGCTTGTAAATCAACTCGTTATAAATCTATTCTTGTCGAATTCCAAATAATGATATTCTCTAGTATGTACATTTTTCAAATTTATATGTTTCTTAAGAAAACTGATCAAATATTCCATTCAAACAGTGACATATATAATAATATGTCTACTTGTTATAATAACAATTTAAACTGTTCTAAATATAAGTTAACACTTTGTGCAAAAGGTCAATATATCAATGCAGTAAAAGTATGCAATCACCTACCCTTAAATATAAAAAAAAGAAAATAATTTAGATACTTTTAAAAATACATTAAAATCTTTTTTTTAATAGAAAATTGCTCTTCTAATATTTCTGAATATATAAATATATAACATTATTCTGTATGTATCAAATGTTTATTTTGACTTGTAACGGCTCCTGCTTGCGTGATTTCTTTTATTCGGGCGCCAGACACGTTTTCTGAAACTCAGGCACAGGAGGGGGTTTTGCCTGACAGCTCAGTCGTGCCGTATAATACGGGTTTTGCAGGTCGAGGATATTTTACACACGAATTAAACACACAATTTTATTAATGGTACCTGTTTACTGCAACACCGTTTATTTAAACAATTATTCAATAAAGTATAATCTTAATAAATCAACATAAATTTTAAACAGAAATTTAACTACAAACTTGTACAAATCTCAAAATATTCCTAAGTCGAATACAAAGACTTAGTCAAAGTTTTTACCATAAATCCAAAATAAATTTTAAACAGAATTTTAAATATAAAATTTTGTAAATCTCAAAATATTCTAAGTCGAAACAAACGCACTTAGAAAAATTTTACCGTAAATCAAACTAAAATTTTAACAGAATTTTAAATATAAAATTCTGTAAATCTCAAAATCTTCTAAGTCGAAACAACACGTGCTTAGAAAAATTTTACCGTAAATCAAAATAAATTCTAAACAGAATTTTAAATATAAGATCTTGTAAATCTCAAAAAAATTATTCTATCGCAGAAAAGAAAACAGAGACAAAATTTCAACTGTGTTTCGCACTCACCGTAACAAAAAAAAATTAAACTCAGGTATACCGCAGATATGCTGAATTCCAGGACGAGGAGAGCCAAGTCAACTGGAAGCTAGGTAAGTTTGTAGCTAGGAGAGCCAAGCATCAAACTTATCCTGAGGAGCCTGGGAGCCAAGCTCACTCTGAAATTTTATCTCAAAACCGCTGGTATTTATACCAAGTAATACAACAAATAAGCAAGAGTAATAATAAATACTATTAACGCCATCTATACAATAATACAGTAAGCATCATTATGATTTAACAAAAATGCGGTTAAAAGTCACGAATGCCACTCACATGGGAATACATGAACATACTAGCGTGGTTCGTTTGAAATAAATATAAATTGTTCGTGACAGTTTATATTTTCAGATATTTGTGCCGAAGAGGAATCCGAATCGTCACAGACTATGTATCTATTAATAAGAGACAAATAAAGATTATGATTATTATAATAATGAATATGATTTGGAATATTTAATTTCATATTTTGTTCAATAAAACTTTTTTAATAATATAAGTTACATATAATAAAAAATACTCTTATATATTAATAAAGATTTTTGTTTTGAATCCAAAAGCAAGTGTATTGCATTTTTTAGGTTATAAAAATTCTCTTTTGCATTGCTCCGTGTTAGAATTCCAATTTAGTAAAATTTCAAATAATAATCGATTATTTTTTATAATAAAATATTGATTACTAAAAACTATATTTATTCAGTCCTCTACAACTACATCGCTGATATATAAATCACATTTGCTAAATCTTTCTAATGATTTATGTAGGTAAGTAATCATGCAAATTTATGTCAAACTCAGTGATTGAAAATCGAATAATTTACTCACCCATAAGTACAATACTATACTATTATCAAATAATTGATTTATAATAAAAATAATTAATTTTAAAATATAAAAACTATTATAACTGGTCGTAAATTCAAAGGGCGTGCGGGAGTTGGGCCGTTTACCTGAATTAATCCCTTACGCTTGAAAGGTAGGCAAAGTACGGTACGGTCGTTGGGCCGTTTTCTACCTGTACTCTAGTAACTACTAACTAACGCACCGTTTAAAACAAATCAAGAAAACAACGATTAAAGAAAACAAAATATGATTGAAATATACAACATTTTATTACAGAAAAAAAAACATCTGTACATATACATTTATATATAAATATATACATATGAGCGTCAAAACCTAAATACGAAATGCAGTATAATTGAGTATATTTACAAAAATTTACACATATATTAACATAAATTTACACATATTTACATATAAATATATACATACGCACGTCAAATCCAGTCAAAATAGAAATTATAGAAGAAAAAAAAAACAATTCATTAAGGAGCACTGTTCAATTATTCAAAACAAACTAAATAATAGACAGCAAGTGCCGTGATCACAATAATAACCCAGATCCAGGTAAACACAAGGAATACAAACTGTTGAGGATTATAAAGCTCAATTGCCGTACCCAGCTTAGTAGACCCTATACCCATGGCCCAACTGCTGGACTCCCAATTCAAAATCATACGCACACCACAAATGTGTAACGGAAAATGGTTTACGGCAATAAATTCAAAAAAGTTAATTATAAAAAGATTACCGATTGTAGTGATATTTCAACAATTTGTAAATAATATATGAATATATATACATAAATACACAATCACGCCAAGTATATATTCAAAAGGGTGTGGCACAAACTTTTTCCATTATCAGCCTTCTCCAAACACCCCTATCCAAACAAGCGACTTTACCTTTATCCACATTCATAATTCTTTTCATACATGCTTTTCTATTCCTACTACTTGGAAGCGTCCGCTCACGGAAAACACTCTCAATCATATCACTCCAACTACTCATGACGTCTACGCAAACGTATATCTTCAAAATCATTCATATAAATCTTTTTAACCAAACGTTTATTAGACATTCGCTCAACATGTCCGAACCATCTTACCTGACTAAAACCAACTTTTTTTGTTATTAAATAATAACAAATATAATTAGAGATGTCTCTAATATTCGGCTATTATTCGGTATTCAACCTATTTTACCCAGTTTTTATATTCGGCAGAATAGCGAATACTTGCGGCCAAATATGGAATAGTACCGAACACTAAAACAGACATTTATTAAAATTTAGTTAAATATTTTTTATTGTTTTGTAGTGGAGAAAAGTATCTGGCCGCTGAATATTTTATATTCAGTCTTTATTTATCGCCGAATATCGCCTATCAGGCCATTTTGCCATTTTAATTAAATAATACATTTTTTTTATTAATTTTAACATATCAACTTATTAGTAATTAAATTTAAAAAAAAAATAATAATAAAAGTCTTTTAAATACATTATATTAAAATAAAACTGTTTTAGGTTTAAGTTTTGTATTAATATTTATTAATAATCGACGTTTCGAGTATGAAGATTATGTTACATTATATCAATTTATTTTCTTTTTTATTAATAAAAATATTAGTTAAACGACAAGAGAATAAAACTTTTTACTTTAGAAGTAAATCTAATTACGTTTCATCAACACATAAATTGTCTTCTCTATCTCAAAATGTAAATTTACGAGTTATTTGCATTTTTTAAATGGACACTAGACTCATATAGGACTTAGCCAACTTTAAACGAAATATTATCTAAGGGAACAGCTGATTTAAAAGACGGACACTTGGGATAGGTTCATATTTTGGAATTAAATTAAAAGTTTGAACAAAAAACAAAGAAACTTTGAGGAAAAATGTGTAGCGTCGAAATTGTAAAGCTGAATGTAGAATTGCTTGATTAAGTAGTAAGGTCAAAATTCATGTGTGTGCGGGGTAGTAGCTGTTAATACGAATTTGCGTTTAATGAAATGTACTATACTGTGATTGTGTTCGAGGCTAAAACAGATATAATAAAGCTGATTACGACAATTTAAGGACATAAATGTTCATATAACAAAAAGAAAATTAATAAATAGGTGTATAGAACTTGTGACAGTAAATGGCAGGCCATTTTCTATTTTTGAAGATTAATTCAAGTGAGGAATAATTCAGTCAATAATAAGACACCTAAGAAAAAAATGTGTAATAAATTCGAAAAATATAAAAAAGTTAGTGGAGAAAGAAGCAACTAATTTAAGATTACAGTTAAAAAAGGGTTACAAAATAATTTAAAATGTATTAAAGTGAACTGTGTCACAAGATTGAAAATGTCATTTATAGACATTAATGCGCAATATTATAAAAATGGCAAACTATATTTAAAAACTTTGGCCCGTATTCTCACATCACTTTTTTGTCAGTGTTTTATCATTAATTTCAAAATAGCTTTTTACTTCTGTTTTTCATCAAATACATATAGTTTTTCTATTTTTGATCATTTTTATTATATTTGGTATTATAAAATTTAAATAAACTATTATAAAGTGCTTAATAAATAAATTTAAGTAAACCTGAAAGGTACTTTTGGCAAAAATCACTTTTGTAAATGAGATAAGAATACGGGCAATTATCTCTAAAAGAATTGAACGAGTGCCATACAGGTCAATATTTAAAAGAAATAATTGTATTAGTCTGCACGGATTATAATAATGCAAAACATCAAATTTATTTAATAACAACAGATAATGGAGCAAACATTGTTAAAGCAGTAAAGTTATTGAGTATCATGAAGAAGAAAGAGAAAATAAATTAATGATTGAAATAGAAAATATAATGCCAAGGTATTTTTTTATTATTTTATTAAATATTTGAATTGAATTTGTTTTTCTTTTTTCTAGGAATACGTTGTGCAGCGCACACATTACAATTAGCTATAAAAATTCATTCAAAGAAATTATAACAATAGTAAAATAATCGTTAAAGCTAGGGCAATTGTATAGTCTTATTACGAACACAAACTTATTTGAATTTTCTTAAAAAATTGGATTTAAAAAACTATTATAAACTGCCCTAAAAGATGGCATAGTACAATAGATATGCTTCTAAGATTAGAAGAACTAAAAGATTTCTGTGAAGAAACGGAAAAAGAAAATCCTGATATTTCACTAGTTGAGAACGACTAGTTAAAAATTAATGAAATATATACAACATGATTACCTGCCAAAATTGCAACAAAAAAATTGAAAGAAGAGCAACTAAATCTATGCGATTTTTATGATTGTTAGATGGAATGCAAACTTAAAATAGAAAAAAAAAAATAAATACTAATTTTTCAAAAATTGTTTATAAAAACATGATCGCTCGAGAAAAACAAAAATTTAATAATGATGTAATTTTGCCAGCAATATATTTACACTCTCGTTATGAAATTTTATTAAATAAAGAAGAAATACGAGCTAAAAACCATTTGAAAATATTTGGATACAAATCAACCAAATAAAACAAATCAATAAAAATGCTAACCAAAAAAAAATTCGACCAGTTTATCTAGCGATGAAGCAGAAGCAAGTGACGCAATAGAAAATTTACTGAAACAAAAAGAAAGTTTAACAAGATTAGAAGTATATGAGTAAACCCATATATAGACTACTTTGACATTATCACATAAATGATAAGAAATAGGAATAAAAAAATTTTTTATCGAAAGTTGGCAGCATTGTATTTTGCTAATATATAATATTATAGGCGCTAAGAGTATCTTTTTTAAAAATTTCATTAAAATCGGATAAATAATGCGGGCATAACAAATTTTTAGAAAATTATTAATTTTTTTGAAAAGTTGGCAACACCGTATCTTAATAAAATTATAATTTATGTGGGCACTAGGAAAAATTTTTCTGAAAATTTGATCAAAATCGGATGAATAATGTAGCCACAATGAATTTTTTTAAATTTTAGTAATTTTTTTCTCGGTAAGATGGCAACACTGTATTTTGTTAAAATTGCATAACTTATGCAGGCACCAGGAGAATCTTTAGTGAAAATTTGATCAAAATCCGTTAAATAAAGTGGTCATAACAAATTTTTAAAAATTTTAGTAATTTTTTTCTTAGAAAGTTGGCAACACTGTACTTTGTTAAAATTATCTAATTTATATGGATATCAGAAGAATCTTTTGTGAAAATTTGAACAAAATCGGTTAAACAACATGGCCGTAATAAATTTTTAAATATTTTAGTAATTTTTTTCTCAGAAAGTTGGCAACACTGTATTTTATTAAAATTACGAAATTTATATGGGCACTAGGGGAATCTTTCCTGAAAATTTGATCAAAATAGGATAAATAATGTAGCCACAATAAATTTTTAAATACTTTAGTATTTTTTTCTCGAAAAGTTGGCATTACTGGAAAAAACCAAAACCACATGACCATCCTGGGTACTAGGCAAATTTATCCTGAAAATTTCATTAAAATTGGTTGAACCGTCTAGGAGGAGTTGCGATCACAAAATTTTGTCTGAGAACTGAATGAGCGAGCGAGCGAGCTGACGACGCACATCCATACACCCACATAAACTAAGTTCAGATTCGTCATCTAGAGGATGAAGGATTTCTATACACAATTTTTTTTTTTTTTGAAAATGTTACAGACACCGTACCAAACGCTATACTACTAAAAACTAATAAAGTTTCTGAAGATACGATTGTAAATAATATAGATAATATATTAAATACTTATAATATGAATTAAAAACGATTAAATAGGAAAAACTAATTGTTTTCAATTTTGAGAAAATGCTAAACATTTACGTCGCGAATTATACCAGTTAGCCCAAGTTATTCCTTCTGTTCCGGCTACACAAGTTAGTGCAAAGCGTCTGTTTTCTGGATTAAAATTCATATTATCACTTTTACGAAATACACTTAAATTTTCTATTTTAGAAGACATAATATTTCTCCGTTCAAACAAAATGTTTGAAAAAAAATGTGACTTGATTCTGAAGAAATGTAATTTAATTATTTAATAAGTGTTAATAAATAAACATATTTTAATTGTTTTTCCAGAACAAAAAGAAAACCTTGTTGTTATGTGAATACCATGATTGTGACGAAGATGAAGATGAAATCGATACCAAGAAAATAAATATATAAATTTTATTAAATATATTTTTATTATCTAGCAAAATATGTTAAAACTTAATATTACACAAGTAAAAATATTGTCTTCTTTTTAGAGAAGTAATAGAAATACAATATTTATAACAAAAAAATTCTTAATCTTTAAAAATATTAATAATTAGGTATATTATTATTATATTAAAGAAAAACAATACATCATAATCAATTAAAATAATAAATTCTGGTTACTGTAATTACAAAGTCATGCAACAGTAAATAAATAATTTTGTAAATTTGTTTAAAAGTTGTCACATTTATACAATTCATAAAATTGTTTATTTAAAAATGTATGACTTTCGATTATTTTCTTTTTTTATACCAAAGATAATACAAAATTTTAAAATATTTCTTTTAGATTTTATACATTTTTTAAAAATTTACTTATTAAATATATGAAAATTTAATCATCTATTAACCATAAACCGAAACGAAAACCGAACCGAACCGAAATTAAACAAGATTAGAAGTATATGGGTAAACCCATATATAGACTACTTTGACATTTCTCGGAAAGTTGGCAACACTGTATTTTAATAATATTATAATTTATGTGGGCACTAGGAGATACTTTTCTGAAAATTTGATCAAAATCGAATAAATAATGTAGACACAATGAATTTTTAAAAATTTTGTGATTTTTTTTTCTCGATAAGTTGGCAACACTGTATTTTGTTAAAATTGCATAATTTATTTAGGCACTAGGAAAAACTTTTATGAAAATTTGATTAAAATCGGTTAAATAAAATGGTCATAATAAATTTTTAAAAATTTTATTAATTTTTTTCTCGGAAAGTTGGCAACACTGTATTTTGTTAAAATTACATAAATTATATAAATACCAGGAGAATCTTTTGTAAAAATTTGAGTAAAATCGGTTGAATAACATGGCCATAATAAAAATTTTAAAACTTTAGTAATTTTTTTCTCGGAAAGTTGGCAACACTGAAAATTAATAAAATTATGTAATTAATGGGAGCATTAGGGAAATCTTTTCTGAAAATTTTATCAAAATCGGATAAATAACGTAGCCAAAAAACAAAATCACATGACCATCTTGGGCACTGGACAAATTTATCCTGAAAATTTCATTAAAATCGGTTGAACCGTCTAGGAGGAGTTGCGATCACAAAATTTTGTCTGAGGACCGAGCGAGCGAGCGAGCGAGTGAGTGAGTGAGTGAGTGAGTGAGCGAGCGAGCTGACGACGCACATCCATACACCCACATAAACTAAGTTCAGATTCGTCATTTAGAGGCTATATGAAGGATTTCTATACAATTTTTTTTTTTTTTTGAAAATATTACAGACACCGTACCTAACGCTATACTACTTTTTCCTTGCAGTCAAAGTAGTAAAAATCGTAACCAAAATCGAAAACTAGAATTTGTTTTTTCACATAACCGAAATCATAATTTTGTTAAGAATCAAACCGTTAACCGTAACCGCACACCAATGTTTTTCGATTCAAAACTCTGGTTCGAGCTCTCTATTTAAAAATAACAAAATAAAAACAATTTAACTTTACTTAAACTTGACACAAAACATTTACGAACGCATTAACATTATCCTTCTGCTAATTCTATTTTCGGAATTTCGACTATCGTAACTTTTTTACTGAAGCAAACATGCCGCTTAGGTTTTTTCGAATGCTTTTTATCAATGCCTTTTAAAATGCCTTTTTTCAAAAAAGAACCAGTACAAGTAGAACAAGTCGTGAATTTTTTTGGTTGGTTGTTGCTACTAAAATCTATACGTAATATTCGGTTATGGATGATAATTTTGTAATAGGGTTTCGGGTTTTTTTCCATTTTCACTTTTTTAGAATATTTTAATTCGATTAGTTTATTTTTCTGATTTCGAATGTATTTCGGTAAATTCAAACCACAAAATTTTATCCTTGCCATTGCCATGATTATGCTGTAACAAATTAATATAAAATTTACTGTAATTATATTCAATTTTATGCGATAAGTAATATCAAAATAAAATGCAATACGTACTATATACTCGTATTTTGTAAATTAAACTTTTTCTTAAGAAACACAGTAAATTTCCTTGCGAAGTTGTATTTAATATATGTTGGCGTATGGACCCATTAATGCATTCAACTTCAACTACAACTTAATTTTCGTTTAACTTAAAAGATAACCAATTTTAATCTTTTATAATTTAGGCGAAGTTGACACATGCGCAGTGGCATTAATCTTTTTCAGAATTGCTACAAACCTCGACGATATTTTCAATTTAGAATATAATGCAATGCTAATAAAAATATCAAAATATTTATTATTTCATTTTCATGATTATTAAATATACTAAACGAGCTTATTTTAGAGAAAATTCACAATAATATAATCTTAAAAGTTGACAGACGACATTAACATATTATAATAAGCAGTGTATAGTGCGCATGCGTCAATCACATTTCACTTATACTGCATGAATAGTTGCAATCATATATTAACTGAGGAGCAGACTTTCAAAATGCGTTTTGTCCAAAATGTTACATTTTTAGTTAGTGATGGTATTACATTTTATGCGCAAAAACGCGCCTTTTAAAGCAAATTCGACATTTAAAACGCATATTGGCCCAGTCTAAAATAAATATTGAAAGTCACAATGTGGCATGTACTGCACTTTTAGATTTAATCAAAAATGTGTCATTTGCTGCCAATGAATTTTGCCTCTTTCTGAAAATTATGAAATTTGGACAAAACGCATTTTGAAAATTTACTCCTCAACTACAGAAAATCGCAATTAAAATTTAAGTTGAAACTAACATTGAAAGAGTAGTTGAAATTAGTTTGCATGAATCCGGCATAATAAATTAATACATTTTACAAAATATCTACATTTAATATTTGTATTAAATTCATCATGTTTACTTCTACTATAATAATAAAAATAAAATTTGTTTTAAATATTGTTTTGCAAAATGGTGAATGAAAACGCTAATACAATAAACGTAATTTTCAAAATTAAAATAAAATTTATTTGATATTTAAATATATGTAATTGTATATAATAAACATTGTGTGTTGTACCGAAACTCAGTTTTTGGGAGATTCAGTTCGTTCGTTTAGTTACAGGTATTATATATTATATATGTTAGAGTAATAAAAATATAAAAACAATTTTAGTTAAGTTTTTAAAGTTAAAATTTTTAGTTCAAAATGTTTTTTAAATATAGCAAAGATATGTGTGGAATACTGGCTTTGTAGATCAGATTTCAAGCATTTCCTTGAATGCTAAAAAGCGCGCGAAATGACATTGACCTTATGCACCCCAATGACACTACCACCGTAGAACCATATTCGTTTGACTTGTATACATAAGTAATATTCACATCTGGCGGATGTGAAAGATATCTTAGCTTGGGACCACTCTCTACTTGACTTTCGTTCTAGTATAACGCTTTAATAAAGTGCTCCAGTTAATGCATAAATAGTGCAGTTTTTGTGATTATTCTCCAAAACAGCGATTGGATTATTAATCTTATATACGCTACGTATTGGTGAGTGAGTTAGCATGTCAATTATATTAATAAATGCATGTATGTGTGTTGTATGAGGTGAATTCGCTGCTACCGCGAATTCGCTGCCGGTTACGATGATGTAACCCTTCCATGTTGGTATTCCTGGAGAATTGTAAGAACCGTTGCCAGCCATCGGTGCGTCTTGCCGGCATGTGTGGGCCCGCACTGCAACCAGGATTGCCCAACGAACTGCCCAATTAGTGTAACGCTAATTATTGTTGTGGGCTAGTTGTAAATTGCATTCCTGGATGGTCCGTTTGCAATCAACGGTACTAGTGATTGTGCTGAGGTAGCGGCCAATATGTCTAGTCCAACGACCCGTCAATACTGACCTATCCTAACCAGTCTCATTAGAGACAATTATACTAGATTAATCCATCAAATTGTACCTAAATAAAATAACACCTGTATTGCCTTACGTCGAGTGAGGATTAGATGATTGAGCATGATATACTAACTCACTTTCACTAAGCAAGTAGCTTATCATATATATTTATTACAGGACAAATAAAGATAATTATTTTATTATCGCCTTTTTGCCTTGCGTGCCCCTCTGCCCGCACCACGAAGGGTCGGTCCATCGCTACCCTTACCGGACATCTGTTTTGACCTGCTACTCGAACGTGCCCCCTGCACCCCCGGGACTACAAAGCCTGCCACCCACATATATATACCAGCTATAGTTTTATTTTAGTTATTTAGTAGTTTATTATTTTAGATTAATAATATTTTCTTAAAATTAAGTATTAGTTTATAGATATATATTCTAGTTATTATTTTAAATTACTCTTTACATATAATTTTTATTATTCTTAATTAATTAATTATTAGTATTATAATTTGATTAATCATTAATTATACATTCATTCTCTTCTCTTCTATCATCTTAATATATAAGTTAAATCCAATTTTGAAACCGAGCATATAGTACCAATCAGGAAATTTAACATTAAAAATTATGTAATATAATAAATTTACTTACCAAAATTAAAAAGCAACGTATTTTTCTTATGCTTAACTAATCAAAACATAAAAACAGAAATGTAAATAAACATAAAATTTATTGTTAGCGTTACTATAACGAAAAATAAAAACGCATCAAATTTAGACAACACAGTTCCAATATACTGGATGTTCGTTCGTTAAGTTCGTATATGCGTTTAACATGCAATTTCGATAATTCGCGATATACTTCTTTCTCGAGTTAAATTCGAAAAAATACTTAGAATACTTTTTGGTAGATCATAAAAAGTTCTATAATTTAGTTTTAGTTTTAATTTGTTAGCATGTGCCGTTTGGGCGCTAGAATTTTTTTTGAATTTTTTGGTTTTCATTTTTTTTCTCAGAAACTAGGAGATCTAAGAAAATAAGCATGATATGGAACAATGCGGAATAATGAGTACGATAATTGAGTAAAAAAACCATTATTTTACGATGCAACGTTTAGTAAAAAAAGTTACTTAACTATTATGTAGCTAATTTTTTTCTTTATTTTACTAAATTTTTTCAAATTTTTTTGAGAAAATATTGAAAAGTCATATTTTGAAAAAAATCTCAAGAGTACCCCCTCGTCAAATTTTCAAGAATTCAGTATTTAATTTTTTTTACTAAACGATTTTGAAAAAAAAAATGAAAAATAAAAAGAGCAAGATAATTCGCAAGAAAAAGTCGGTATACGGAAAATTGCAAGAAAGTGCGTACAGTTCGGATTCCGATTCAGAATAACCGCGACGTGAACAATCAAAGCGGTGTACGGGACAGTAATCATCGAAGTGCGAAATTCTCAATCCGTGACGTCGAAGACAGTTTGTCTAATTTTGCAGGCGAAGGCAAATTAACTGTTAAAAAATGGGTTGCAGAATTTGAAGATATGAGTGAGCTGTTGCAGTGGAATGAGTTGGAAATGCTGATCTATGCCAAACGTATGATGAAAGATTCAGCAAAGCAATTTATGTTATATAATATATATATATATATATATACTAGCGTTCCCGGCGCGCGTTGCTGCGAAACTGCGCAAAAATTCAGTATTTGAAAGATAACTTTCTTGTCGCGCATTTATGCGCAACTGCAGCTTTCCCGTTGTGCGTTGCTGCGCAACTACGCTGTCATTTGACATTTGCAGGTTAGCAGTAAACATAATTTTTCAAATTTTTGAAAACCAAGATGAAATCGTAGAAAGATGAAACTTGCCTATTCTCAAATAGGGAATGAACCAATTAAAATGACATCACTCCCATCAAAATCGGTTCTGGGGTTTATAAGGAGATGCTGCAGAAACATACATACATACATACATACATACATACATACATACAAACATTTGTCAATTAGAGAGATGAATAAATTAATATGTATTAACACGCGTTTTTCAAAAATTTCAATTGTGTGGAGGAACCTGTTACTTTCGTAAGAAAAAGAAAAAATTATTACGAAAACTGTGTAAGAAGTGAGATACAGCTTATTGCAAGAGAGACAGGAGAACGCTCCCATCCCTACTCCGTGCTGTTTACGGGGTGAGAAGTGACACCGGTAGACCCCTGGCGGGGATAGTTGATCAAGTGTTAATGGGGTTCCGTTTTGCCAAACTCCTTCGCTTGGGAGCAGCATAATAGCAATTTTCGTCGAGCGCAATTTTTCAAATACATTTTAAAAGTAAACATTAAAAAGATATAAATTTGTTTGAAAGTTATTTAGGAAAAAAAAAATTATAATACAGTAATACTGTACATTTATAATATTTAAAATACTTACATTTATAATACAGTAATACTGTACCTTTATTATGATCCAACATTTATAATATTTATGAAAAATTAATTATATATTTGAAAATTTTTTTTTTTTTCGTAAATAACTTTTAAGCCAATTTATTATAACTTTTTAATCTTTACTTTTAAAATGTATTTGAAAAATTGCGCTCGACGAAACTTGCTATTATGCTGCTCCCAAGCGGAGGAGTTTGGCAAAACGGAACCCCATTGATCAGCTATCGACCGGGGTTAAAAAATATAAAATGCTATTAAAAAGTAGGGGTTGGTGGTAGGAGGGTAAAAATTTAGGACTAAATGTATTTTTAAATGGCACACCACAAAAAAATACCCAAAAAAAAATTTGTCCAAAAAATTAAATTTTTTTTTTAGGGTGAGCCACCCTTAACACTTAGGGGTATAAAAATTAGTTATGAACCTATTATTATACCTACTGAATATACATATAAAATTTTATCAAAATCGGTCAAGCCGTTTCGGAGGAGTATAAATACTAAAACTGTGACACAGGAATTTTATATATTAGATATTAAAAAGTAGGGGTTGGTGGTAGGAAAATAAAAATTTAGGACTAAATGTATTTTTTAATGGCACACCACAAAAAAATTACCAAAAAAAAATTTGTACGTTACGTGTTTTACGACACAAAGAAGCCCCTCTACGACGTTTTGGCATTGTACTTTACTTTTAAAATGTATTGAAAATTTTTGAATTATTTAGGTCAACTGCATACATATGTGTAACTGACGTGTGATTGTCATAAAGACATGTATAAAGTAAGTTAAATAAATCATATAGTTAATAAGATTCAATTTTAAAAAACCTTTTTTTAAAAACCACGCTTATCTGTCATTTACATTATTCATTTGTTAATTGAACAAAAAAATAGTTCATGTGACAGATGTGATTAGTTGTATTAAAAAAGTAAATATAAGGGTTTTATATATTAGATATTAAAAAGTAGGGGTTAGTGTTAGGAGGGTAAAAATTTAGGACTAAATGTATTTTTTAATGGCACACCATAAAAAAATAACCAAAAAAAAATTTGTCCAAAAAATGAAAAATTTTTTTTTTAGGGTGAGCCACCCTTAACACTTAAGGGTATAAAAATTAGTTAAGAACCTATTCTCATACCTACTGAATATACGTATAAAATTTCATCAAAATCGGTCAAGCCGTTTCGGAGGAGTATTAATACGAAAACTGTGACACTGGAATTTTATATATTAGATATATATATATATATATATATATATATATATATATATATATATATATTGGAATTTTTATAATGGGTAAAGCAGCCAATGTTATTAAAAATCAAATACTCATTTGAAATTCACAAGCTTTCGGTCACAGTTTGTGCCTTTATCAACTTCTGAAATGGAAACCAACTTTATTAGGAAAATTTGTAATTGTACAAATATAAAAAAGTAACATTTTGTAATATAAATTAATAAAGATGAATTACAAAGACATGTTATTAATAAATTTTTTTAAATTTTGAAATTAACATATGTAACAAAAACCAAGAAAATGAACTTACTGTGTTTTCACAGAGAATTACTAATACGTTGTTGAAGTTATAAAATACATAAGTAAAGTCAATTTTAAAATAGAGCCGTCGTGAGCGAAAAATAAAATATGTAGAACAATTTCCACTGGATGAAGATTTCATTGGTGGTAGTAGTAATAGAAAAATATATGTAGCAATCTTACAAAATGTCAATGAACCACTATATATCAAAAACATTAATACAAAATGGTTGATAATGCTGTTTAGTAATTTTTAGGTAAGAAAAACCTAGTTTTTAAACGGCAACAACTTCTTCTTTGTCTTGAAATTTTGGTCATTCGAAAAATGTATAAAAATATATAAAAAATTACTAACACCATCTATTTAGATTTTTTTCAACTACAGTTGTAAACATAACGAGATAACCTCAAATTTAACAAGTGCATGTGATGGTTAATGGTTTGTTTTGTTTAGTAATGATTTGATTAAATAATCATATATGTTACTCAGCCCTTTGATATCTGATCTCTTGTTCATAGATTGAGTCTCTGATTTGATGTACACCATTTCTAGGAAACTCCGCTTAAATAAATTCTTCTCCGTGGTTAAGATTTTGATCTGTTCATAATCCATACTATGTTTTTTGGAATTACAATGAATAGAAAAGGCAGTTGCACCTTTTTTTATACGACAATCTGATTTGTGTTGCGAAATTCGATCTTTCAGAAGCCGTTGTGTCTGTCCAATATAAATTTTTTCACAATTTTTGCAAGGTATGGAGTAGATGGTATATGGTTTTTTTAAAACGTCCTTTTTCTCTTTGAATTTAGAGTACAAAGATTTACTTGTCGTAGCGTTACGTTTAACAATCCTGATGTTCGGTTTTGGAAAAGTGTTTATGATCAAATTTGTTAATCCTGGGATATTTGGCATGGAATGTATGATGACGTTGTTATCAGCAACAGAGACCCATGAATTTTGTGAATCCATGTTAGAACCGTCAGCGTGAGTAGAAAATAATAATTTATTCAAATATCTTTTATTATATCCATTTTTTAACAATTTTTGTTGCAGTTTGGCCAAGTTGTTGTTCCTTAGGGTTGGATGAGACAATTTTAAGATTCTAGATTTTAACCCCTTAACGCACCAGTTAAAAATAAAAAAATGGTTGTTTTTTCACCAATTATTTTATTCTTTATTTTCATTGTACATAACAGAACATTAACTATTCCATTTAGAAAATTGCAAAAAAAAAGTTTCTCCTACAAAAAAACATAAACTAAACTTTGAAAACTAAAACTAAACATTGAAAAAATGATAAACATAGCACGGAACTGTTTAGCATGTATACTCGGTTGAAACCTATGCGTGAAAACTAAATTCCGTTTGCACGACTTTACTCGGGTACGCGAAAAATATTTAATTTTTCGAAACTGAGTTAACTCGGCTGAGTGCATTAAGGAGTTAATCCTAAAATCATGTTTGAAACAAATCTTATTTCAAAAAAAATTCCAAGGATACCCCGTCGAGATATTTTCAAAAATTAAGTTTTTAGGTTTTTCTACTAAACGATGCAATCTAGAATAATGGTTTTTTCACTCAATTATAGTATTTATTATCCCGCATTCTTCCATATCATGCTTATTTTCCTACACGTCATAGTTTTTGAAAAAAAAACCCAAAAATCCAAAAAAAATTCTAGCGCCCAAACGGCACATGCTAGCAAATTAAAACTAGAACCAAATTATATAACTTTTTATTTCCTATCGAAAAGTATTCTAAGTATTTCTCTGAATTGGCGAATGAACACCCTGTATATTGACCGATATTTTGTTATTATACTCTTTTTTGTCCATATTTGTTTATATTAAAAATAATGTTGGCAAATTGCTTAAGGGGAGGTTCTCCTCTGAATGACTAAAAAGTATGCAAAGTTTGGAAATTTTTTATTCGCAAATGAAAAAAACATAGAAGGAAACGGTTTGGGGATTCGAAAAAATGTTATTTTAGTCTTTAGTTTCCAAAATTGGCGTTTCATAAAAAAACAAAATGGCGCCCGTGATTCACTGTTTTCGTCGGCCATGTCAGCGCGGAATCGGTAAACTGCGTGAATTGCAGCGACTCTGGATATATCTGTAACAAAAAATGAACAACAGTGCTAATAAGTAAACTAAATTTACTGGAGTACTCATTATTCCGCATTTTTCCATGTCATGCTTAGTTTCCTACACCTCATAGTTTTTGAGAAAAAAAATAAAAACCAAAAAATCAAAAAAAAATTCTAGAGCCCACACGGCACATGCTAGCAAATTAAAACTAAAACCAAATTATAGAACTTATTATACCCTATCGAAAATTATTATTCTAAATATTTCTTCGAATTTTACTCGAGAAAGTAGTATATCGCAATTTATCGAAATTACATGTTAAAGTCCTATGTTCCGGGGTCGCGGTCAACACACTGTTTATATATATATATATATATATATATATATATATATATATATATATATATAATTAGAGTGGCCCCTATTTCAAAAACTTTTTATTTTTTTTGATTTGACCCCAAAATCTTGTATAGAATATTAAAATATAATTTTGTAAATTTTTTCAGATATTTTTCAGTTGTATTAACCCGATCCTAAATGGGATTAAAGTTTTACAAGCGTTTTAAATGGCGTTTTTTAACTTTTACATACTTTGGAAAGTAGTTTTTAGTATTTTGGACTAAAAAATCTGAAAATTCGTAAATTTATGTTGTAAGGGTCACTGAACTCTGATGATGAAATCTGATGTCAAAAATTAATTGTTGACAGTTGCAACTGTCAAAAAACTGTCATTAAATTCCTTAATTGAGAAATTTAATAGAAATATCGAGTATACCGAGTGATTTACAGGTTTTTAAGGTCGCTGAAACATTGGAAACACAAGTACATTACTTAAAGATAAATTAACACAGCATAAAATCAGATAACTGCCTCAAACCTAGTTCTACAGCTCTAGCTATGCATGTGAAAAATACAGAACACAAAATAGATAATGATAACACTCACATTCTAGATACTGGAAATTATCACCACAACAAATCTACACTAGAAACAATTCACATAAAATCATCCAAGAATACAATGAACAAACGCACAGATACACAGACACTTAGTGTTACATACAATTTTTTTGATTGATAAATTCATGAAACAGAGAACAAAACAACAAATAATACAGATTAAACTTGGCTAGGAATAAAAAAATAAATATACATGAAATGTGTTCCACTTGATTAGGGACAAGGCCACAGAATTTTAATAATTGTATTAAACTCATCACCAAATCATCTAACAGACGACTCCACATACTCTATAAAAAACCCTTTTCGAAATCATTTTTAATTAATTTTCAGTAATTTTGTTTCTGCTACACCATTTTGTTTTTATAACAAAAATTTTTAAGAAAACAAGAAATAACAGTAAGTAGTAATATATTCTAATCTTTGTTTCATTGTTATATTTAATACAATTTTACATATTTCTTTATTTTATTATCAGACGTACAAATTTTGTTCAATTATTTAGTTTTATTTTATGACTTTATATATCTTGTATTTTCACATTTCATTACTTCATTGTTGTATCTGTATCATTCATTCCAATTCTCAAAAAAAGAGCATGTAAGTTCACGTTATTTATTGTTGCTGTTTATAAATTGTATTGTATATTAAACATAGGTCCTGCAGAAGGTTGAACATACCTCCGAAAGCTTGACAAAGAATTTGGAATGAGAGTTTGATTCTACACCTAACCACTTGACTACTGTCCCATTAAAAATACTTACAAATATATATATATATATATATATATATATATATATATATATATATATATATATATATTTATAAAATTTATATTTGTTACATGATTCGTGATAGTTATTGTTTCTTTGGTCGAATATACAATTTCTGACAAATTTGGCGGTGCACATTGAATTTCTTGTACTTCCTCACATATTTTCAATAATCAAATTCAAATTCAAGCGAAAATAAACAATGCAATTGCCAGTTAATTTAACTTAACTTAATAATTTTTAATTATATCTATCGGAAATATTAAATTAAATACACTTAACCGTGTTTCTTTGTTCGAATATGCAGTGTCTGAAAAATCTGACGAAGCACACATTTTCAATAATCAAATTTAAATTCAGGCGAAAATAAACAATGCAATTGTCAATTAACTTAACTTAACTTGACATAATAATGTTTCAATATGACCGCTGAATATGTTGGATTAAATACACTTGACATTGTAGTTATGTTTGGTGCTGCCATCAGCGGTGTATATAGCAACTGACTGCTGTAAAATAATATCACAATTGTACTAGTAACATAATGACCTCTTTGTACATAAGCAATATGGTAACGTAATATTAATATTATGACATGCTTGAAGAAAAAAGTATTATAACATTTTAATATTGAAATAATACAATTATTATATTTATTGTAACATATTATATTTATCTTTGTCATGCGAAAAAATTAACTCATTTATTTTTGTGAATATTTCTTTTTAATTATAATAAAGTAAAACATAATTAAGAAAAAAAGTAATTGAAAAAAATGTAAAATATATATAATAAATGCAAAATTTATATTTTTATTTTTCTTACAAATGTATGTTATATAATTTTCAAATAGCTGAGTTTCAAGTTAGAAAGTTTGAGTAACTATGAAGTTGAAATTGAATAAAGTAGATGCACGTTGAATACAAAGTTATACCTTAAAAAAAAATTTTAATCTTTTAAATTTCTTCTTTAAAGTGCATCTTTAAGAATTTAGAAGTTTATTTAAACTAAGGGAATATTTCAAAATGAAGTTGATAAACTTTTCAGGCGACTGCTAGATGTGTTTAAGAAAATCTTTCGCGTAAAATTGCAATTGCAGTTAATGTAAATATTTTCGAGAGTAAATTTATTATTATTAGGATAAAGTAGGGAAGCAAATATTTAAGAGTAGGTGAGTAAAAGTTGTTACGTTAAGTATTGAGGTCGGAAAGTAAAGTATGGGTAGCTGAGTTAGGATGAAGATACCCAAAACTTGATAAAGGTATTAAATAATTAATAGAGTAAGTAAAATATATTGTTCAGTACCGGATTTTTCTACAAGTGACAATATTGAAATATTAAGTTTAGTAAAATTTTTTGGCTGCAAAAACTTCACAGTTTTAAAATATTTTATTTAAAAATTTAAGTTACAATTTTTTCCAGAAATTAAATTTCGAATTTGCGTTTTTTGTTAGTAAATTTAGTAGATTTTAATTCTATAGTTGATCATTTATTGCAGTGAATTTAAAATATTTTTATACTAGTAACTTCTACTAGATAATTTTGATTACGTTGCTGTGTTTCAGAAAAAAATCAAAATTTAATGAAATAATATAATTAAATTTACCTACATATTATGTTTGCATGCCTTGTGATTTTTCTTAATGTTTTTCGATTTGTTTTCTTTTTTCTTTTTCTCTTCCTATAAGTATTTTACGTGATACTAATTTATATTATATTAACCGATATATCCGCATATATGTTTTCTGCTAAAAGACGCACGTGGCCAACATATCACCTTTTTCATTTATTTGAGCAAATGTATTATCCGTAATGTGGACGTAATTAAAATATTTTATCTTAATCATATCTTCTTGTTTATTTCCTGTAAATGTCATTAGTCATTTTTTCTGATAAAGATGTACGCTGAGTACGTCGAAACGTTGATTATTAAAAAATATTAATACGGAACTACAACCTAAAACCATTTTATTTTAATGAAAAGTGTTATAAATTATATTTTTCTTCGACCATTATGAAAAATTTTACTTTCAACATTAAACGTACATATAAAACTGCTTATATTTTTACTATTTAAATAATATTCTCGCGAAGCGAGAATGGAGCTAGTCGAATGTTGTTTGATTTTATAAGCTAGTTTTTCGACTAGCTAAAATACAAGATTAGAAGTATATGGGTAAACCCATATATAGACCACTTTGACATTATCACATAAATGATAAGAAATAGGAATTTAAAAAAATTTCACCAAAAGTTGGCAACATTGTATTTTGCTAATATGTATATAATATTATAGGCGCTAATAATAATAATAATAATAATAATAATAATAATAATAATAATAATAATAATAATATTTATTGGCTCTTAATATTTACATACAAAAGACATGTCAAAATATAAAATAATAATAAAATGTATTCATTACAAACAATATTCATATTTAAAAAATTCGGATACAGAATAAAAACAGTGACTAATTAATATATTTTTCAGCCACTTGTCAAATTTTTTTGCTTCAAGTTGCTTTACTTCATTCGGTAGCTTATTGTACAACACGACACCCCAGTAATCTATACCTTGTTGGGTGATGCATATGCGATGATGTGGTATTATAAAATTTTCTCTGTTGCGGGTTTGATAAATGTGATTTTCTTCATTTTTTATAAATTTTTCCTTATTGTTATGTACATATCTGAGGCAAGCAAATATGTACATTGACGGAATCGTTAAAATTTGTTCATTTATAAAAGCTTCTTTGCAAGTTTGTATGTAATTGAGCCCACATAGTACTCGAACAGGATATCTAAGGATATCTTCTGTAAAAATTTCATTAAAATCGGATAAATAATGCGGGCATAACAAATTTTTAGAAAATTATTAATTTCTTTTTTTTTCGGAAAGTTGGCAACATCGTATTTTAATAAAATTATAATTTATGTGGGCACTAGGAAAAACTTTTCTGAAAATTTGATCAAAACCAATTTTTAAATTTTAGTAATTTTTTTTCGATAAATTGGCAACATTGTATTTTGTTAAAATTGCATAATTTATGCGGGCACCAGGAGAATCTTTAGTGAAAATTTGATTAAAATTGGTTAAATAACGTGGTCATAATAAATTTTTAAAAATTTTAGTATTTTTTTTCTTGGAAAGTTGGCAACACTGTATTTTATTAAAATTACGAAATTTATGTGGGCACTAGGAGAATCTTTCCTGAAAATTTGATCGAAATCGGATAAACAATGTAGCCACAATGAATTTATCGTATTTTCTGTACACGGCCGGCCGGCCAGCCAGCCAGCCAGCCAGCCAGCCGTACTGACGATTTTATAAGCTAGTCTTTTCGATTAGCTAAAATGATGTGAGAAATTATTTCTCACACATGTCTTGTCAACTTATTATGTTAATTTTTATATCAAGTACGTTTTATTTTTATATATTCTGAAAAATTCAGAACTATTTCAAAATACATAATTATTTATTTTTAATATAAAAATCACAAATAAATTTTAATATATAATATATATAATATATAAATTCAATATTGCACTTTATAACTTTTTATAAATTTGCAACACTGCGCTACGTGTACAACGCATGCGCTACCAGGTAGCTATCAGAGCTGTCTCATATAACTTTGACGTTATTTGGGATGCCGTTTTTGATTTGACGAATATACGTATTAATTACAAAATTGTTGTAGACGTAGAAAAAGTATAGTGTACAACTTGTGCAAATTTCCCTATTGCACGCTCGTATAAAAACTTTTGAAAACACGTTCATTTGCAACTGAGAACCAGAAAATAATTAATTCCGGTACTGTGTGCGCCGTTCTCCTGGTCTGAGATCAAGGACCAAGAACCATAAAACGCGGCTTGCAACAACAGCCTAGAGTCAGCCAATGTCTGTATTTAGTTGACGCTGTCAGTATAGCAACGTAAAAAAACAACAAGAAACAACAGATGCTTTCGACATTTTGCTTCATGAGATCTGTGTGCCATTTTGGTGGGCCGGGCCGCGCCGCGCCGCGCCTCGCCGTGCCCCGTACGACCGACGTGCGTCGTAATTTAGCTATTACTGTTACACCGCAAACCACGCGGACCACCGCCCGAACCGCCTGAAATATATATTAGTACTGGTTGTCAGCTTTACAAACCTACATCAAATCATGCAGCCAAATTCACTTCATTGATTCAAGATATTTCATTCGTATTCGTACTATGACACCTAACCTTTCATCTAGTTCTATTTCATTCACTTTCATTCATTAATCCCCAATTCCAATCCAAAATGAGTATCGATAAGCAACAGAATCTCACATTCGTAAATTATGTTAGTAATAAAAACGAAACGAATTTAGAACATATATCTTTTCTTCTATTTTCATTTTACTAGTTAAAATATTACCCTTGTCTCGAATTGCTGGAATTCTCTCAACATCTATCACTAGGCGGGGTTGACAAAAATCTGCTATTGTTTACTACACTTTCTATTTTCTGTTTTTTTTTTTCTTTAAAAAGAAACAACTTAGTACCTACTTACGAATTTATTTTATAATTATTATAGATTTTTTAATGTTTATTTAAGGTTAATTGTAATATTTTTGTTTATGAAGAATACGAAAATATACATAATTAGAAACATTTATAAAATTATATTTGTGCAGTGAATATATTGTTAAACAAGAACAATTTATTTGCAATATAATGCGCACTACATCTATTAACTAAATATATTTTGATATTCACACAGCAACATAATAACTTAGCTAACGAATTTCTAAAATTTTCTAGGCTAGTATGCCATGGTCGATTTATAGATAGATAGATAGATAGATAGATGGCATTCTCATCTTCCTTGGTGAATGAATGCACTCACCAAGCACTGAGAATGCCATCTACGAGGTACGGCAAAACGTCTGCAACAAGGATAGATCAACCCAGAAAATTTTATAAATTTAATGTATACAGACCATGCAAACCTGAAGATTACTAAGTTAGCTGATATTTTTCTCCACCAAATTTGAGTGTTATTTCACAATAGCGTTTAATAAATAGAATTATGTTTTCATTAAACTGTATATCTATTTGTAACTAACAACGGATTTCTGTAGGTCTGTACTTTTTTAAGTCCTAAAATTACATATAAATTTTATGTCAAATGTGAACATTTTTGTTTAAAATTGTGACGGCGGGGGGTCACTTTTCATTAAAGCCTTTATCCAGTCCGGAAAATTTTATGATAACAATTTTTATATCATTATAGTTAAATTTAACATACATTGGCTAATATTTGCAAGGCCTTCGTTAGAATTAGATAGCATAACCCAAGTTTTTGCTAGAAATCATCGCAATTAAATGAGAAATAATAGAATCGTTTGTTAACGTTAGTTTACTTACTTATTTATTAATATAAGTAAAAGTTTAAAGTTTCTACACGATTGCAATCTCTAAACCAATTATAAAATTTTTTTTATTTTATTACGATTATGTTGCGATAATTAATAATATACACATTTTATACTTTTTTTTTATATCGAAAAGTAATATTTCAAACATAGTAGTTACTTATAACATCATTCAACTAAATCTAAAAGCTAAACCATCAAATTATTTTTGAAAAGTAGTTTTAGAGAATATATTATCAATCTCCATTTATTTGTAATCAAATTCTGAATTAATTGTAATTACTTTGTTAGCTTTATATTTATTGTATATATAGCAAAATAATAATGATTAAATTTTAATTAATATCATTGTTTCTAAATACAATTTTGTAAATAAAATGAAAATGTCAAACAAAACTATATTAAACCAAACAAATTTTCTTGACATTGCTAACCACATCAAACTTTTAACGTCATTATATTATATCAGACTTTTCTAAACGTAGTTAACCATAGCATTTATCACAAAAAATGTCTTTTATATTTTCCTTGTTTTGAGTTTAAACGATATTAAGCAACAATACAATAATTAAAATATATTTAATAAAACAAAAATTTTTCATTTGTTTATAACATCACTATGTACAGAAAATTTTATAAATTAAAATCATAGCTTCACGTGATTAATTAAAATAATTGTGAGTTTGTTTTACATTAAATCCGAGTATTTTTTAGTTGTAATCTTAGTATTTTAGGCAAAGTGAAGTACAAAAGACAGAGATACAAACGTAAGCTGGCGTGTCTATTTCGATGAATTTCTCTGTTAACTTAGAGAACAAAGGAAGTGCTTTACTACGTGGTATACGTCTTGCGTCTTACGTCTTGAGTCTATATTAGTAGCAAACCTAACTACAAACTACCAGTCCTTTCGACACGTTTTTGTTTTATTCACTCGTTTTACGTAGGTACAGTTATACCAAAATACATTTCGTCACTATAATATATTTGTTGTTTGTTTGAAACAGTAAATAAAAAACGTGGAAATGAAAAACATAAAATTCTTTTTGCGTAAAACACTAATTTATCTTGTAAAATGCAGTGTAGGTTATATTTGTAAGTTATAAACTTGCTAACTTAAGCGAAGTTTCCGTTTAAACTTCTAAATAATTTAGAAAATTTAAACAGGCTATGAGTTAGTGGCTATGGTTATGATCGTGGGTTATGCAATCCGCGAAAGATTCGATCGTCGATTTTTGAAAATATTTTTTGTTAATTACAGCTATAAAATGCAAAAACAAAATCTTGTTGTTTTCGTCTATAAATATACATACGATCTTCTGATTCTAGTAAAAATAAAAAAAAATGTATAATGACCCTATTATAATTATTCATAGCAGAGCATAAAACATAATTTTATTTTCGTTTAACAATAATTAACGTACCGATCTATGTTAAGGAGAGGTTCTTTTACAATTGTACCAAAAGTACCTGATATTTGACAATTTTTTTTGAGGAACTGAAATGACGTAGACATGTGTGCTTTTTTGCAAAATGTTTATTCAAGTTTTGTCTATAAAACAAAATTTTTTTAGTTTCGGATATTTAAAAATGTCGTTCAAAATGGCGGTTCCGGGAAACGATGTTGTAAAAACAAAACTTATCCACGGGCACGATACAGGTCGCAATTCGTCACCTAGAAGCATGAAACCAAAACGACCTTAAAGATTATATTTCATAAAGGCATCTTGAAAATAAGGTATTGTTTTTTTGCATGATTTTTCCACTTTGGCCTGCTGTAAAAAATCGTTAATGATCAAAATGTTGTAATTTTATAGGTTGAGTTGCCCGAGGATTTTGTTTCCTTTCAGGAAGACAAAACGCGAAGTTGATTGGTTGAACGATTTAAAAGTTACAATGCCCGTGGATTCGAAAAATGTAGTTTCGTATAAAACGCGTTTAAAATTTTGTTATTGAAAGGTCGTTTTCGCCGACTAAGGCATTTTAAGAACACAGATTTTGTTGTAAATTGTGTAGTTGCTACGTGCACACTCATAATATTTGCTTAAATATGGATAGTATTCATAATAAAAATACAAATTTTTGTTATAAATGATATGTAAATATGTTTTATAATATATATTCTTTTATATTACAAAAACATTTAAAAAAATAAATAACAAAAAAAATAATTTTGGATGACATATTTCAGAATAACGGCTTTCTACCCGTCTTATTAACAGTAGCGTATGATCATAAATCCAATGAGTTTTTTTCTGAAATAACACTATATTTACAACATACAACACCAAATAACTAAAAATAAATACCATTAATTGCACAAAATAATGTATTGTTTTCTAAAAGTTTTGAACTTCTTTTTCTTCAAATTCGTAATCTAAAATATTATAAACATTTACAGTATATTCAATTTGAATTAATTGATTACGATTCCTGTTTCATAAACAATTTCGTATGACATTTTTCGTCGCTAACCTTAAAAACAGCAAGATTGACACAAACTTAACCTCTACTACTAAACTGAGTATCATCTGAGTATCTCACTGAGATTATTTTGCTGGTGCAGCAGAATCGGGAAAAGGAGCAGGTATCCAACTCAGTTTGTTGTAGCTTTATATATATATATATATATATATATATATATATATATATATATATATATATATAAATATATCAGTGTTGTCAATATTTCAAAAAAATTGGATTTGGATTTCCGGATCCAAAAAGATTCGGAAATCCTAAAATCTGATTCTCGGATAAATTGAGATCCGAATCTGAAATTCGAGTTTAATATCCGGATTCGGATCTTTGATTCAAATTTGAAATCCGGATTTGAGATTCAGATTTGAGATCCGGATCGGACATTCGAAATACATTTGAAATGTGTGATCAATTACACAGAAACTTATCTGAAAATTATTGTAGATTTTTACTGTAATAGAGTTTAAAAATTTAGTAAATTACAATATATATGTTTAATTGGAGTTATGTCGGCGTTATGTCCAGCCACTTTTTTTTAAAACTGATTTTTTTGAAATTTTGCACAGAGCCATAATTTCATATTCTCAACAAATTTTGTCAAGAACATTATGTCGTATTATTGACAGAAAAAGCCGTTTACCTGAATATAAAATAGTTTTTTACATTTTTCATGGCCGCCTTGATTTTTAAAAAACTAAAAATATGCTTAAAATTGTTTTTAGACAAAGCAGGGCGGAATCCCAAAACATAAAAATGAAATTCTTAAATTTTTTGCCGATTACACCTATACTGAACTCAATCCGGGGACACACTGTATATGAACATGAACACTCGTTTTTGTTAAATAAACTGTAAGTAAATAAAAATTAAATTTGATATATGGTAAATAACGATTTAAGTAGTTCAATTTTATATATATATTTATATAAACTTGAAAAAAGTAAACAATATAATTATTAAACAATGTTGTCAATTTTCCGGAAAAACTATTCAAAATTTATTTTAGTTATACTTTTTGAACGATTTGAAACAAATTTTTAGAATAGATTCTTTTTATGCATTATAATTTTAATATTTAATTTTTGAATAATGCTGACAACTTTTGGTGAAAAAATATAAAATTTTTATTATAATTCCTTAGTATTTATGTGATAATATCAAAGTGATCTATATATGGGTTTACCCATTTAGAACTTTTAATTTTGTTACAGCTGCTTTAGAAAACAAAAACTCGAAGGTATATATTTATTAACCAAGCAACTGACATTCTTCTGTTGCTATATGCTGACGATTTAATAATAATATTACGTAACTCTATATCGGATGTTCAAAACAAACTAAAAATGATTAGCAAAATACTGTAATAACAAGATTAGAAATATATGGGTAAACCCATATATAGACTACTTTGACATTATCACATAAATGATAAGAAATAGGAAAAAAAAAATTTTTCACCGAAATTTGGCAACATTGTATTTTGATAATATATAATATTATAGGCGCTAAGGGTATCTTCTGTAAATTTTTTATTAAAATCGGATAAATAATGCGGGCATAACAAATTTTTAGAAAATTATTAATTTTTTTTCGGAAAGTTGGCAACACTGTATTTTAATAAAATTATAATTTATGTGAGCACTAGGAGAAACTTTTCTGAAAATTTGATCAAAATCGGATAAATAATGTAGCCACAATGAATTTTTTTAAATTTTAGTAATTTTTTCTCGATAAGTTGGCAACACTATATTTTGTCAAAATTGCATAATTTCTGCGGGCACCAGGAGAATCTTTAGTGAAAATTTGATTAAAGTCGGTTAAATAACGTGGTCATAATAAATTTTTAAAAATTTTAGTAATTTTTTTCTCGGAAAGTTGGCAACACTGTATTTTATTAAAATTACAAAATGTATGTGGGCACTAGGGGAATCTTTTCTGAAAATTTCATCAAAATCGGATAAATAATGTAGCCACAATAAATTTTTAAAAATTTTAGTAATTTTTTTCTCGGAAAGTTGGCAACACTGTATTATATTAAAATTACGTAATTTATGCGGGCACTAGGAAAATCTTTCCTGAAAATTTGATCAAAATCGGATAAATAATGTAGCCACAATGAATTTTTGAAAACTTTAGTAATTTTTTTTCGGAAAGTTGGCATCACTGGAAAAAACCAAAACCACATGACCATCTTGGGCACTAGACAAATTTATCCTGAAAATTTTATTAAAATCGGTTGAACCGTCTAGGAGGAGTTGCGATCACAAAATTTTGTCTGACGACCGAGCGAGCAAGCGAGCGAGCTGACGACGCACATCCATACACCCACATAAACTAAGTTCAGATTCGTCATCTAGAGGCTATATGAAGGATTTCTATATACAAATTTTGTTTTTTTTGAAAATGTTACAGACACCGTACCAAACGCTATACTACTTTTTCCTTGCAGTCAAAGTAGTAAAAATCACATTTTTTTTTTTAAATTTATTGTGGCTACATTAATTATTCGATTTTCATCAAATTTTCAAGAAAGTTTCTTCTAGTGCCCACATAAATTATAATTTTATTAAAGATATTGTGTTGCCAACTTTCCGAGAAATGTCAAAGTGGTCTATATATGGGTTTACCCGTATACTTCTAATCTTGCTATATTAAATTTCACAATTACTTAATACGAACATTTATTTGTTGAAGGTATATTACTATAATTGCTTATCGCATTATTGTATAGATGGCGTTGGTGGTATTTATTATTTCTCTGGAGTAGTTGTTCAAAGTATTTCCATAAAAGGCAGCCAGAATTAGCAACTGGCAGTCATTGATGCGTTGTATAACGGGCGGTTCTATGATTTGGTAACTCAGAAATATTGGGATTTTATATTTTTTCCCAGATTTCACAAGATACTCCACTCATAGAATCTGCTTGTTAGCCTAACATGCCGATTCTTTGATGGAGTATCTTGTGAAATTTGGGAAAAAATAGAAACTCCCAATATTTCTGAGTTACCAAATCATCATTCCGCCCGTTAGGGTATGCATCAATGAATAAATGACCAATTAACCATAGACACGTTTTTCGCTCTTTAGCGAGCTCGTCAGTATGATATGATGCTTTGATCAATGTCCGAAGACAGCTGATCATATTGATTGTTTTCTTCTCCTAGTAACATAAATATACTTTATTACCACTTTGACTGCAAGGAAAAAGTGGTATAGCGTTTGGTACGGTGTCTGTAACATTTTCAAAAAAAAAAAATTGTGTATAGAAATCCTTCATATAGTCAATAGATGACGAATCTGAACTTAGTTTATGTGGGTGTATGTGTGTGCGTTGTCAGCTCGCTCGCTCGGTCGTAAGTCAAAATTTTGTGGCCGCAACTCCTCCTAGACGGTTCAACCGATTTTAATGAAATTTTCAGGATAAATTTGTCTAGTACCCAAGATGGTCATGTGGTTTTATTTTTTTCCAGTGATGCAAACTTTTCGAGAAAAAAATTACTAAAGTTTTTAAAAATTCATATTGGCTACGTTATTTATTTGATTTTGATCAAATTTTCAGAAAAGATTTTCCTAATGCTCCCATTAATTATATAATTTTATTAACATCCAGTGTTGCCAACTTTCCGAGAAAAAAAATTACTAAAGTTTTAAAAAATTTATTATGGTCATGTTATTTAACCGATTTTACTCAAATTTTCACAAAAGATTCTCCTAGTATTCATATAATTTATGTAATTTTAATAAAATACAGTGTTGCCAACTTTCCGAGGAAAAAATTACTAAAATTTTTAAAAATTTATTATGAACACTTTATTTAACCGATTTTAATCAAATTTTCATAAAAGATTCTCTTAGTGCCTAAATAAATTATGCAATTTTAAAAAAATACAGTGTTGCCAACTTACCGAGGAAAAAATCACAAAATTTTTTAAAAATTTATTGTGGCTACATTATTTATTAGATTTGATCAAATTTTCAGAAAAGATTTTCCTAGTGCCCACATAAATTATAATATTATTAAAATACAGTGTTGCCAACTTTTTGAGAAATGTCAAAGTGGACTATATATGGGTTTACCCATATACTTCTAATCTTGTTTTTTAAAAAATCTTGTATTTTATTTTACAGTATAGATTCATGAAGTTATAACAAATTTCAGAAATGGTATAAATGTTTATGATTACAATAAAATGTATGAAATTAACGTTGCAATAAAAACTCATTTTAATGAAACCGTATAGCTTATATAATAATACTATTAAATTGCTTTTAATAAACTTATATAACTTATATATCTTCAGGCTTTCATGACTGTTGGTATCCATTGAATTAATAGAATTATCTGAGCTTGATCTATCCTCGTGGCAGACGTTTCGCCATACATCGTAAATGGCATCCTCAATGCTTGGTGACTGAATGACAGTTTCTGCTTCGCAATCTGGTATATATACCTGTACAGATGCCGTTATGCCATTGGCCGGTTCTGGAAAATTTCAATAAATTATGATTTCAACTATATTTCAAATTTTGAATTTACCAATTTATATCTACGCGTTCACAATTGGGTCAATTTAAAGTTTACGATATTGCATTTTGCTATCAATAAAACGATGCTTTTTTGTCAACTTCTAATGGCAAATTATTATTAAATCCATACTTTTTTTTTGTCTTAAAGTCGACTTTTGTTAAATAAATTGTTTATTATGAATCTAGCCACATATGGCAAAATTAAAATTTTTGAAATTTTTGAATTATTTTTAAAATTTCTACAAATTTATGAAACTAAACTATTAGCTAATTTACCTATCATGATAATTAATTAAAATCCCTTATAATCTTAGTTAAAATCATGGTAAAATCTGGAGAAAAACTTCTAGGAATTTCGTATAAAATTCGTAAAATCAACGAAAAATCAGTATAATCATAACTTAAAGTTGAGTAATACATCCTATTGAACAATATTTTAGAAACATTTTTTTTTTGTTTTTATATATTTACAGTGACTATAATGTTTATTAAACAAAAATTCCAAGTGTAATGTTTGGTTGTTCTCAAATTCTCCGAAATTTTAACAATTATTTAACTGATTTTGATATTTTTCACGAAAATTTATATTCATTAATGAATAGCTTAAATAATTAAGTTAGCAAATAATATATTTGTATAGGTATTAACATTATTGTATGTATATAAATTGATTGTTTTTTTTTATATGTATCTTGTCCTGTAATTGGTTGTATAACTCATTATTATTATTACTACTTTGACTGCAAGGAAAAGTAGTATAGCGTTTGGTACGGTGTCTGTAACATTTTCAAAAAAAAAAAAAAATTGTACAGAAATCCTTTATATAGCCTGCAGATGACGAATCTGAACTTAGTTTATGTGGGTGTATGGATGTGCGTCGTCAGCTCGCTCGCTCGGTCGTAAGTCAAAATTTTGTGGCCGCAACTCCTCCTAGACGGTTCAACCGATTTTAATGAAATTTTCAGGATAAATTTGTCTAGTGCCCAAGATGGTCATGAAGTTTTGGTTTTTTCCAGTAATGCTAACTTTCCGAGAAAAAAATTACTAAAGTTTTTAAAAATTCATTGTGGCTATATTATTTATCCGATTTTGATCAAATTTTCAGGAAAGATTTCCCTAATGCTCCCATTAATTACATAATTTTATTAATATTCAGTGTTGCCAACTTTCCGAGAAAAAAATTACTAAAATTTTAAAAATTTTATTATGGCCATGTTATTCAACCGATTTTACTCAAATTTTCACAAAAGATTCTCCTAGTATTCATATAATTTATGTAATTTTAACAAAATACAGTGTTGCCAACTTTCCGAGAAAAAAATTAGTAAAATTTTTAAAAATTTATTATGACCATTTTATTTAACCGATTTTAATCAAATTTTCACAAAAGTTTTTTCTAGTGCCTAAATAAATTATGCAATTTTAACAAAAATACAGTGTTGCCAACTTATCGAGAAAAAATCACAAAATTTTTTAAAAAGATCATTGTGGCTACATTATTTATTCAATTTTAATCAAATTTTCAGAAAAGTATCTCCTAGTGCTCACATAAATTATAATATTATTAAAATACAGTGTTGCCAACGTTTCGAGAAATGTCAAAGTAGTCTATATATGGGTTTCCCCATATACTTCTAATCTTGTTATTATAAATAATAGTTAAAAATGTAAAGTGCTCCACTATTGGTTGAATGAAATAATTGGGCGTGTTGCAGGTGCAAGAGCGTTTGGAAGAGAATCCGTATGCCCCGGAGCCGGTATCGTTGGGCAACGGCGATTTGCTGACAGCGGTGGTGTCCGGCTGTGCCGGTACAAATTGCGGAGACGACGTCCACGAATTACGAAGATTGCTGTGCGCACCGCATATTCGCTCACTACTCCACACCCACGACGAAATCGGCAGAGTACGCCTAGAAGGTCGACATAAGAATAACAATAATCAGCAGCAGCAGCAGCAGCCCCCCCCCCCCCCAGGTGGTAAACGATAAGAACGACGAAGAGGTACATACACAATCACGCCATGTACCCAAAGCAGGGTGTGGCACAAACTCACTTTTCATCATCCCGAAATCAGTCGCCTTCAAACATATTCCTATCCAAACAAGCAACTTTCGCACACACATCCACATTCATAATTCCACTCTCATACATGCTCTTTTATTCCTACTACTTGGAAACTTTCGCTACAAGCAAGCCATTCTCTCAATCATACCACTCCAACTACTCACCGGACGTCCACCTGCAAACGTATACCATCAAAATCATTCAAATAAATCTTTTTAACAGCAAACGTTCATTAGACGCATTCGCTCAACATGTGTCCGAACCATCTTAACTGACTCTAACACTGCAACTTTTGCTACAACATTTTTTTCGAATTTCACACTCATCATACACTAATCGTATTTCGTACCCGATCTCTCCTATTTACACCACATACCCCACGTAAAAATCTCATTTCCACAGCAGTCATTTTCCGTTTATGCTTTTGCAACCAGACCCAACATTCACTACCCTATACAACAACGTAGGCACCAAAACTGCATTGTATATAATCAAACGAGCTTCTTTGGAAACATTTACATACCTAGCAAAAGTTCCCAAAGCGCCTCACAACCAACATTTACTCTCCTTTCAATTTCACGTTCAAAACGGCCATCTCTAGACAACAAACTACCCAAATACACAAATTCATCTACCTAATCTAAACGTGCACCATCAATATATACATTACATTCAGTCATCAAGTCACCCTTCTCAGATATCAATTGCGTATATAATTCTCAAAAAAAGACACATGGGTATATAATTGCCTCGTACACTGCATCTCCGTGAAATAATACAACTTTGTAGAGAGAGAAAGAGAAGGAGAGAAGAAAGATAAAATATAAAAAGATGAAAATAAAAGTATTGATATAAAATGAAATGGCTGCAAGTTGCAAAAGTTATGAGTGCGTGAAAGATTGCAGAAAAAATAATACTTGTTAATTTATCGACTATATTTCATTTGGTTCATTGATTTAGGGCGAAGTTAATAGTTTAATTAGAAAATGTAGTTCATGAAATAACTATCTTTCAACTCTTTATAGAGAAATTAACTGTAGATAAATATAGACATTACATGTAATAAAAACATATGTTTTAGATAAAATTACGAACATCATAAACCAGAACATTTATTGCATGTATAAAATTTATAAAATTTATTGTACATCATTTTTTTTACCACTTTGACTGCATGGAAAAAGTGGTATAGCGTATAGTACGGTGTCTATAACATTTTTTTTTAAAAAAAATTGTGTATAGAAATCTTTCATATAGCCTCTAGATGACGAATCTGAACTTAGTGTATGTGGGTGTATGGATGTGCGTCGTCAGCTCGCTCGGTCGTAAGTCAAAATTTTGTGGCCGCAACTCCTCCTAGACGGTTCAACCGATTTTAATGAAATTTTCAGGATAAATTTGTCTAGTGCCCAAGATAATCATGTGATTTTGTTTTTTTCCAGTGATGCCAACTTTCCGAGAAAAAAATTACTAAAATTTTTAAAAATTCATATTGGCTACGTTATTTATCCGATTTTGATCAAATTTTCAGAAAAGATTTCCCTAATACTCCCATTAATTTCATAATTTTATTAATATTCAGTGTTGCCAACTTTCCGAGAAAAAAATTAGTAAAGTTTTTAAAAATATATTATGGCCATGTTATTTAACCGATTTTACTCAAATTTTACAAAAGATTCTTCTAGTAATCATATAATTTATGTAATTTTAACAAAATACAGTGTTGCCAACTTATTGAGAGAAAAAAACACAACTTTTTTTAAAAATTTATTGTGGCTACATTATTTATTCGATTTTGATTAAATTTTCAGAAAAGTTTCTCGTAGTACCCACATAAATTATAATATTATTAAAGTACAGTGTTGCCAACTTTCCGAGAAATGTCAAATTAGTCTATATATGGGTTTACCCATATACTTCTAATCTTGTTTTATTAGAAATCCTCAATATAGTATTGACATATTAAATTGGTGAACGGTATATTAAATAAATATAAATAAATAGAATAGTAAAATATATCTCTCTCCATTTTTATTTTAAATATACTAAATTTCATATTAACAAGATTAAAAGTATATGGATAAACCCATATATAGACTACTTTGACATTATCACATAAATCGGTTAAATAAAGTGGTCATAATAAATTTTTAAAAATTTTAGTAATTTTTTTCTCAGAAAGTTGGCAACACAGTACTTTTTTGAAATTATCTAATTTATATGGATACCAAAAGAATCTTTTGTGAAAATTTGAATAAAATCGGTTAAACAACATGGCCGTAATAAATTATAAAAAATTTTAGTAATTTTTTTCTCAGAAAGTTGGCAACACTGTACTTTGTTGAAATTATCTAATTTATATGGATACCAGAAGAATCTTTTGTGAAAATTTGAACAAAATCGGTTAAACAACATGGCCGCAATAAATTTTTAAAAATTTTAGTAATTTTTTTCTCAGAAAGTTGGCAACACTGTACTTTGTTGAAATTATCTAATTTATATGGATACCAGAAGAATCTTTTGTGAAAATTTGAACAAAATCGGTTAAACAACATGGCCGTAATAAATTTTTAAAAACTTTAGTAATTTTTTTCTCGGAAAGTTGGCAACACTGTTTTATATTAAAATTACGTAATATATGTGGGTACTAGGGGAATCTTTCCTGAAAATTTGATCAAAATTGGATAAATAATGTAGCCACAATGAATTTTTAAAAACTTTAGTAATTTTTTTCTCGGAAAGTTGGCATCACTGGAAAAAACCAAAACCACATGACCATCTTGGGCACTAGACAAATTTATCCTGAAAATTTCATTAAAATCGGTTGAACCGTCTAGGAGGAGTTGCGATCACAAAATTTTGTCTGAGGACCGAGCGAGCGAGCGAGCGAGCGAGCGAGCGGGGAGCTGACGACGCACATCCATACACCCACATAAACTAAGTTCAGATTCGTCATCTAGAGGCTATATGAAGGATTTCTATACAATTTTTTTTTTTTTTGAAAATGTTACAGACACCGTACCAAACGCTATACTACTTTTTCCTTGCAGTCAAAGTAGTAATAATAACCTGCAAATGAATCACATAAAGACAAGAGTAATGACTTTTTTGCGGAGAGACCAAAATCAATAAGATCTAAATTTATTTGCCAAATACAGATATCAAAATTAGATCAGTGTACACATACTGTTTATGTTGTTTATATTGGTTACAAACTGAGAGCTATACAATAAAGCAAAAAAATATGATGAGCAACCAAGACACATGTGCAGCAGCCAATATTCAAACACCTTTGTGGACATTCAAAATATAACTACATGAAACTGTAGTATTAGCAAATACAGTATGCAAGATATTGAAGAATTGGAACAAATTCAATTTGGTTTTAAAAAATTAATTTTTCTTTTCATAATATATACAAAATTACGTAATTCGCGCAGAAATAGCCCATCCTACAACAAAAAAATTTTACATTAGCAATCAATTATTTCAGAAAACTATTAATAATGAATTCTAACAAATATCCGAAAATTTGTTATGACAAATTATTGAAATTAGACAAACACCCCATTAATGAGCCAAAATACAATTGGATAACACAAATAAAAAATATGTTTGTAAAAATCGACAGATTTGAACTACAAAATTTGGAACCAACAAAATATGATAGCAATTGATAACAATTACGATAAATTAATTGACATATATATATATATATATATATATATATATATATATATATATATATATATATATATATATATATACTGAAGATTAGCAGAGAATATCAAACTAGATATAGAGCACCACATATAACAGTATTATTATTTTCGAAATAGGTATATATTACCTCAATTTCGAATCCAACTTTACAACAACAAGAGTTATTAAACTTGAATTACATTATACTTTTTTCTTTTAGATTCTAGTTTCTAGTTTCGTTCAAGTACAGATAGCCAGTTCTAGTATAATATAAATCAGATTTTCGCATCCAAGTTTCTTTCAAGTTTCCTAGTATAGAAATATACAACATGCTCTATTTTCCTATTCAAGTTTTATACTAGATACATTATACGCATGCGCACGCAATTATACTAACCTTATATGTATCCACTTTTGTTTAAATGTGTTTTTCAGTATCTGTCAAATTAAATACTTTATATTTTTAAGTTTAAATACTGGCAATACATCGGAAAAAATCGAAGAAACTCGACAATACACGGCCGATTGTGAAAAAAGTATAAAAATTGAACAAAACTTAAACGAAAATTGAACTAGAAATCTAGTATGAATCTAGACGAAAAAAGTATAATGTAATTCAAGTTTTAGTCAAATAAGAATACCATCAACAAGAGAAACAAGTCAAATATATGTACTTAAACGAAACATTGTATAAATTTACATTAAATGAAATATGTAGTATTTGTAACTGTTTACAAGCTGACAATCTCTTTAATTTTTTTATAGTATGCCTATTTTATACGTACTGCAGCTAGATCAACTTATTTGGAAAAATATCTGGAGGAACCGAATGAGGATAATTATTACAGTCAACAAGTAAGCCATTAACAAACAAGAGAATGTGCAATATATGCAACTTCACTATTTTAGACCTTCAATTAAGAGCATTTCCTCTCAACACATAATTTCTGTTTCATTAATTATATGTTTTTGTAAATATTTGTATACAGTATTGTATTATATTCACACCACTTTCTTATATGGGCAAAGCCTCAAACACTAAATTATTATTATTATTATTATTATTAAACATTTTTAAAATTGTGAAAGTTTAAAATATTTTATGTTGATAGACTTTTTTTGATGAAATATTTTATTGTTATCAGAAATATATGCAAAGTTTTAGTTAATTAGTTCGGAAAAAGTCAGTAAAAAATTGATTGCAAAATTTGACCACGAACGCGGTTGTTAAGTTAAATAAAATCTTTTAATATACAAATATCTCGTGTAGTTTTTATTTTCAATTATATTTATGGCATTTGGTTCGATAATTAAGTAAATGAAAATATACTATATAGTAAATATAATTATATTTACTATATGTATACATATAGTAAATACGTCAATTTTTGTTGTTACATTGCTTACTGTTAAATTTGCGACATTAATTTGACTAATTTAACATTAACATTTAGAACTCATTACATTAAAATAAAACGGCTTTAGGATGTAGTTCTGAATTAATATTTATTAATATTTGACGTTTTCATGTAGTCTACGTACATCTTTATTTGGAAAAATGATACAAATTATATTTACATTAAATAAACAAAACATAGAAACAAGTTACTGGGTAATAAAATAAATAAGTAGATCATAAAATTTTGAAGAAGTACTCCCAAAAAGTAAATTCTTTGCAACAGAAGGGTACGATTGCCGTATGCAGGGCATACAGGACTGTTTCGTCCCAAGTGGCATGCATTTTATCTGCTGCCCCTCCGCTTGATCTTATTGTGATCAAGCGGCAAATGGGGCACAAAAAGTCCACCCAAGAACGGGCTAAGATGGGAAGAGGCCCCTGCTACATGGCTACAAAGACTCATCCTGAACATAGTCCCCTGGGTCACAAGAAAACATGAAGAGCTGGACTTTCACCTCACACAAATTTTATCGGGGCATGGATGCTTCCAAGCCTTCCTATTCCGTACTGGGAAGGCTGACACGGAAGAATGCAGATACTGCGGTAATATCGACACTGCTGAGCATACGTTATTTACTTGCATAAGATGGGTTCATATTCGAGGACAAGCAAATGCACAACTTGAAACAACGTTGGAGCCAAGAAATTTTATCCATACAATGTTCCAAGATGAACAAGAATGGAGCATAATTGTAGACTCTGTCAAGAAAATAATGTCCACAAAGGAGTTGGACGAGAGGATCAATCAAGGCCGCTAGGCCGCTTCGGACGGCTTCCCAATGATGTAATGCGTAAGCGGTTTCCGTGGGTTTTCGTCTTCGAAACTTAGGCGGGGGGGGGTTTTTAGTCAGTAGGCCCTCATTTAGTTGGGAGTCCGACACTACCTACTAGTCAGATCAGTAAGTGCTCAATGAGAGTTTTTCCCTCCCTCCAAAAAAAAAAAAAGATTATAAAATTTATAAATTTTTACTTAAAGGAAGCCAAATATAATTTAAATCAGTTACTAGTCACACTGATTGATGTTATCTTTTTCTTTATACATTTCTATTGCTTCTCTTATCAATCTACTCTTAATATTTATGGGTTTTTTATATTACAAAATGTGACTCAAAATTTGTATTGACTGAAAATAACAATATGTGATAATTTATCAATAAAATACAACATAAAATTAAATAATGTGTAATTCACAAAATTTCAAATATTATTTTCAATCTAATTTTTTCAAATATATTTGAATTTTATGTTGGTGAAATTTAATCTTATTATTATTAAATAATAAAAAAAAAACGAACAACAAACCTGACAGGAGATTTAATAATAATAAGATTAAATATGATCATAATAGAGGTTCAATAAAATTAATATTAAAATAGTAACTGAAATTAATTATAACTATGACAATGCTGACCTATATGAGCGAGTAGTTTAAAGCGTATGCCTTAAAGCTCGTACCCTTGCTGGCTCGGGTTCACACCCCGTTTGGTGCATGGATATTTGTAATGTCTTTGTTATATTGAAACTAAATTTGAAGAAGCTAAAAGCTTCTGTAGCTATTGCCCGTATACGTGTTTAAACAACTCTGACAAAGTAATTACCTATAAATAAATAATTTAAAATATTTTTCAGTAGTTTTAATTTAATTTTAATACGGAAAAATTACTTATACTTTTGACAGAAAAAATTTAATGATCATTAAGCTAGATTCACCACTGCGATTTTAACAATAGCAAAATTTAGCTACAATTTTTTTAAATTATGTAGTCAATGAGAAATTATAATGTTCTATTTGTTTTTTATGACTGGATCTAGGAATATTGTTCGCTCACAATTATTCGACTACAATTTTTCCCACTTACAATTCTTACCTCACAAATCTTCGCCGCCACAATTCTTCGCTGCCGCAATTCTTCATCGCAAATATTTATCTTAAAATATCAAAAATTAACCTATTAACGCCGCAATGAGCGCAATCAAATTCTTCAGGTGCATTGACCATTCCGAAACAAATAAAAATTAACATTTTAACACAATCTATCTAGCAATGAAACGTAGAAACGAAATGTAGCACGAAAGAATTGTGGGCGAAGAATGTCACGGACACGGTTATGACTATAACTTACTCAAATAATTTACGGCACTCATCTGCGGCTCGTGTCGCAAACTTCATCTTTGTGCATTATAACCATCATTATATGTTTATCGAATAATATACAATTTTATATTAAACTTTTGTAGTATTTACATTTTAAAAAAAATTTGATATATATATATATATATTTATTTATTTATCTAACACTAAAAATACACTGAATAATATTCATAAATTGTAACTATAAGTGTGTCAAAGGAAAATAATGATATTATTGATTGCAAATAAGCAATGCTATACAATGCAGTTATGCAGTGCCGAGTACCGAAATGTGTCTCGCAGATTTAATTCGATTCCTCGTAGAAATACGAAGTTAGTGCGTATATATCTTAACTATAAATTTCTTATAAAAATAAATACTTACAGTAAGTGTACAGGGTGGGCAAATTTTAACGTTTTCATAGAGAAACTCGGAACCTGTAAGAGATATTGAAAAATAGACCGCGCATCCTCGATCGCTTTTTTTGAGAGAAACTCAATTATGAAACCAAAAATTAGCTATCGTCTTTTGTTTTCGAGTTATGGCGAAAAGTTCGCTTTTTTCCGTATTTTGGTAAATGGCGATATCTCGATGGTTTTTTTAAATTAGACGAAAATAATTTTCACATCTTAAGGCACTTTTTTTAGTAGAATGAAATGGTCTTAACGGATATTATAAATCTCAGTTAATTCCCGGGTTATAACATAAAGTTGTGTTTTTTTAAATACAAGTCATAGTCGGCTCTGACTTAGTTAAATAAAGAATTTTTTTCTTTTTTTAATGATATATATTATGTAGGGTTGAAAAGGTCAAAACTGCCATTTTTTGAAATAAAATAAAATTTATTATTGATTCGTCATTTTTTTTTTGATTATTGTGTGATCTTAGTAGGTTGTGTCATTTATAGTAGTGTCTATTCTGGTAAAACCATTGTTGTATGTTCATTCGTTTGGTGTGCAATACTTGGTCATCGTGTTTTAACGTACCACATATACAAAGAACATCTTAATGGTGATCGTTATTTCGAAATTATAAACGAGCATATTATTGGGAATGCTATGGACAATTTACCATTGGCAGAGAGAAGAAACTTATTCTTCCAGCAAGATGGTGCGCCACCACATAAGACAAGAAGGGTTTCGGGATTACTAGATATTCATTCTCGAAATAGCTGGTAGGAAATATCGGACCATTTAGGTGGAAACCACGATCACCCGATCTTACCCCTATGGATTTTTATATTTGGAGATATATTAAAGATAATTTATATAAAAACATGAATGACAATATCGTCGAACTAAGACAAAATTTTATAGAATGTCTTAATTCAATTTCCAATATTCATACAGAAAATGCAGTTCGCAGTATTGCAAAGCGGTGTGATTTAATGTAATTTAAAATTTTTGTTACTTCATATTTAATGTATATGACGAATCAATAATAAATTTTATTTTATTTCAAAATATGGCAGTTCTGACTATTTTCAACTTTTCATAATATATATCATTGAAAAGAGAAAAAAATTCTCTATTTAACTGAGTCAGAGCCGACTATGACTTGTATTTAAAAAAACAAAACTTTATGTTATAACACGAGAATTAACGGAGATTTATAATATCCGTTAAGACCATTTCATTCTACTAAAAAAAGTGCCTTAAGAATGTGAAAATTATTTTCGTCTAATTTAAAAAAACCATCGAGATATCGTCATTTATCAAAATACGGAAAAAGCGAACTTTTCGCCATAACTCGAAAACAGAAAACGATAGCTAATTTTTGTTTTCATAATTGAGGTTTTCTAAAAAAAAGCGAGCGAGGATGCGGGGTCCATTTTTCCATATCTCTTATAGGTTTCGAGTTTCCCTATAAAAACGTCCAAATTTGCCCACCCTGTACATAAACGTTAGCATTGGAACCAGATTGGAACGTTTGTCGACAGATTTCCGTTTGTCTTACAATTGACTGACTCACGTCACAACCGGATTTACATAGCATGGATATGTTCATATCTATGCAACTCTGATCTTCACTTTACCTCTCTTTATTTAATTAGAATCGTAACCATGTTGCATGTCAAATTTGATTTCTCGCTCCGACTGTCTGACTGTTAGTAAAATAAAAAGTTTTAACTATGATATTCAAATTTTCAAGTACATTTGTTTATTTTTACTTATACATTAGTTAATGAAATAATAAAAAGCATACACGTTTGTGAAAGAGTAACGCATAATTTTATTTACATTACAATTTTAATTCTAAGAAAAACGCTCGGTTACGTCGATTTTTGTTTTTCTAAAACACAATTTTTTTTAAATAATCTTGTTAAAAAAGTTAAGTAAAAAAGTCGGTCATGTAACTTTTTATTGTAAAACTCTTAAAAAAAAAGTATAATATCAAGATTTTAGAAAAATGTATTTACATATTAATATTTTTAAACCATTTAACTTACACATATTAAAAGCGATATTTTATGTTCTGAGACGTCATAGTAACTAGTAAGTCCTAATTTTATTTATACATTGCTGGTAAATTAAAAATTTACATCACAAAAAAAATGTTTAAAATAACAATTATATTTACGTTCTTTAATAAGAGTTAATTTTTTCCAAATTACCTAATAAGAGAAATGTAAGAACAAGTTTTAACAACAAAATAGCCGGTCGACATAGCCGAGCGGTTTAGGACGTGTGTCCAAGGTCGGATTTACAAGTGCAAGCGGAACAAGCACGTGCTTGTAGCCCCCAACCCAAGGGGGCCCCCGGTTAACATTTGTTTTTATTTATTTTTTAATTTTTTTATAGTAAACTATGAAAAACGTTATTTTTTGCTTGATACATTTTTTTAAAGTGGAGATAGGGACCCCATTCCTATCTCGTGCTTGGGGCCCCGCAAGCTGTAAATCCGGCCCTGCGTGTGTCCGACACTGCGCGTACCTGTGCGGGCCCGGATTCGAATCCCGCTTGGGGCATAGATGTTTGTAATGTCTTTGTATCGTCCAAATACACTTTATCTAATAAAGCATCTACTGGATTAATGGTCATTGCTACTGAGACCATTTGTGTAAAAAAAAACAACAAAATAATTAATTATTCTTGGAACAGTGCATACAATAAAAATGTAAACAAATTTTTTTTTAATTTGTTTTAGTTAAATTAAGTAAAAATAGTACAATTTTTGTAGGCTCTAGGAAAATCTTTTGTGAAAATTGGATGAATTTCAGATAAATAATAAAGGCAAAATTAAATTTTAAATATTTTAGAACTTTTTTTCTCGGAAAGTTGGCAACAGTGTAAAATAGTAAAATTAACCAAATTTTTACAAAAGTTTCTTCTAGTGCCTACAAAAATCATACAATTTTGCTGCCGTACGCTGATAACATAATAATTTTTAAAAAAAAATTGTATTTTTTATCTCGGAAAGTTGGTAACACTTGAAAAAAATAAACCCACATTCTCATCTCGGGTACTAACTGAACCTACCCTGAAAATTGAGTGCAAATCGGCTGAACGGTCTAGAAGGAGTTGCGATCACAAAATTTGAACGACTGAACGAGCGAGTGAGCGAGATCCGCACACATGCACGATTCTACGTCCGGATTCGTCATCTAGAGGTTACATGAAGAATTTCTATGAAAAAAAAAAAAAATGTGAAATATGTTAGACACTGTGTCAAACGCTATACTAATTTTTTCTTGCAGTCAAAGTAAAAATTTCATTAATTTTTACTTAAAATTTTTAAAGAAAATCATTAATGAAACTGGAAAATGATAGACACATCACTCTATTATCGTCAATATGTTATCAAATGGGACATGATATGTTTGACAAAGATAACAGTATCATAACAAATATCATAAATACATCCGTGTAATGTAGATACGTGATTATGCTATTTCAATATGATAATTCTAATACGTAAAAAACAAACAGATTTATGTAATCTCAATTTAACTTAACTATCACATATCTACAACATTTAAAAAATTATTGTTTATTTTTTAATTTCAAATAATATACTGGGTTGCTTGTTAATGTTATAAAATAATGTTACCAATAAATACTTATAAATATTGTTTGTTTTATTGAAGAAGAAGAATAATAAGAGAAAAAAACCTGTAACTCTATCGTGAATAAATAACTGTAATTCGAAAAATGTTTTATTTCAATTTGAAGATAAATGTTCATTGAAAATATGCGATATAAAATTTTGTCTATAGTTAGGCTACAACGAAATAGAATGTAAATTTGAGATAAAAAAGTGAACGAATCGACGAATGTTGAAAGTGAATTGGCTCGTACGTAGCGTTAGTAGTGTTGACGCGCTTGGAGTTGGTCGATACGCGAACATGGCATGGTAGTAGCGTCACCGTTGAGCGTCGCGTCGTGGTAGCAGCGACGGCGATGGCGTCGCACTTAGTTAAGCAATACAGCACTAGATTGCAGCAGCAGGAGTGCGTCGTGACGCCGTGCGTCGGTGTGCAGTGTGCGCAACTACACACCACACCACGGTGATTCGGTGATCGCCGTTTCAACCCTGCCGCCAGTAACACAAAAACCACGGTTCAGTATACGTCAGTCGTCGTTCTAATGCTTGTCGCTTATTTCTTGTCGATTGTCGGTGTCGCGTGCTATAAGGTAGGCTAGTGTCTACGTCCGCCACCTCGCCGTGCTGTGTTGTGCCGTGCCGTGCTGTGTCGCATCGTGCCGCGACGTGCATTCCCAATTGTGTGTATCGTGATTTTATTTGTTGTTTTGTGCTGTGTTGTTGTCATAAACAAACATACTATACTTACCAAGTACGGCGAATTAATACAGGGTGAGACTTGTGAGTGCACGTTGCACGTTACACGTTGCGTGCTAACGATCAGCTGCTTTCCGCGTGTGTCATTCAACGACAAATTATATACCTTATAACTATAATCAAACTAAAATAATAAACATTGATTTGTTTTTAGTGACTTGACCGACACCGGTAGCAAAGGTTTTCTTTATGTGGAAAGAAACAAAACAAATTTGTTTATGATTCTGCCCGGTTCGGCCGCTTGATTTTGTGAGAACAAAGTGTTTGTTACTGTGCTAATTTATTGTAAGTGTGTTTCGAAAGTTGAGAGTAACAGTGGAAAATGATGGACCTGGTGTTAGTTAGTAACTGGTTGCGGAAGTAGCCACACACTCAACTGAACATCCATTCCGTAACAAACGCAGTTCCATTCAATTAAGGCCCTAATCGAAGCAATTATTGCAATCAGCGATGGCCAGATTTCTAGGAACAGCCAGCATAGGTCGCAGACGCTCCGTTTTCTTCTGGATACTTGTCTTTGCCATCGTCTTCAGCGAAACAGGTCGTTAAAATCACTATTTTACCATGTGCTAGCGTCTAATTCTCTACACACAAATTTCTATTCTAGAAGCAAAATTATTTATGTAAAAAGTTGTCGTGATTCTTCTCAAAATAAACAAATAAATGGAATTAACATATTTTGTTAAAGAGTTGTGGTTTAATCACTGCAGATAAGTGCAACTTGAATATAAAATATTTAAATTAGTTAATGGACGCAGAAACGAGTTATTTCAACAATTTTGTAATGAAATAACAGAATTTCTATTTGTTGTTGGAAATAGTACACAAAAGACCGATTTATTCGTGTTTCGTTTTAGTGCATTCTCAACTGCAGCGCGTTCTTTTCATTTTTAAATATACCACTTGTATATTTATTAAATTAACAATACATATACAAAAATTACAAAGTAAAATACAGTTTACTTGCAAACTCACTTTTACATAATATAAAAATTTATTCGACATTTTGTTTCATATTAAATTTATTTAACATTATGTTTATTTTAAAGCTTTTTCCCATATATGAATTCAATAATATGATTTCAATAACAGAAATTGAATGCAAACGAACAGAGTAAACATGTTATATGTATATTAAATTATTTTTTGTTGGTTTATTACTATTGATTATAGCAACTGATTGCTTATTTTTAACTTTCATTATTGAACTTTAATGACAAATAACATTTGAAAAAACTTATTACCGAATCATTATTATTGATATTTATACAGAATCTAATTTGTCACATGAATGCCTTTTAAAGACATGAAACAATAATTCAATATTAACAACAAATATTTGGAAATTTTATTTTACGAACGCGACACCATTTGGGACATTAGTGTCAGCAAAATGTCGATCCCTAACATTTTGTTTTGTTTTCATTTTTTTTTGTGAGGACGCAGCAACAATCCAATTATTTTTTATTTTCTTTTTGTGTTTCCTACTGATATATTTACAGCTATAGGAATTTAAATTGTTAATTCTCTAACGTATGTGCTTGACAACGAACTACAAATTTAATGATGATTGTATTTATCAAACATAATATGTTTGAATATGGAAATACAGTAACAAAAAAGGCATGCGTAGATGTGATAGATGCTTGAGTTTATTTTGAGAAAAACCATAATATTTTACATGTAATAAGATGTAAAAAGAATGTTTAATTAAAGTGCTGCAACATTAGAAAGGCAGGAATTGTATATAATAGAGGAAGTGAAGCGTTGTGTGTAGGGAACTAACGTGCATTTCTTGGATGTTATGAAGATGTGGTCCATGAAAATCACCCAATTAAACGACAATTACAAACGCAACTGTACTGTACTGTACTGTACTGTACTGTACTGTACTGTACTGTACTGTACTGTACTGTACTGTACTGTACTGTCTAACAGTACTGTTAATATGGAACACAGCTATTCATAATTAATAACGAGACGATGATACGCTATCTAATTGATATACGTGCTTTCATCGAAAAGTTGCCGCGAACTGTCACACTACTCACACTCACACCACACAATTCGCCTACATTACAATAACACCATTTAATTAGTCTTTTGATGAGCTCAACAACATACTGTGATTTATATCCTGATAAAGTAAACTCGACTTGAAAAGCAAAACAAAAACAACGTGAAATCAATTTCTTTACAAAATTATCTCGCACAGTTTTCGAAACTGCTACGTCGCTGTCGTAGTCTCGTTGTGCGTGCATATTTTAACATCACTTACTTTGACACAAGTCGGACAAAAATTTATTTGACATCATGTGTTGTCATGTCAAAAAATATTTTTATTAAAAACAAAGATTACGAATTGCGAGCCGGAAGAACCAACCGTTTTAGACTGGCTTTCGCAACAAAATGAAATTTCATTTTTACTTTGTTTCATATTTTTTTTTTGCCTTTACTTTATATAACAAACAAAAAATACACTTATATGTATATAACATTTTTTTCAAATTATTTACTTGACAAGCATATTATGTGACGTATTTGTTTATTTATATAAACATTACTAATATTTGATTCATAAGGATTTTTTTGAAAAATTAAATTAACTCTGAATTGAATTTATTTTACTTTTCTCTATTATAATAAGTGCCTCGATTAAGTCTAATTAATAGACAGTAAAGTATTGATATAATCATGTTGATGAGAAAAACTACAACTTTTAACATTAATGAAATTGAGTTTAACTACTTAACAGATATATTTTATTTTTTTCAAGCTTATTCCATTTTCAAAAGCATGCACAAAAATATATCAAATAGAAGTATTAACGCTAATCTATCTAGTTACACATCATTTCTAAATTAAATAATGTTGTTTTATTTCAAACTACGAGAATTTGATAAGCTGCTTTTGTACATATTTTTTAATTAAATTTTCGCAGTTATTTACATTTTAATAGTTTTGCTGCAATAATGTAAAAATAAATAAATGTATTATACTTTTCATTATAAATAATGAAAAATTAACCCTCTTAATCCAACCTCTTTAGCAATAATTCTGACCAAAATTTATAGGTTGAAATAAATATTTTTTTATTATTTATAATAACCGGTTATCATGTATAGTCACCAATTTATCATATTAATCGTAATATACATATTTGTCTAGTGAAGAAATATTTTTTGATTGAAGATTTAAATGTGAATATAAATTCATAACGTAAAAATGTAATAAAATATATACAGAAAGTGAAATGTTTTGTATAAAATGTTAGGCTTGATATGACGGTAATAATTGTGTGACCGTCTGTTTCTTGACTTCTTTTTAAGAACATTTTCTTTTTCACACCGTCATCTTACATTATTTGACGATTATATCTTCATCCTACATATGTGTTTCTGACATAATACAGTGTATATATATATATATATATATATATATATATATATATATATATATATATAATTAGTAGATTATACATTTGAAAAGTTGTGACGGGTGAATAGAGGAATAAATATTATTATAGAACTAGAACAGATAAAAACATTATAATTTTTATGTTATAAAATCTTTTTACGTTGTGTCAAAATGTGTAGCTTTTTTTGTGCGAAAACTCAAAATTACAAAATTACGAAGTCGTGTTGCGTTGGTTCTACGCCAAAATTACGAATTTGCAAAGTTAATACTTTTAAACTGGATACTTTCTTGAAATTATTTCTGCGTCGTGGGAAACTTAGTATACAGTTGGATTACTAGCAGACCAGAGTCTGAATCGATAATAAACATGTGGTTCATATAAATTTTTTTAAATGTTAATGTAATGTAAAATGACAATGTATAATATCATAATAAATTTATATTATGAAAAATATATTAATAAATTTTTTTTAATTTTTACTATGTGCATTATGAAATTTTTTAGTTATAATTTTCATAAAAATTAGTATATTGTAATATAAAATTTGTCATATTGTAAAAAGCTAATTCTTTTTTTTTTCAAAATGTTGACTTACTGTGTAGTAAAGATGTTAATTTATAATTCTTTTAACATTTAATAGATATTTTGCAATATGCTGGAGTCGAGTGAATTACTCTGAAAATAAAAGTACCACACTCACATCAGTACTATTAATTAAATGTTAGCTTTTTATTTAATCCAGTATTAAATTACTTACACATACGATAACTTAATCTTTGAATTCAGAAAATTCAAATTTTATTTATGCGATTGAATCATACTGAAAATAACTAATAATTTTATATAAGGATGACAATGTTCATATTTATAAGTTTATATATTCGATCTTATCTTTATTACGACAGTTATTAATTTTTATTTTTAAACATACTTTTTTGTGACCATGAAAATTATAATACAGAGAAAGCAAGATAATTTTAAAATATGTTTCTTATAAAATTAAATATTTTTTAGAATATATATATATATATATATATATATATATATATATATATATATATATTTATATATATAGATATATATTTATTAAAATTATTACGCAAAATAATAATAAGATTTTTTTTTAGGAAACAATAATCATGTTGACAGTTGACTCAATTTTCAAACAGATTGTAAAATCTCTGAGTAATTGCTTCTTCCGATGTCCTTGAAGGCAATCTTTTCAATTTAAAAAGCTAGCATTTAGTCTTAAAAGCCTAAAAAATATTCACAAAAAAACTTATTGTTCCATTTTTAAGAGAAAATTTCATTCTTTTCAATAAATTGTTTATCACTAAAGATATTCTTTTATTAGCTCTAGCACTTAATCAAGGAAATGTCTTTTCTTTTCTAAAAAGAAAAGTTTGTTTTTAATCTTTTTATTTTGCTTAATAATTTTGCAATCAATAATACATTAAGTAATTTTTTTAATGAAAAAGTAACTGAGGTTAACAAATTTGAAACTTTAAATAAAGAAACTAGTCGTTTAATATAGGGATATTTATAATATAATATTGCATCTGGCGTGTGCCCGGTTATTTGAATTTCATCGCATATAAGTACATATATTAAAATATGAATATAGATCTAAGCCAATCTGACCTGAAAAGTTTTTATAAAAACGAGTTAATACTCGAACAATAGTGCAATTGCGTACTGATTGAATTCGAACTATTATTGGCAAGCTTCCTTCAAATATATATATAGAACTGATTAAAATAATTTCTGATTTAATCTGTTGCACGCACTATTCGGTTATGAAATTTTTGTTAGTGTTTTAAAATCTATATATTTATTTATTTTGCATTACTAAATTTATTTGTTTTATCTATATCAAATAGACAATATAATATTAATAATTTTTAATAAATATTTTAAGATGCCACGACAATATAGCATTGCGCAACAATTGTACGTTCAAATGATACTGTCTCACAAACTGAAATGTTATGTTCTTATTAGCTACACATTATTACTACATTTAACTGTAATATTAATTTTTATTAAATTTATTGCTAAATTTTATTTAAAATATAGGATTGAAAAAACATAATGATGAAGGTATAAGTTTAATTTTTTATTGATTTCTGGCGACTAGTTTCCGTTATTTTTACTGTTTTTAGGCCAACTATAAAATAAAAATTACTACCCTCTGTTAAAAAATGATTGTCTCATTTGACATTTGTTGCTAACTTAACAATATAAAATAACAATATGTCATTTGTGTATGAACAATAGAATCATAAGATCATAAAATAACTTTTGGTAAGCAAACGTTCAGTTTATAAAAGTTTCATAAATAACTAGCAATTTCTGAAATTTGTAATTTTTGGCTGTGTACCAAAAGAACCCGCTGCTATTTTCTTTGCAGTCCAAATAAACTCAAATCATGGAAATCCAACGTTCTGGAGTAAAGTACAAAAATATTTAAGTGACGAGGAGAAAAAAAAAAAAAAAATAAATAAAAAAAAAATTAAAAATAAATAAATAAATAAATAAATAAATAAAAATAATAAAATATTTATTTCATAAATAAAAAAGTTGTTTAAAGCGAAATTGAATTTAATATATTATATATATATATATATATATTATATATATATTATTATATTATATATAAAACTAACGAGACAATCATTTTTGAACAAAAATTTTCACCAAAACTGACAATCATTTTTGAACGGAGGTAGTATTACATAATTTTTTAAAGAAAATAATACAATTATACAAGAAAAATATATAAATTAAAACGGAAAATTACAATAAAATTATAAGATACATACCGCCAGGTCAGCTACAAATATTGTTGTACATGTGTTTTCTTTTTTAGGTTATAATTAGGTAATATTTAAAGAAAATAAATACGATTTAAAAAACACAAATACAATAAATAATGAATAAATAATTGAATATAGATAAAGAGGAGAAATACTTCACAATATATATGAGTTTAGCAGCTAAGTGTTAAGAAAAAATATTAGAATTGTTACTTATGTCGTACAAGAAAGTTAAATAAGTTTATTGGAAACTTATATTTTTAAAAACAAATGTCTTATTACAGCAAGTTTACAAAGTTAATTGTACAAATATTAACTAACTGTTAACAACTAACTAAAAATTGTGTAAAAATTACTCTATATATATATATATATATATATATATATATATATATATATATATATATTACTCTATATATATATATATATATATATATATATATATATATATATATACAGGGTGTAACAGAATAACTATTCCTAATTTTAACTGGAGTATCCTGGGCTCAGAATATGAAGATTTAATGCAAATCACTGAGATAAAATGTGGCTCCTTACTGAGCTACAGGGTGTTTTATATAAAAATTTAAAAACGATTTTTGCCCAGTACTTTAAAACTATTTGACGTATCCTTATCATACTTGGCAGAAAATGTAGGTACCGTACACTATACTAAATTATGTTAAATACAAGTTTCTGGCTACTACCAGTGGCGTACAACAAGGGCAAGTGAGAGGTTGATCCTTCCTAAATTCTACGCCACTGGCGGAATTGTCATTTTAGCACAATTTTTCGATTCTCCAATACTTGCTGTGTAAAATACATACTCTTCCTTTGTAACGATAAAGTCACTGTTTCTCGAGATATTTAAAGTTAAACATAAGCTGCACCCTTGGGATTTTTTTAAAATTTGCTCAAAAAAATCTGAAAAAATTCAGTAAAATAGAGAAAAAAATTAGCTACATAATAACTAAGTAACTTTTTTCTCTAGCTCATTCTGATTTGGCTGTAAAAATTATTGAAAATAAAAAAAATAAAATGCAAAAAATATTAATTTTCAATAATTTTTCCAGCCAAACCAAAATGAGTTAGAGAAAAAGTTACTTAGATATTATGTAGATAATTTGTTTCTCTATTTTACTAAATTTTTTCAGATTTTTTTTAGCAAATTTTGAAAAAATCAGTGACTTTATCGTTACAAAGGAAGAGTATGTTTTTTACACAGCTAGTATTGGAGAATCGAAAAATTGTGCTAAAATGACAATTCCGCCAGTGGCGTAGAATTTAGGAAGGATCAACCTCTCACTTGCCCCTGTTGTACGCTACTGGTAGTAGCCAGAAACTTTTATTTAACATAATTTAGTATGGTGTACGGTACCTACATTTCCTGCTAAGTATGATAAGGATACGTCAAATAGTTTTAAAGTACTGGGCAAAAATCGTTTTTAAATTTTTATATAAAACACCCTGTAGCTCAGTAAGGAGCCACATTTTATCTCAGTGATTTGCATTAAATCTTCATATTCTGAGCCCAGGATACTCCAGTTAAAATTAGGAATAGTTATTCTGTTACACCCTGTATATATATATATATATATATATATATATATATATATATATATATATATATCAAATAAATACACTTGCTGGTGGTATTAAAGGGACACTGAATTAAATTAACACCCACATTTTCGACACTACTGCATTGTTTCATTTATACAGGTCCGGGCAGCTGGCCCCCCAAGTGTCCCAAAAAAAATTTTTTTTTAGCTCAGAATTATGTGCTATTTATGTGCTAATTTTGGCCCACTTCCAAAATTTTTGTGCTCAAAGGATTATGGAACTTCCATGGGAAGGGCTAGGTGCACCGGGTAGCTGGCCCCCAGAGGCAAGGGCAACAAAGCAAAATTTAAAAATAAATGCACCATAATTATGTGCTAATTATGTGCTTTCAAGATATCAATATCTTTTTCACAAGTTTTGCATTTCCGGTTAATTATCAAGTTTTTTAATTAGCACGTCTTAATGAAGAAACGACAACTGAAGAAAATTTAAAAAAAATTTAAACTGCTATTATGTGCTAATTATGTGCTTTCAAGATGTCACCGTCTTTTGCACGAATTACGCATTTCCGGTTACGTATCAAGTTTTTTAATTGGCACGTGGTAATTAATTAAAGACAAATTAATGAAATTGAAAAATAATCGTACTGGAATTATGTGCTAATTATGTGCTCTCAAGATGGCACTATCTTTTACACGAATTACGCATTTCCGGTTACGTAACAAGTTTTTTAATTAGCACGTCTTAATGAAGAAACGACAACTGAAAAAAATTTAAACTGAAATTATGTTCTAATTATGTGCTCTCAAGATGGCACTATCTTTTGCACGAATAAATTAAAGACAAATTAATTACATTGAAAAATAATCGAACTGGAATAAGGAAGTTTCACATTTTTTAATAATTATTATTTTTACAAAGCGCAAGTATAAACAGTATCGGAAATATGGTTTCTATGTATTATAACTTTTATTTAAAATTAACAAAATACATTTTCTAAATGTAGTGGGCGGAAAAACCACGAAAGTAATATTTAGCTTGGAAACCACCTTGTATCGTCACGTAGCAATATGACGTCACAAGAACAGTCTGTCACTTTTAAAGTGATGCGATAATCCACAATATTTGTTAATGTCATATAAATATTATTTCGCCGAATGTCTTTATAGGCCGCCGCATAAGACCGCATTTAAGCGCCAAACACAATCGGGACTTATCGTATAACAACATTATGTATTGTTTACAAGGTGCGATATAATGTATAGCGATTATTATTAGTTTTTTTTTATTTTGCCTATGAAGGCTATTTTGAAAACTGTCTCACTGTCTGTTTTTATAGCAATAAAAAATTATAACAAGAAACTTGACATAAACACTGGAAAAAATTTATACTTAAATTTAATATAAAAAAGTGATAAGATGATATATTTGTATTTATTAATATAATATAATAAATGTAAATATAAATATAATAATTTTAAGTATACATTGTTCTTGTATAAATTTTTTTCTGTGAATGCTCTAATTTATTTTCCTCCCTATTCATTACATTTTTATTATTTTTGAGAAAAATTTATGCTAACTTTATTTGCAAAACAAAAAGGCGCCAAGCTATGTATTTGCCAAGGGCGCCAAAATTCTAGTTACCGCCTCTGAATGTAAATAAAAATTTCTAAGTTCAAAAAACCAAAAACATTGATAAACCTTGATTGTTTTTCAATTTTTCGAATATCTTTTTGTATTAATTTTAAATATTATTACTTTAATTTTTTTTTATTTATATACTGTCAGTAAGTTATAAACTTTCGTTTAAATATAAAATATACGAAGTTTATTTTTTATGCGTATTTTCCTTATTCGGGTATAAACGAAAGACAATTAAAATGTATTGTTATATAAGTACATATATTGAATGTTATATTCTATACGCGTTATTATAAAAATGTTTTATTTTAAGACAATACAATTATTATAAGAGTTAAAGAGTTTGTTACTGTTTATTTACAAACCATTTGTTTCAATAATATATTTAAGGTGGACGGGTACTAGTAGTAAAGATACATGTTTATTAGTTTTCAAAAACTACTTTTTATTATGTATTCTAATATTTTTATCTTGCCCTTGTAGTTCTTTAACTTTAACTAACTTTAATTAACTTTATCTCTCTCTCTCTCTAAAAAAGTTGACATGAAATATTTCTAATCATATGTGGCATTTAAACACAACAATTTATTAAGAAGCTTCAGGTCAGGACGATCCGACCTTACTGAAGTATGGAATTAATTAATTTGTCATTACATAATTACCACGTGCTAATTTAAAAACTTGTTACGTAACCGGAAATGCGTAATTCGTGTAAAAGATAGTGCCATCTTGAGAGCACATAATTAGCACATAATTCCAGTACGATTATTTTTCAATTTCATTAATTTGTCTTTAATTAATTACCACGTGCCAATTAAAAAACTTGATACGTAACCGGAAATGCGTAATTCGTGCAAAAGACGGTGACATCTTGAAAGCACATAATTAGCACATATTAGCAGTTTAAATTTTTTTTAAATTTTCTTCAGTTGTCGTTTCTTCATTAAGACGTGCTAATTAAAAAACTTGATAATTAACCGGAAATGCAAAACTTGTGAAAAAGATATTGATATCTTGAAAGCACATAATTAGCACATAATTATGGTGCATTTATTTTTAAATTTTGCTTTGTTGCCCTTGCCTCTGGGGGCCAGCTACCCGGTGCACCTAGCCCTTCCCATGGAAGTCCCATAATCCTTTGAGCACAAAAATTTTGGAAGTGGGCCAAAATTAGCACATAAATAGCACATAATTCTGAGCTAAAAAAAAATTTTTTTTGGGACACTTGGGGGGCCAGCTGCCCGGACCTCATTTATACACAAAATTCATGTAATTTTTCACACAAAAACTTTTACACAAAGAGTAGTATTGTATTTTAACACCAAATCAAACAGATTTTTTATTGTCTAGTAGCCTTATTCTGATCACTAAATTTAGCTTAAATCTTTAAATTTCAAGAATTTTAAGTAAATTTCAATTCTGGTCACTACTTTAAGTGTGAAATCTTTAACTTAAATTTAAATAGCATGCGTGTTCAAAATTGCTCTATTATACTTAATTTAAATTGCCAAGTTAAAATGTAACTCTGGATATTTTATTTTTAAAAGTTGTATTTAATTTAAAGTATAATTGAAATATATGTTATTGTTATAAATAAATCAAATAAATTTGAAATTAATTTACAATACATGCAGGTTTTTATATTACCAGCTATATTATATTCGATGTTCACGATAACATGGTCACTATGCTTTTTTTTATTTGAAAAGATATAATATTGGTTAAATTAGACAAAATACTTTAAAATATATTAAAATCTAAATAATATAATAGATTATTTTTAACAAATTGTATTTCTCAAAATATTTAATGCAATTTGTTTTATTTTAAATGGAATGTTATATTTTTAAATACATTTCTAGGAAGATTATTTTTTCTACTTTAGTTGTCTTTAATGCATTGTTTTTCAATAGAAAATAGTTTGAAATATACTATCTATATGACAATTCAGTTAGCATAAGTTTAATCAAAGCTTACTTAAAAGAAAAAAGGAAAAATGGAAAATGTTTTGTAAAGCTATACAAAATTAATATCAATAAATTTAGAAAATAATATTAAAAAAATTAAAAAAGTCCTCGTGCTTTTGATCGAGGGACTTAAGCGCATTTTGGCGGACGGATCAGTATTTTTATGAGCAAGTCACAAAATTGTGAAAAATGAAAACAACTGTAACGTTTATAAAAATATTCAAATTCAAAAATTCACATGATTTTATTATTAATTTTCTTTAATTCTTATGACAATTGGCTTGTAGTATAAGCAATGCGATTCGTAAATCAAGCAATTTATTATAGAACAATTATAGAGATAAATTTTGGCCAGATTCATCTGGTGAAATTATAGAGGTAGTCGATAGAGGTAGTTCGATAGGTTGCACTGTTTTGTTTACAAAATTTAAAATATTATTAATTAACTTATTTAGCATTGGCTGAGCGCTTTTAAACTATTCGATGCGCCAATAACTCGACAGCACCGAACTGATGCAAAAAACTAGAACTCTCTACGATGTCTAGTTTAAAAGTTTTTCTGGAGCCGAACGAACGACCGACCGACCGAACGGACAAAGCGTATTATTGAACTTTCTTTTTGAAAACAAAAATGCGCTAAAAAGAAGTATTATATTAAAATACATATTACGTCATTTAAAATAAGAAAGTTGTATTTACTATTTTGGGTACCACTGATAACAAAAAATATTTTATCGTTAATAGCTTTGTTCGCGGAGCACATCTCGAATACATTCTGAACAAGTACGCATGCGCAATGTAAATTCGATCGTTCGCGGTAAGAAAATTACATGTTCTGAACAAAAAGTTCTGCGTTCGCGGAACACAATTATTTCATTCGGAATTAGTTTCGAACGTATTCGACACATTCCAGGATTTTCTGATCCGCACATGCGCACTGACATTGTATGATCGTAAAAGTTTACCAGCAATAGTTTACACGTCAATTTCGAACGTTTTATGTTAGATTTGTGTTCTAAAAGGACAAGAACAGCTGATATCTAAAATGAAATTTGTCAAATAACGGAATCGACAGAGAGCACTCGATAATCGAACAATTTAATTAAAAGTAATGATCATTTAACGTTCGCGGAAATATAAAATCCTGAATAAATTCAGAATCGGACATGCGTTTTGGATTGATCCCAAAGACGTTCCGAACAGGTACCGAATTACATAATTTTTATAACGAGCATATTTGTTATCAAAAAAGTACATACGTAATTCTATTGTTAAAGTGTAATTTTTTATATTACTTATTATTGTAAATTGATATTTGAATAATTGCCTAGTCCAAGGGTGCTCAATTCATCGATTGCGATCGACTAGTCGATCTTAGTTAGTTAGATCTTTGTACGTACAAATTGTCGGAATCGAGTTAGAACTTACAATTAGAAACAAAATTAGAAAAAACCCTATCTTAGTATTATATCGTAAATATGCATTCTTTACAGATGGAATTTATTAGGATGATCTTAGCTATCAAAAGTTTGAGCACCTCTGGCCTACATAGTTTATTTTATAACAAAAATTGTGTAAAGTAAAAATGTATAACTTTATACATTTCTACAACACTAGCGGTAAAAATGTGTAAATGTAAATTTACAAATTATTTAATAAAGAATAATATTATAATTTATTAAATTAATTAATTTAATATTCTATTGGGTTATTACGGGACTCGGTTAGGTTGCATTAATATTTTTTTTACTTTTACAAATTTTACAAATCTTTATGTAAAGTGTGCGAATTTCGAATTATATACTTTGTTGACAATATATATCTACAAATTAAAAAAATATAAACAATATTTGAAATAGTTTTCTAAAAATATATTTTTCAATTTCATGAACAAAATACAGTATACAGTATACAGAAACATGCTTCGATGTAAATTTTGAGCGAAAATCCAAAATTAATATATACTAACCATACCATACATATATAATGGGTTAAAAATCTGTGTATTTTTATTAGGGCAGTTTGATGAGTCCGCGAACTTGTTAGATAGACTGTAAATGTTGGTATCATTAATCACTTTGATCCGAACAGATGGATGAATTCTCTTTTTCCTGTCGATGCATCGAAATTCAGAAAAATTAAAATATCACATGCCATTATTCAATTCGCTGAGTGACATTCGAAATATATTTCGCTTGAAATTTCCTGTGTTTAATGTCTGGGTTTCTTGCGCTTCGTCCCGCCTGCGAGCAGCCTGAATCTTCGTATTTATCATGTGCTATATGTGTTTCGTAAATCAAACCAGAACTTGGGAATATCAAAGAAATAAACAGATCATATCAAAATATATTATTATAATAATACATCATCCTGTTATATTATTCTGACGCGCAGGCAAAATGACATTTAATCACTCTACCTACTGTTTTATATAATCTGTTCTGTTCTCTATTTACATTAAATACGCATTATTATTATTTACTGCAAAAGAAATTAAATACATAGTTCACTTTATCATGTTATATAATATTATTACCATATTTAGAGTATATATATATATATATATATATATATATATATATATATATATATATATATATATATATGGTGTTTAAAATTAAACAGCAAAACTCAAATAAAGGGCCTAAAAATAATCTAAAGGTAATAAGAACGCAACTACCGCCGGCGCCGTGCAAATATTTCTTGTTATAACACTGAAATATGAATAAATTGCAAAAATTTATTATTACAAAATAAAACATTATAATACTTTCTCGTAAAATTTGGTCGTTTTGTACTGTTTAACTATAAATTTAAATAATTATTAATTAACACCAAATTGTCTTTTTATGTTGCAGCCTTAATTTAAAAATATTTCTGAAAAATAAGTTAGACAGATTGGAATCAATGAACAACTTAATTTATGTTTTTGTCTTCTTTCACTCATTGATAAATTATTATTAAAATAATTTATAATTTAATATAAATTCTGCTAAAACCATTAAAATAAAATAAAACGGAAGGTCCTGGAAGCTAGCCCCTCGACTATGACAAAATTATGTGCTATTTATGTGCTAAAAAAAATAGAACTTCCGGTTTGACTTAAACCTAACCTAAACCTAACCTAACGTAATTTAACCTAACCTAATCTAATCTAACTTTTTTTCGTCGGAGGGGGAATCCTAATCTAATCTAATCTAACCTAATCTAACCTAACCTAACGTAATCTAGCTTCAAACTGAAATTTTTTTTTTTTAGAACAAAAATTTTGAGTTTGGCACATAAATAATACATAAAAGGCACATAATTTTGAAATATTTTGTTTTCACTTTAGGCATACTTGAGGGGCTAGCTTCCAGGACCTTAAAACGGCTTTAGGTTGTAGTTCTGTATTTATTTTTAATTAATAATCAACGTTAGTTACTTATTTTGTTACTTAGTAACTTGTTTCTATGTTCTGTTTATTTACTGTAAATGTCATTTGTAATATTTTTCCTGTTAAAGATGTACGTTGAGCAGTAGCGTAGCCAGAAACTTGTCATGGGGTGGGGGTGGGGATTATTACTAAAGAAATGATATAATATTAATCAATAAAGATAATACTATAATTTGTATAAAAAATAAAGAGCAATAAAAATTATTTTTATAAAAATGAAAGTAAAATAACATATTTCATATTTCACATACGTATGTTTTTGGTCGTTCAGTTTCTTGGGGGGGGGGGGGTTAAATCCTCCCTTAACACCTCCCTGGCTACGCCACTGACGTTGAGTACGTCCAAACGGCAATTATTAATAAAAATTAATACAAAACTAAAACTTAAAGTTGTTTTATTTTAATATAATGAGTTCAGAATGTTTTTTTTACTATAACATTAAAATATTTCATACAAATTTTCTATACTATACTTTTAAAATCAAATAATATCTCACCCCCACAAGGTGATGCAACGTCAATCAGCCCCTCATATGCCTTTCATTCTATCTCGTATTATTTCTCTTTGTTTGGCCGAGGTAAGCGTACGTCACACGTAAAATACAAAATACGCCAAATCTTTGCCGTTAAATTCAAAATTTTTAACAATAATTTATTGTGAGCTTACGAAGAATACATTTGAAAATAAAATATATGCATTAAATTAATTTTTTTATAGTAGATTATAAACTAAAAAATATTAGTGGTCTGTTCACTAATATATTTCGTCTCTTTCTTTTAAAAATCACTAGGAATAATATTAAGGGGTTACATTCATTACAATATACTATAGGTTATGACATATTAAAATGGAATATTGGCATGTCAAAATGTATCTATATTTTATTTAAAAAAATTTAAGATATAAGTGTATTTGTGTAATAAATAAAATAACTGTCATTTGTATTAACAACAATTGTATGTATCACACTTAAAAATCTGTATTTAAGAAAAGCACTTCCAATTTTATAAATCCACTTACTTATCTACACAATTGCCCTCCCACATATTCACTCACATATATGTACTTTTAGGCAATCGTTTATTCAACATTCGCCTGAAATTGACAAAAATGTTTTCGTGTATCTTGTATTCATATATCAATCTATTATACTCAATCTCTCTTTGTATAAAATGTTAAAGATGAAAATAAAGATTTTTATTTGAATTCTCATATTGAACAAGGTCAGTGAGTATTAAAGTAGATAGGAAATAAATACATAAATTTATATTGTATTTTATTCAGTAAATAATTCTTGTTGATCATGAATCTATTTGTTTAATATTTTGAATTAACATTTATTTTGACAATAACAAAATTAAGCTCTGTAAACATACTATAAATGAACTGCAAAAATATTGCTCGGATAATGCTGAGACATACTTCACATTAAACATGTATGAGTTTGTCAGATGAGTGCAGGGCCGGATTATGGCCTAGACAAAAAAGACAAATGTCTAGGGCCCGCATACAAAGGGCCCGGCCTGCAGTCGGTCAAATTTCATTTTTATGTATTTTTACGCAATAAAGTCCTATTATTTTTTTTTTTGTTAATTGGTGAAAGTTTAATTCTAATTATCCTCAGCCCCGTAGGGGCCCGGAGAAAAAAAATGTCTAGGGCCCCACAAAAGGTTAATCCGGCCCTGGATGAGTGATATGAAGAAGCAGAGAATAATTACATATGTCGTACGAAAACGTACTTTTAATATTGTGCATCGTCACTTTCTCATAGTGTAGGCTATATTTCGCTATATTTAGCCACACGCATTAAAAAACAAACAAAATAACACTGAATCTGATGCCCTATACACACTAGCGTACATGTATCCTAGAAAACCGACACGCATTCAATTGTATAGACCTTATAATAAAATCTACGCACTTGTTTTCATTAAATGCGCGTCGGCATACTACGTTAGTCTGCAGGGCTTCATAGATTCACTGCCATTTTGTTTGTTTTTTAATGCGTGTGACTAAATTGGTAATATAGTCTACACCAAGAGAAAGTGACATTGCGTGATTTTCATAATGATCTTTGTGATATATTTCTAGCAAGAGGACGAATTAAGTAGGTATATCATATTTCTAGCAAGGGGACGAATTAAGTATATCGAGTAGGTCCGTTAGCCGAAGAAAAATTAGGACTACATTATAATTTCAGTGCTATTTTGTTTGTTTTTTAATGGGTGTGGCAAAATTGGTAATATAGTCTATAACACAAGAAAGTGACATTGTTTGATTTTCGTTATGATCCTTGTGTTATATCTCCAGCCAGGCGGCGAATTAAGTGAAAGTGATAAAGGTGCAAAACCTTCTTGCAATTGAAAAACTCTTCTGTTTAAAATCGTAGTTTGTTGAATCGATGCCATTAAAATAATTTTTACTTTTGTAAAATCCATATTTGAATCATTCTAATCGATTTTCGATTAGTTGAAATAATTAATTAATCAAATAATAAACTGATTTAAATATTAATGAAAAATTTAGACAAAAAACCGAATTAACTTGTTTTAAAACGTTTTGCAAGCTCAAGTGAACATAAAATACAAATGTGTTTTTTAACTATTAGCAATAATTTGCTGTATCCAAAATTATAGTTTTTTAAATGTAATAACAAAATAAATATTCTAAATAAAAATATTTGGTAGTAGGTATTGTTTTAATCAACAATAACTTATTAAGGCTTTATTTAGAATTTATGAATTATTATAATTATTTTTAGATATATAAAAATCCCTTTTTGAAGCTAAAGCCAATATTTTTGGAATTATATATATTAAATAACATAAACATTTCAAATTGCTTTCTTATGTCATATTAATATTAATAAATACATCAATAGCAGATTTCAAAAATTCTGACAGAGTGCAGTAAAAAAAAAAAACGTGGCTGCTAACATTGTACATTGAAGTTTAAGTACATAGTCGACAGGATATAAATCTATGAGGGAACATAAATGTTTAAATTCTTGCAAATATTAGCCCGAAGCAGAGCAATTTAAAATTCCGTACATGACCGGTTTTTCGACCAACCTGCATACATTTTGATCTTACCCTCTTAGAAAAGTAAAGGGGCTAAGGAGTTATACGTATATACGTGCACCCAACTAAACTTACACTGTTAACAATAAAAATATCTGCCCTTTAACATTTATCGGAAAATTTTCTCTTCTAGATTATTAGATTTGCACTGTGTATTATTTAAACATTAATCTCTCTCTCTCTCTCTTTCTATATATATATATATATATATATATGGGTATATATATATATATATATATATATATATATTTATATATATATATATATATATATATATGTATAAAATCGGATTTGTTGTGGCTAGATAACAATAGTTACGGATAAAAATTATTCTTGGGTTAAAAGCAGACTGTTAGGGCTTTTGATAAATAAAATTAATTGAAATACTATCCAAGCTTTTGATATATATATATATATATATATATATATATATATAAATAAAAATTATTAAAATATTAATTAAATAACAAGCCATGCTGCATGCGGTTTAAATAGAAAACAGTTCGAACATGAGAGTTCAGTTCAGCATATATTTAAGCGTACTTTAGAAAGTAATAAAAATTTTAGTGATTTAAAAACAATGTAATAGGGCCAATTAACGTACTGTTATTTGAATAATATTTTGAAAATTTTAAGTATATAATATTAATTCGAAAAAACTGTTATGTAAGGTTATATCACTGAATTTAGAAAAATAAACCCTTTTAGAAATGTATCAAAAAATATATCATGCGATTTAAAATAAGAAAGTTGTATTAAATATTTTAAGGATTACAAGTTGAAAAAAATACTTTAATATATTATTTATATTTTAATATAATTTGGGGGATTTTATTTAATTCAACGAACGTTGTATCTCATTTAAATAAAAAAAGTAGAAATGGTGAACATCTTATGTGTAAAATGAAACGACTTTGGGTTCTAGTTTTGTGTTAATATTTATAAATAATCAACGTTTCGACGAACTCAATGTTCGGTCTCATAAGGAAAAAAAAAGATACAAATTACAATTATAGCAAATAAACAAAACATGGAAACAAGTTTGTTGCAATGTTGATTATTAATAAAAGTTAATACGGAACTAAAGCCTAAAGTTGTTTTATTTTAATATAATGAGATCTAAAATATTTTTGACTATGTTATCTTATATATATATATATATATATATATATATATATATATATATATATATATATATATATATACATATATACACTCGACAAAAAAAAAACGCGCCACTCGAAAAATCAGAAAAATTACCGATTTTCAAATAAGTATAACTCGGTCAACTTTGAACTAAATTGAATGAAAAAACGAAAAAACTTGTAGTCTCGTCTTTAAGGTCATGTAAGATATGTCCCATTTAAACCATCCCGCTCCCCACAACACCCCACAGAAAAAAACATGTTTTGACTTTAAAAATTGTCGAACTTTGACAACATATAGTATAAAAAAATTACCAAGTAGACGTAAAAATTCAAACATTTCCACCTAAATTCCGCTAAATTTCAAGGACTTGCGATACTATGGCGCAAAGATATGATTTTTTGAAATTTATCCTGCATCTTGCGAGTTTTTGGGGCATAACTTTGGCATAATTTTGGATGAAAATGGATGAATTTTTTTTAAAAAAAATTTGAAGCCTTCTCTTTAAAGTAGTGCAAAATAGTGCAATGTTTAAGTTATTCCGCTCCCCACCACACCCCATAGAAAAATATGTTTTTAACTTAAAAAATTGTCAAATTTTTGACAACATGTGTTATCAAACTTTGACAACATGTGTGGTATACAAACAAATTTTTTCGACTCAAATTACCAAGCGAGCGTAAAAATTCAAACATTTGTACTTAAAATTCGCTTAATTTGAAGGATTTACGATACGTTGGCGGGAAGTTGTGATTTTTTGAAATTTATATCTTTCATTTTGCGAATTTTTTTGCAGGCTGATTCTGCAAAATGCTTCACAATTTCGAACTTTCCTCTTAACCGAAGAATGTTTTACCATTAAACATTTTTGTTTGGTCATTAAAATGGTGTAAATGTTCAAAATTAGTCAGAACTTTGAACTCGCAATATGCAAAATTTTTTTTTGGATACTCTACATATTGTCAAAGTTCGACAATTTTTAAAGTCAAAACATGTTTTTTTCTGCGGGGTGTGGTGGGGAGCGGAATAGTTCAAATGGGATATATCTTACATGACCTAAAAGACGAGACCTCAAATTTTTCGTGAAAATTTTTTTATTGAATTTAGTTCAAAATTGGCCGAGTTATACTTATTTGAAAAACGGTATAAGAAGATCAGATTTTTTATTGGATTTATACTAAATTTTAATATCTTTTACAGTTTGTCTAAAATATTTTAAAATAATAAAAAATAAAGTACTGTAATTTCTCTAATTTTTTATAAATGACATTTATAACATTTTTTATAAATTATTATGTAGAATATAAATCCAGAGTTTAAAATCAAGCGGAGCCAGTTCCCAAAGTTTTGTTCAAATTCGATATAAATTTTGTTCAATTTGTCTTTTTGTAACATCTGTCTGAGAATACTGTATAACCTATATATATATATATATATAATTTCTAATCTATCTACTTATTTCAGGTAAGCAGTCGTTTTTTTTTCAAGGATAGGGTAATTAAATTCTCACATTCCTCTTATACTAGTTGTTATTTGTATGTTTATTCCTTCATTCAATATTTCTAGTCATGATTTGACTCTTCGTCAGGAACAATTCGAAATGTATACATAAATTAATTTTGATAAAATTACAACCCTCAACTTCTTTCGATTAACCATAAAAAACATAAAACCATAATTCTTTTTTATTTAAGAAGCGTGTTCATTTTTTTAAACCATGTGGTGCCAAATATGTAAAACGACAAAAACAAAAATACAGATTAAAAACTATTATGTCTATTAACTTCCGGTTAGACCAGATTCGTCAATATTTCATTCTTATATTAAATTTGACCCCTGGTGCCATTTAAAATATCCATACATATATATATATATATATATATATATATATATATATATATATATAATTATATTTTGATTAAAAAATGAAAAAACAATTGCACGTAAAGAGAAAATTGTTATAATTCAACATAGGTTTAACCCTTAAGCGGTCAACCACATTTTATTTCAACATATGTTCCTAACGAGTACATTTTTTGTAAATTCAAACATCAGGACGCATTTTAATTACCGTGTATTATTTTGCATTTATAATTTACAAAACAATATTTTATGAAATTAGGCATAAAAAATAAATATATTAAATAAAATATCAGGCAGCTTGAATATAATAATAGAAGTGATATATAGTTTCAACTTAAGCAGCCTGCTGTTTTATTTATCCAAATATTTCTTATTTGTCATTTAATTAATTTTATTTTTTTGTATTACGTACATATTATTCTGGTAGAATAATTGAATACTGAATTTCTGGTTTGAAATAATAACTTAGATAGAATAAAGTAGACAACACTGTTTAATTTATATAACATATACGTTACATATGTTAATGTATACTTTACATTAAATTAAAGGTACATCCTGTAATAAATTTATACATGTTTCAATTCATTTCATAAAAATTTTATTATTATTATTTAAATTTATTCATTACGGAGAAAACTAGTGTTATTTGAAATAATGGAACAGAACTGATTTTGACATTGTTTGACTTGTTATGGTTTTTGCAAAAAACCTGGGCGTATACGACTTCATAAAAAAAACATCGTTAACAATAATCATGCCATATGTACGCTAGCAAACCGATATGCATTCAATTGTGTAGATCTTATAAGCGTGGTTATAAGGTCTATACAATTGAATGCGTGTCGGTTTGCTAGCGTAGACGTACGGTAGAAAACCGACACACACTTGTTTTTATTAAATACGCGTCGTCACACTGAAAAGCAAATCGACGTACATCTACGCTAGTCAGTAGGGCTTCTTAGGTTAATGTTATCAATATTTTTTTAGAATTGTTTTTCCCCAAGCATTAATCTTGTTTGCATGCATTTTTTGTTTATATTTTCAAACTCAAAGCATATCGAATCTGTCTCTCGTAAGTTAACACTCTGTTTACTGGTGTGGCAGCAGCTTTATTTTTTTTATTTTTATATTTGTTTTTCGATATTTTTTAGTTTATTTAATACTTTATTTAATGTTTATTTTTACACATTTCTAGTCAATAGAGATGTTCATTATTATCAGTTAGTTATTATGAATAACCCTGAATTTCGAGGTAATCTTGCAATGCACATGAACTGTATTTAATAAAAAATAAATTTGTTTTTTGTTATGGTTAAGTTAAATAATTTTATACATTTAAACCTTTAAAGCTTATGTTTGGAATTCAGTGCAATTTCCGTAACTATTGATCTATAAATTATATAAAATTGCATCGTTTTGTAAAGCCTAATGAATTAAATGGTATAGATGTCATGTATTAAATGCGATTTTATATAACTTATAGATCTACAAATTTATAGAAAATACCCAAAATTCTAACATTTATATATGTGAGCCAGATTAGGTTATGCGTTTGAACTGAGATGATTAATTTTGTTTCAATTTCAAACTAGCAAACATTTATCGGATAATGCGTTTTACTTCTTAATCATTCTATTTCTAACATTTTTGTCATGCATTAACATTCATAACAGATTTTTTCAACAGTGCATTTAATTAGCTTTTCTTGCAAACGTTTTAATTTGTAAACATGAAATCCTGATAAATTTTTGACATTTCTTGAAAAGAATTATTTGTGCGCCTTGAGCTTAAAGTATCTTTAATGCATTTCATTTAATTGTAGCGCTCGTGCTTCAACTACTGACCACGAGCAATAAAGATTTACTGTACACTCTTGATAGATAAATAACTCTTATATCAACTGGAAAATAATATCTTTGAATTCATATGTTAGCTAATAAATTACCTGAATATGCAAATTTTTACAATATTTTACTGTAAATATATCCGTATATCATAAGACTTATACTTGTATGTTATAAGGTATATAGCGTTACAGAAAAGAAGAATTTAATTTATTAGAAAAAGATAAAATATTTTGTGTCGTTACGAGTCTTACGAGATAGACATTACTACTATGTAATCGTTCGTATTTTCAGAGCTGTCTTAACAGCATTATGAGCCCCTGGGCAAATCAGTGTGCTGGGGCCTCTACGATAACCAATCGCAGAAATGTAAATGGTATATTATACAGAATTAATTTAAATGTCAAATATGTTCTTATTAATGGCAAGTTGGTTAGTGCCCAGTTGGGCTCATGCCTTTAGAAAACACTATTCAAGATTGTCGTTTTTGAACTTCTAATAGGTGAATATAAACTTTAAAAACATATAATAGGTAAATACGCATGTAATAATTATTGGTTTTTGGAAATATAGCTTTAATCATTACTTTCGTCAATTGACTTGATGCCATAGTCGATTAGAAAGCATTTGTAAAAGTTAATAATCTATTGTAATTCTTCAGCAAACCAAGGGGAATTAGGTATTGAATTATTGAATAGAATTGAGTTATAAATTATGTATTTTTGTTAAATTAATCGATAAAATTTAGCCTAACTAACACTAAGTTAAAATATATGTAACAAAAGTTAAATTGACCGCATATGCCTTTAGAAACAATAGTAGATCTAATCCAACTGTTACCCTAAAATATAAATATGCAATGGTGTTACAGTAACATGCATGTTTCTGTGTGGTAATTATAAATGTGCACACATTTTATGTAACCAGCCTCACGCATATTTCTCGTGCATTTTCCCAACATCACTAATCATCTAAAGTCGTAATGTTACTACTTCATTGACATTGCACTAAACTGCTGGCGTTTAGATAAATATTTATGGAAACGTCAATAATACTATTATAATAAGTATATTATTATATATATATAATTGAATAATTTTGAATTAGCTATTATATACGAATAAATGTAATAAAATATCTTAGATAAGCGAAAATTACTTAGTCTTTAATGAATCCAAGTAATGTAAATAAATTAAAATGTGATCGTACTGTGGCAAGAAGTTAATAAAATAAAATAATTTCCCTTAAACCACAAACAATAATATAGAAAAAAGCTATATACGTATTTCTAAAGCTAAGCTTTCATCATCATTAGCAAAAGATAAAGCTGAAGTCCTATTCAGTGATCTAAAATTACACAAATACTCAACGTACCCAGTGATCTTTGACATCTAGGTACGTTGAGTATATGTGCTCTGTTCATAAAGTGACATAATGAAAGAAAATTTTGTATATCATTTTAAAAAAATATTTTTGATATAATTATTATACAAATAATTTTGAAACAGAAGAGGCTTGCAGAATCGGCTGTAATTCATTAATATCTGCTAAATCTATGTGAAGATATGATAAAGCATACAGTGTTTGTATTTTTACTAATAGCACTAGTTAGGTTCTTTTTCCAACAGCACTGAGATTTTGTTCGTTGCTTTTGAAACTTGTCGAAGTGTAGTAAATTAACTTTACATGATAACTATAAGTAGGTAAAACAACACAATCGTGCTACAAATATTTGTATTAAAAAATAAATAAAATTAATTAATAAATATGTAGTAAATACAATATATAAATTTTAAAACGGTTAATTTAATAAATTTATTAGTTATAAACTGCTGAAGATTTTAGATAAACATTTTTTGTTTAGTGTACAAATTGCCGCATGAAACTTATTAATTTGAATGTTAAGTGGCAAAATAAGAAAATATGTCTCGGTTAAATGCTAGGATTTCACTCATAAAATTAGTATTAATAAATAAAGAGATGAAGAGCTTGAGATAAAATTGTCACATGCATGAATACAAATAGAAGCGAAGTTCAGAAAGCGCAGCGTGTAAGAAAGAGTTATTTATAGAGCGAAAATTGTTCGGGTGCGGCATGTAACAGTCTCCTTTTCCATTAAGTCAAAATTAAGAAATTAGAGTGAAAAAGCTTGGCTAATTGCGGCACGCGTTAGACACAAGCAAATCAAATGGCAACCTGGCAGGGACGGGCATGGGCACGGGCACGGGCACGGGCACGCTCATGGCACTGCCAACCGCCAGCCAACAACCAAACAGCCAACACTCAGGCATCTGCTCTCGTCTTTTTACAGCTCAGCTGTTTGCGTTTGTTTGTCTCTCTGTATTTCTAATTTATTTTTAAAATGTGTTTAGGTGAGCAAGCGTCTCACTGCCTGATGCTTGCTCGCTCTATTCTGTCTCAAAATACGTGCAATTAATTTGTTCCGCAAAATTATTCATTTTTAATTATAACTTTTTATAAAAATATTTCTTAATCATTAGGTGTTTGTATTGAAGTCAGACTTCTTTAGCCACAGCAGCTTAAGTTCGCTGGGCAAAAAAAAAAAACGAAAATGTCGAATGCATCATCCAGTGAACGGAAAACGTTTTTTCTTTATTTACCTCATACATATAACACGCTTTAGTGTATATGTATAAGTTATGGTCGAGATTTTTTAAAACTATAAAAAATACGATTCTGTTAGAATTAGACAAAATACATATTTCACGTTGCTATTTGTTCAATTAATTTTTTATGTTACTAGATATGAAAAAAAAAAATTAAAGTATAACACAGACAGATTAACTTTAACTTAAAATAAAAGGTTTATATATAAAAGAAAATTGTAAATTTTTATTTTTTACTTATATCATATTAGACAATAATTACAAGTGTGTACTTTTATTAACAAAAAAACTTTTAAAATATTTTAATGAATACTTTGTTAATAAAAGATATAATTAAAACTTAATGTAATTCAAAAATCTAGAACGCAAAAAAAAGTCAAGACACAAATTTAAGAAGCAGTTTAAAAATATACGTAAAATGAACTTATGTTTTCATTATTTTTAAATGTTTATTTACATTTTCTTTTTTTCTTCTGTATTTAAGTTTAAAAGAGGAAACAAAATTTTACACAGTTTCCGTTTCGCTAATTAAAAAATATCTACTTATTATTCATACCAGTTTGGGACTAACTAAATATAGAATATTTTTTTTAGAATGTTCTGAAAAAATAATTTGTTGGCTACTCGTATTTCTAAAGCTGTCCATAGACAGCTGTAGTAAATCGATTAATATACAGTTTTATGTTGTAAATACATACTTAATAGTTACAAAAATTTATACATGAAAAGTTGAATATATTTATTTGAAAATTGTACTTAGATTTTGTTATGTTAATTGAAAACAAATTTTCTGTGACAATTATGGAAGGTATAATTGATTAGTTTTGTCACAAAATTATTTCATATAAAAATTATATTGCTAATGTTCTGTAAAATAATGTTATTTAGAATTAACATTTATAATTACAAAAATACTGACACGCGGTTGTTAGTTATTTTAAATGACATATTTTTATAATAGCTTTGATGTACTTGGTTTTATAAATACACACAATTAATTTGTTTGCTGGCTATAATATATTAGAGTAAAAATTGTTCAGAGTTTTGGCATTCAAAATACATGTCAGGTTATAGATCACAATATTATATTTGGACCACCCTAGTATCATTTTGATAGCTTACTAATGTTTTTTTTTTTTAAGAAAAGCAATAAAATATAAAGTATATATATATAATATTATATGAAACATTTTTTTTAGCTTGAGATTGGTAGAAAAATATTTATAAATGTTAGTAATGATTTCATAAAATATATTTATTTTGTTTGATATAAATTTATCTTTTGAAGATTGAAAATAGAAAAATATAATAACATTGTCTAGAATTTTATATAAAAACAAACAAGATTACAACTTTAATTTTTCATTTACTAGTGAAAGAACGTTAATGCAATTACTTATTTGACGTCTACATGTGTACGCTTTTATTTTTACTTATTATATTTATTTTGAAATAATTGAAGTTGTGTATAATTTTATAATTTTAATTTATTTTAAATAAATGGTTGAAATTATATGAATTTTAGATATTTTTAAAAAGAATTAATTCACGAATAAAATTTTTTTATGTGATTCTCATCCAGTTCTGAAATAATTTATTATAATCTTTTAATTATGTAACTTACTTTTACTTGCTAAAATACAAGTAAAACCATTATTGTCAAAAATTTATAATTCTATCGCATGATTAAAAAATTACCAGACTTCATTATCATTATTTTTTATAATTTAAAATATGGTAAATTTTGATATTAAGAATTACAATAAATAATCAAATATTTTTATACTGTTAAGTATTTTATTTGCTAAATAAACATATTATTAAATAGAACTGATGGCAAATATAATTATGGAAGGGCAGAATTGTGTCCGAATATATGTTGATGATAGTGTTGTCTGTAATACGGTATTTTGCGATGCTCTCACATAAATTAGCTACTGCAATACACAATACACTGTTTTACAACAGAATCACATGATCATCTTTAACAAGTAAATACATTTTATTTTTATAAGAAAATTGAAATCATATTTTGAAGACAATAAAAATACCTCTTCTTAAATTTAAAATTGCTTTGCCTTTTTATTGACAAGAATTTAATAATTTCCATCTGAAGAGAGTGACATTTACTCTATATAACTTTGTCTTTCATATTTTTGATTTGCAAACGCTAGAAAGAGTTGTGTAAAAGTCAAATAAAAACGTCGAGCAACATAGGAGCTTCATGCTTTTGGAAACTTTATCCAGGATATAATATTTTAGATACACTACAGTAAAATCTACTTTATTTTCTATGCTATACTATTCGTACTTCCTATCTGGAATATTTAACTGTTCAAATTACAAAAATAATGTAATCGTAATAAAATTTTAATTAGATAAATTTATATTTAATTTATTTGTCTATGGACCTTGTATTTTATTTAAAAAAAAGTTTAAAAGTTTTATTTGTAAACTTGTAAAATGTAACAAAGTGCATTTATGCGATTTTAGAATAAACAGGATAACTTTATTAAGGTATTCAAGTTTTTTGTTTACTGTACTTACAGAATTGAGTTTTATTTTTAGTTTTTGTTGCTAAAAGTTTTTAACACTTTATTTTGAAACAAAATCATTTTAATTATGTTAGTTTCATTAAATAAAAACTGCAGTAAAATAAGTCATTATATTTAATAATTGTTTGAACGAAACAAGTTTGTAAATTTGTTGTAAAAAGTAAATGGAGTTAAATATGTGATTTTTGAAACTTTACAGTCGAGTAACTACTGAAAATTATAGCGTAATATACATGAACAAAACGAATTTATGTATGTAAGTAATGCAATAAGTTCTCAGCATTTCCTTATTTCATCTAAATTTTGCTAACCCTTTGTAAAATTGTGTAAATTTTCGAGGTCGTAATTCGATTAGGACAAAGAGAAGCGAGGATTTGTCAAAGGCCGGCATATCCGTTATGAATTTAGTTTCAACGTTCACTTTTATAATACTATTTTCCTATATTTGTCTACTATGTCGTTTTTAAAAAGCATTAATCAGGAAATGTTTGTCAGTTTGTATTTATACAATTCATATACAGTGCTTCTGTAATATTGTGTCTGTATACAGAATGTTTGTTCATATAACTAAAATGAGATTAGTATATTTAGATTAATTAATAAAATTTTAATTGTTTTCACATCTGTAGATGTTTTCTTAATAAATATATTGAATAATACCTTAAGCTGAATGTTAAATATAAGTATTTGTCAAAATTTAACTCGAGTACTTTATATTCCATCTAAAATATATACGAGTACACACATGACACAAATTATTTCCATTTAACCAATAAAAATTCTACGCAAGGCATTACTGTCTTATTTCGCATTTTTTTTTATCAGTATTTATGATACTTTTCACACAGTGCCTTTTATTTAAATCCGTTCATTTATTTATCGAACGTTTATTGAAACCTTCATATTTACAAACATTAAAAACGAAAATCAATATTTTTTAAATGTAAATTGAAGCTTTGTGCTAAATAAAATGAAACGTGTAATGTTTATATTTGATGTCAATAATAAGTAAATTAAAGTTAAAAAGCAAAATCCATTCAAATCGCTATTATAACATAACACGTCAGATGACCAATTATTATAATTGGCTGGAGATAGTGCAGGAGTCACTGAGGGTTGAGAAATAATCAAAATAAGTAGTGTGGCGCAATATTAAAATGTCAAAATATAAAGAACAGAAATAAACAATCTTATTTCAATAATTTTACTATAAAACAATAATTTTTATTCATATTTTAAGAATATTAATTCCAAACCGCTGTACGCATCTGGCACTCAGCCTAACTAGCTTCACTACCTGGGTTTAACCCGACCTTTATTTGTACGCAAATGGCACTAAATAATGATTGTACGCAAGTGGCATGTACGCAACTGGCACGACACCCTTGGGCGCATCCTGTCGGGCAGGACCAAACCTGATAAAATTTTTGGTCATTTGAAATAAATAATATACCTAGTTGAATTTCTTGCAAAATTTTATTTTGATATTTGTGTTAATAGAAATTAGTGGATAAAAAGAATACAAAATTTTATGAACCATGTGATGAACATTATATATGTACTCAATAAATAAATATGTCTTAACTTAATACTAAATTCTATTTAGGTTAGGTAAAAAGTTTAGTAAAGATGTTAGTCATTCTTTGTGTAACCTTCTTCTTAGTGACGGCGTTGCCATGATAAAATATGAAAAAGCAACGAATTTAGACAATAGAGCTGTCAATATATTTATATCAAATGAATGTAATATAAATATAAATAACAACGAATTTATGTAAAATACGATTTTTCTGAATAAATACGTATTATATGCATTTAAATCTCATTTTTAACTGTATGAAAAAAAGTTATTTAATATGCTATTTCCGAAAATAAAAAAAATACGAATTTTGTTTCAGAGCTTTCTAAATTTAAAGGCTGGTATTACGAGCTCGATTTTTGGGTGTTTTACTTCATTTGTTTAGTCCTGCTCTTATAACATTTGCATTGTTTTAAAGAATGTATTAATTAAAACCAATTTTAAAACCGGGCTCGTAATGCAAAGAATACAAAGAATAAAATTTCTTCTCTAAATAACACCAAAAATTTAGGCAATATTAATGTAATTTTATATTTTGTTGTACATTCTTGTATACATGTAATATGTTTACAAATTGTAGAAAAATTCCAAAATATTATTATTATTATTATTTGTGTTCGACAGTTTTCAATCGTCCTTACATATGCGATGACAATTAACAAATCTCTAGGTGTGTAGGTATTTGCTTTAGTTTACCTTAATGAGTCAGCATTTTCACATAGTCAACTATACGCGGCTCTTTCTACATCAAAAAGTTTCTTTTTCAATAATAACAACAGATTCACACAAAATATTGTTTATCGGAAAAATCATTCAGTGTTGTGGTACACAAATGACATGTCTTTATGTTTTGACAGCAATTACCATCAATCTCAAATTAGCATAGAAAACAAATATAAGTACCTAGCAGAAAGTATTAATAATATTTCTCGCAATATTGATCTCACAAAAAACATAAAAATTTCAAATGTTATACGGCATAAAAATGCATGGTATGATTCCAATTGCATGCTATTAAAGAGAAACGTGAGAAAATACTTAAGGAAATGTAAAACAGATAACTTTAACATAGAATCCACAAAAATGTACATGACTGCCAAGAAAACATACAAAATATATATTTCAAACCAAAAAAACAAATTTAAACAAAATATTAAGCGTAAACTTGAAGAAGTAAATGATCAAACTCAATTTTGGAAAACTGTAAAGTCACTAAGTGTTATAAAATACGTATCCAACCCAATCAGCATACAAGAATGGACACAATATTTTAAAGACTGGTACGGAGAAAAAATTTCAAGCGACACTCATTTTATAGACGCTAGACATCCTTACCTGGACTCTGAAATCACTTTACAAGAGGTCAATATAGCTCTAAAAAATCTAAAAGGCAATAAAAGCCCAGGAACAGATGGCATTATCAACGAGCAACTAAAAAACCTACCCGAGATTTGGAAACAATATATTAAAAACCTATTTAACGACTTTCACTTCAATGAGTCAATTCCAGAGAAACTAAAAACTATAAAACTTTCACTGTTACACAAGAAAGGAGACCGTTTAAATAAAGATAACTACAGAGGCATTGCGCTTTTAAATAGCATTACGAAATTATATACTTTTATTCTAAACTACAGATTACAAACTTGGGTAGAAAGCCATGATATCTTACCTGAAGCGCAATCTGGCTTCAGACGCAAAAGATCGTGTATCGACAATCTATTTGTGTTAAACACGATAATTCAGTCCTCTCTCATAAATAAAAATGGAGTTTATGTAATTTTTGTGGATTTTCGTAAAGCTTTTGACACAATACAGCACAATTTACTATGGCAGAAGTTATTCAACCTCGGTATAAGTGGTAAACTTGTGAGAATATTGAAAAACATATACCACGATGCGACTCTGCAGGTCAACGTTGACAACAATACTTCCGAAATGATTCAAATCACTAAAGGCGTTCTACAAGGTGAATGTACTAGCCCATTATTATTCGCCCTATTTATATCTGAGTTGGAAGATTTTTTCAGAAGAAGAATGCTTGTGGGGTACTGTATTAATAATAAACACGACATTCTCTCTCTACAGTATGCGGACGATATTGTTTTATTTGCAAATTCTCCAGTAGACATCCAACACAAACTATCTGCTTTATCTGACTTCTGTAATGAACTTCAACTAAAAGTCAACTCTGATAAAACCAAAATAGTACACTTTCATCAGGGAAGACCGCCCAGAAGAAAGTTAAGATATACTTGCCAAGGAGAGGAAATTAAATTTACAAACAAATATACATATCTTGGGGTTATATTCAAAGCTTCTGGATCGTTTAATGAAAACACAGTAGAAAATCTATCCAAGGCCAACAGAATAACAGGGAAAATAAAGAATATTTTCACCAGAACAAAAACATTCTCATGGCACACAGTAGAAAAATTATACAATTCTTTATTAACACCTACATTGTTATATGGGGCAGAAGTCTGGGGATTTTCAGAAAAGGATAGCATCGAGAAAGGACAAGTTCAGTTTTTTAAAACTCTCTTTTCATGGCAAAGAAATACACCAAATTATATAATAAGAAGAGAAACGGGAGAACCACAACTAGAACTAATAATCTTCAATAAAATACTACGATGGTGGTACAAAATTCTCTTAATGCCTGAATCGCGTTACGTAAAAATCTGTTACAATACTTTGCTGAGTCTTAGAAACAAGCCAGTAATACATCCAAAAGGAAAAACGAAGCCAACTTGGACTATGAGCTTGGAAGTAATGCTATCAAGAATAAATTTCCAATGGCTTTGGAAAACACAAGACTTTCTAGCACTCAAAGAAGAAATGAACAACATCTTGCTGGCATACAATGAATTACTGTATGAAAAAGATACGGAAAGTATACGAAATTCAAACAATAATCCTTACTTTAAAACATTTAATACTTCCTGTAACTATTTCAACACTAACGTACCCTTCCCAGTTTTAAAATTAACCAGTCATATACGTACGTCTAGCCTCAAAGCATTCCGAATCTACCAAGATGGATTTTGTCACAACTTTAACAAAGACGATACATGTAACATATGCAACACACAAGTACCTAACACTATCCTCCACTTTCTTTTCCAATGTCCTATATTCTCTCCTATCAGAGCAGCTTACTTAAATAATTATATCATTACAGATGATTCAGCTATTACCATTCTAGTGAGTGTACCTACCAAAGAAAAGATGTTTAATATTAATCGTTACATCACAAATGCTTTAAAACTTCGAGCATTTATCTTAAATGAATAAAAACAGATCAATATGTATTTAATATGAATAACTGTACTTATAACTTACTCTAATGTTACCTATTATCTTTTGTACGAAAATGTATTCTTATTTTCTATACAAAATAAATTTATATTATTATTATTATTATCATTCAGTGTTGTGTGGGAGAGAGCAAGACCAATAAATAATGTAAATGAGACAATCATATTTTTCAAAATAAGAATGATGAACAAAGAGCGTGTGAAAAGAAATACTTAGAGAATTTGTGTTAACTAGAACTAACTTATAATTCTGTATTAGGATGTGCAAACTAACTAATTATATAATATTTATCACTTGATTCATTACATTAACACCTAACAAATTGTACCTACATTACACAAAGTATTTATAAAATTTGCTTGATAATATTAACACATAAGCAGTGTACCTAATTCAAAATTATAATCCTTTTACCGAATTAGATTTAGGTGTATTATTAATAATAAGTGCATGGAAATTGTAACGTTCGCTGCAAATAATTAGTTAATAGATTTGTGCGGTGACATATCCGTCACAGTCAGATTGCCTGAATAAGGGAGACTTGCGGTTTTCAAATTGAAACGTTGGGAATTTATTATAGCCATTTACACAAATTCGCATTACCGTTTTAGTTAAACGCAACTTTAATTAACTCTATATTGATACTATAATGCAACGAAGAATATTATCGGCTGTTTTTTTTTTCAATTCAAGATACTACGGCGTCAATAAATAATGTAAAATGTATTGGAATACTTTTAAAACACGTTTAATTTCGAAATTTATTTAAATTTATTCATATTGCTAAATAAAATAACCACACACAAAACGTTCAAAAAATTATTTTCAATATAACTTTTTCATACCACCAAATAGAATTTATTAATATTAAAGTAGTCAATAAAATTTAAATTTACTGGAAAAATTTATTGTATTTAATGAAAAATATACTCGCATTTGTTCAATTTTTGTGACAGTATTTATTTAATCTCAATTACATTAGATATATAGCATAGCATAGGTAATTCGTTTAATGATGAAAGTTTCAGTTTAAAATTATGATATAGCGATTAACTAAAATAGTTAAATTAGTAAATGAGTAAATCTATTTTTATCAGTTGGTATGTGTGGGTGTGTATGATTGTAGTGAATATAATGAACTTGGAAAGTTGCATCATTAAATCGTTGCTTGTTTAGTAACTTTTGAACGATGTTTATTCGTTCCAAATTAATTACCGGTATTGGAAAAAACTGGCCAATCACGTTTAGCAATTTAAAAGATAAAAAAGTCGTAAAAAGGAAATGTTTCGGATATTGGTTGATCAATTTAAATAGCATTAGATTTAGCTGCTACAAAACAAATTCAATAGCTAATTTTTTCCTTTTTATTTTGGGAACTTTTGTTTCCTCTGCCGAAATTATTAAAATATTTTTCATATATACAGGATGTTTCATATTGTAGTAAATTCAAAATTAGCCAAATAGTTAGAGAGAGAGAGAGAGAGTGTAAGTAAATAACACCTGTCGGGAAAGATTATTAAGAAATAATAAGAATGAATAATATGGTTTCAATTTTAATCAATGATATTTATTCATTCTTATTATTATTTTTCTCTTTCTCTCTCTCTCTCTCTCTCTCTCTCTCTCTATATATATATATATATATATATATATATATATATATATATATAAATATATAAATACAGGTGTCATTATAAAAACAAAGACATATTCATATATTGTATGTATATATTGCATGTTTTATATATATATATATGGGGTGTTAAGTTCGTTTGGGCGTTTAACATGCAATTTCGATAATTTGCGATATACTTCTTTCTCGAGTTAAATTCGGAGAAATACTTACAATACTTTTTGATAGACAATAAAAAGTTCTATAATCTGGTTTTAGTTTTAATTTGATAGCATGTGCCGTTTGAGCGCTAGAATTTTTTTTTGATTTTTTGGTTTTTATTTTTTCTCAAAAACTATGAGGTCTAGGAAAATAAGCATGATATGGAAAAATGCGGAATAATGAGTACGATAACTGAATAAAGAAACCACTATTCTACGATGTATCGTTTAGTAGAAAAAAAACTGAATTTTTGAAAATTTGACAAAGAGATTTTGGGATTTTTCAAAATGAGACTTTTTTCAAAATTTGCTTAAAAAAATCTTTTTCTACTAAACGATGCATCGTAGAATAATGGTTTCTTTACTCATATTATGATTATTTTCCTAGGCCTCATAGTTTTTGAGAAAAAAAATAAAAACCAAAAAATCAAAAAAAAAATTCTAGCGCCCAAACGGCACATGCTAGCAAATTAAAATTAAAACCAAATTATAGAACTTTTTATGCCCTATCGAAAAGTATTCTATGTATTTCTCCGAATTTAACTCGAGAAAAAAGTATATCGTAAATTATCGAAATGCATGTTAAACGCTCATACGAAATTGACGAACTAACTCCCGGTATATATATATATATATTAGGGTGGTCCTTAAAAAAAAATTTCCAATTTCTTCCCTCCCAAACCATGAATCGAAAGTATATTTAAAAAAAAAATTTCAGGTAAGTTTCATCGAAAAATATTAATATTAACCCGTGCCCCAAGACGGTTGAAATTTAAATGGGATTTAACATGGGTTTGAGACACTTGTGTGTATTACAAGGTATAACACTGTTAGTTTTCAATATTTTGACATCGGGATGACTTACATAAAGGATTTGACATCGCTGAATCCGAATAAGGCGTTGAAATTTTTTTAAAAATGGTGAAAACATGTACATACCATTTTTCCATAATGACAGCATTTTTGACAGTTGTCATGTGTCGCAATAATTTTTTTAACTCCATATTCGGATTCAGCGATGTCAAATTCTTTATATAAGTCATGCCAACGTCAAAATATTGAAAACTAACAGTGTTATACCTTGTAATACACACAAGTGTCTCAAACCCATGTTAAATCCCATTTAAATTTCAACCGTCTTGGGGCACGGGTTAATATTAATATTTTTCGATAAAACTTAGCTGAAATTTTTTTTTTAAATATACTTTCGATTCATGGTTTGGGAGGGAAGAAATTGGATTTTTTTTTTTTTTAAGGACCACCCTAATATATATATATATATATATATATATATATATATATATATATATATATATATATATATATATATATATATATGGTTTTAGAAGGACTGATAGTAACTAAGTAGCCTGTTAAAAAACTTAGCAAATATTAAATTAATAAAATGTGGAAGTTTTATTTGGATGCTAATATTAGACCATTTCTGGTAGATAATCTTGCTAAAATAATAAATTGTTATATGAACCATATTTTTCGTCAATTATAATCAACTTATAGTAAAAATATCATTTATTTCCGATTATTTAAACATATAAAAATAATATATATGAACAGTTGTAATAATTTTTTACGTACTGATAAAAATGCCTTTTGATGCAAAATATATGTTCACATTAATGATCTAGTGCAAAAAATAGTTTTATTTTAAACTTTTATTTTATATTAAAAGTTTTTAATCGTATACCATTTTACTGAACACATAATATTTAAATGATAGGTCTATTTTACATATACGTTTTTGAAATATACGTCTTGGTCAAACTTCTCGCACACAGGACCGGATTATCCTTTAGGTTAAAAAAACCTTAGCTTTAGGTCCAGAAAAAGAAGAGTGAGAAAAAATTTAACTAAAAGATTTGTTAATAAATTAAAAAAGGATCTTATTCTGGCGAAAAGTTAATAAAATAAAATAATTTCCCTTAAACCACAAACAATAATTTAAATAAAGCTATACACGTATTTCGAAAGCTAAGCTTTCATCATCAGTAGCAAAAGATAAAGCTAAAGTCCTAATCAGTGATCTAACGTAACACAGGTACTCAACGTACCCAGTGGTCATAAACACGTTTGTTACTGATGAAGAAAGCTTAGCTTTTGAAATACGTATATAGCTTTTTAAATATTATTGTTGATGTTTTAAAAGAAATTATTTTATTTTATTTTTTAAACAATTCGTATTTACATAATAACTGCGCAACCAATGTGTGCTCAGTGGAAAAGCGGCTCGACTGTTTTATCTAAATTGATATTTTTTTGTTTTCACTAAAAGAAAGGATGTTCAATCACGTACATGCAATTTAGTTGAATAAATTGTTAATTTTTTTAGATTTATTTCCATTTAAAAAATTAAGTATTTTTTTTTCATGTAAATGTTTTTTTTTTTGTGGAAAAACGTCGAACATATTATACAATAAGTCCATATGACCCTTAATTCGGCACTGTTCATCCACGTTCTGGAATAAAATAAATTTACAATAACATAGTGAAAAATCTTTCAGAACTCATTATATTAAAATAGAACATGAAATTGCAACGCATGTTGAAGAGTGTAAATAATATTCCTTTTTAATTTTCGAGAATATATAGAACTCCGTGTTTCTGTTAGATTGATAGAACATAAGAGGTCAGATAAATCTGCTATTGTTCAACATGCGATAAAAAAAATCTTCATGAAGTAAAATTCGAAGATACTGTAATAATTACAAGACCAATCATTATTAACAGCAAGTTAAAAGAAGCAATAAAAATTTATAAAGAAAATGATAACATCAATTAGTATGAAGGCACTGATTCAAATAAAATTTGGATTTCTTTACTGAAAAATTTATAAATTTTATGATTTAGTTACTTATTTTGTTACCTAATAACTTGTTCCTATGTTATGTTTATTTACTGTAAATGTCATTTGCATCATTTTTCCTGATGAAAATGTATATTGAGTACGTTGAAACGTCGATTATTAATAAATATTAATACAATCTAAAACTGTTTTATTTTAAATTTACAAAAATTAATGTATTAATTTTAATGACAATATTTATAGATACTATAAATGTAATAATAGTATAGTAATAGGTTAATATAATATAAGTAAACAGTGAAATAGGTGCATTCATCAAAGTAACAATAAATAGTGTTTAATAGGTGAGTATTCCTTGTAAATACAATCAGTCATATTAGTGGTATAGGTATCACAACAATTCCCTTTATGCAATTAAGCCAATCTACGACGTTCTAATGCAGTTAGAGGAACACGTTGCTTGCTATTGGTTACAAAGTTAGCCACCATGTGGCTCTGCGGCTCTGTCTTTCTCTTTACACAAATATACATACATATGCATGTATGTCTTTTACACATTTACGTCGAGTCGCGCTGTGCAGCTTCGCGATTGCACTTACTAACCTAACCTAGCTGTCACTTTGTCACACGCAGAATAAATACCGAACATTTCCGAAATAACTACACTATTTTTATCATTCAAAAATAACTTACTATTTTACCACTAATTTGTTATGTTTTTTTTTTAAATTTATTTTGCTAGTGAAGTGTTGTTTTGTTTTACTATTATTATGCTGATCAATTATTTTTTTTTTACACAAATGGACTCGGTAGCAAAGACCATCAATCCAGTAGATGCTTTATTAGATAAAGTGTATTTGGACGATACAAAGACATTACAAACATCCATGCCCCAAGCGGAATTTGAACCCGGGCCCGCATAGGTACGAGCCGTGTCGGACATACGTCCTAAACCGCTCGGCTGTGCCGACCGGCCTGATCAATTATTATTTCACTTTCTATTAATTTATGAACAATAATTATTTTAATTAAATATGTACTACTGAATGTATTTCGTAGATAATCACGTACCTTTTAAATGGAGTTGCGCAAAATAACAAATCTAATCAAAGAAAAAAACTTATTTTTATTGAATTTTTGGAATAAATTAAACTTCATCTAACTTTGTAACAAATTAATTTTTGTCTGAATTCTTAGAAAAAAAATTACTAAAAGAAGCTTTTCTTGCTATATCAACCAATGAATTTTTGTTTTGTACTTTCAGATTTAATTTTATGAACAATTTAATACTGGAGTAAACATTATTTTTATTACCATTCTGGTTGCAAGGAAAAGCAGTATAGTGTTTGGTAAGGTATTTGTAACATTTTTAAAATTAAAAAAAAAAATGGAAATCTTTTATATAGATAAAGAATCTGAACTTAATTTATGAGGGTGCATGTATATGCGTCGTTCGCACTCTTGATCGTTCAAATTTTGTGGACGTATATATCTCCTGCTAGACCGTTCATCAAATTTGCACCAAATTTTCAGGATAGGTTCCGTTACTACCCAAGATGGACATGTGTTTTTATTTTGTTCTAGTGTTGCAAACTTTCCAAGGAAAAAAAATTATTATGGTTACATTATTTATCCGTAATTAAATTTATCCGTTTTTAAATTGCAGACCAAATAAAGCTCTAAAACATATAAAAACCACGGAACATGTGCTTTATTCTGTCTACCCGAAAAAATCCCAAACTTTACCTATTTTCAGAGTGCTCAGGGTGGTGTCCCATCTTTATGTATGTTTTCATACATTACATACATTACAAAAAAAACCTCTATGGCAGTCATGTATTTTTTATGTTTTTAGAATCGAACCTAACATTAATCGATATTGGTACTGGACACATTTTATTTCTAGCAGACATATTAAATATATGAAAATATCAGTCTTTTAATTTTACAGATAAATTTTTCCCAATTAATTATTTAGAGAAAATTGTCAGTTGAAATAAAACAGTAATTAAATTAATATATTTAATCCAGTATTTTTTAGAAAAGACAACAACATTATTGATATATGATTTCAATTGGAAATTTTAAGTTAGAATGAACGTGTATATTGTGAGAGTAAGTTAGTGGTATTGAGTGGTGATGTTAGCAAGTGGTGGAAGTAGGACCGATGGATTATTTCTTTTGATCTGAACGTAATTAGGCTATTTTTCATGTAGGCATGTGAATAGGATCGCCCTATTTGATTCTGTCCGGACTCACAGCTCATGAAAAATGCAGTCTTTCCCGATTGGCCTACCTCGAAATGTTCGCGTACCATCGCATGGCATCTCTCACTAATCACTCAATTCAACGCTAATGGCGAGAACTTTGCCAATTTACAAAATTCGACGTCATGTTTGGTGATGAATTGAAAATGCACGCGCAATTTTAAACAATCCCTACTGTTGTTTACTTTGTTTTTCAGTCCATATTGGATAAATACTGCCCTGCGCTTTTTTACATCGTTTATTCAATCGCGTTTTTGATGCTGTACTCGTATTTAACACATTTATTATTCATTTTATAAATTTATTTATAACTTCAGAACTAAACTTAATTAAGTCATAATATTTTGTGAAAAAATATGTATACGAAACAGCGAAAAATTGCTTTATTGTAACAGTGTTGTTTTCGTGAAATACGTTTGGATAAAGTCTATCGAAGAAAAAATTTGTACATTAGACTTTTTTCTCTGGAAAACTTTTATTTTCGATTGAAACAAAATGTAAGTAAAGAAAAGAAATATCGAAGTAGATTTTCGAATTCCGAGCATGAACGAATCGACATGTAAGCATGGAAAAAGCATAAATCTTGGATGCACTCCACCTAAAAATGAAATTCGTGTTTGCTTTAGAACTGATATCTTCTTACAGTGTACTTTTATTAGAAAACACGTTGCCAACGAAATGTTTCATTGACAGCTGTCATTTCTCTCTACGCTGACTTTAACTACATTTCAACATTTCTATCTTTACAAACTCGTCAACTTGTCTACTAAATTACATTTTAGAAATTAATTTGATTTTATGTAACAATGCTGCCTGTTGACTGGCTGCGCCATGTTATATTTTTTTATTTAAAATTAAAATGAATTTTCTAAATAGAATTGTGTTGTGTATATAAAATATAGGTAGATAGCATGTAGAAGTGTGTGTGTGTCATGTACGCAGCAGGAAGAGAAGAACTTCGGATGGTATAGAAGGGTATGGGGTGCAGCAAGAGGGGAGGGGGAATGTCGGCAAGCAGAAGCAGTGTTATTTGGCCCGGTGACAGTTACAGCCATAAATTAAACGCATTTAAAACGAACGGCGAAACCAGTGATTTCGCGTGGCTGCCAGACACCATAATGAAATAAATATAGCATTAATTTACGAACAGAGCCCACATGACAAATGCTACCAATTTAAAACGTATAATTAGATAAACACAAAACCTGAAATACGTTTCCATCACCTGAAACTGTACTGTACTGCGCCAGTTCACCAACTCACCAGCCAGCATAACTAGTTTAGGTTAGCGTGTAAGTTTTCTATCAATTTTGCTTCTAACTTACAAAGCCAAATGCGGGATTTCCTTATGATTGTTTCGTCAACATGCAACCTATAATAAAAATGTTTATAATTCTATGTTATTTAAATATATTTCTTTTCTGTTCTTTCTAGCTGAATACACACATATATTATATAATCTATATCTGATGTTAAAAAATAATATTTCAATAGAGTTTACGATGCATATTATAAAAAAAAGAAGAACAGAGAACCACAAACATAATATAATATGGCATGTAGCAAATTGTGAGCGTCTACTAATAGTGTTGTAAGTTTTGCCTTATACTCGTATACGTTATTTGTATTCGGTATTTGTTATTTGAGAAATATGTACGTAGATTTGCTTGTCCGCCTATGGCCTTTGCACGTGGACTACATCATCTGTGAACCTGTGCGACGTACGCATTATAAATGTACATGGAACATGCCATGTATAACCAGACAAAGCTACATAAAACAGAACAACACATAACATTACACAACGCTCAATTTAATCCAGTTAGTTTATTCAAGTCTCGATTTATGGAATTTAAAGTATTTCTAATAACATATTATCCAATATTTGAATTTTAACAATATTTCTATAAATTCTGCAGTATAATACATTCAATCTGTTCTAAGTACAAATGTATAAACTAGTACTGAAAACCGAACCCCGATAATTTCGGATCCGGATCCAAAATTATCCGGATATCCGAATAATTATGAAATATAAAAATTAAATTTAAAAATAACAGAGTAAAAACTTAAGAATAAAAGTTAATGTATTTAGTTTTACTTCAAATATACCATAGTAGTAAGATATTTAAAAGACAGATTTAAAAGTGTAGTTAAGTCAGCCATTAATATAAAAGTCAATTAAGAAAAACTTTTAAAAATAAAATAATAAGTATATAAACAAATAATATGTAATATTTATGCGACCTAGTTCACTATTATTATCTGCGTATTGTATCTTCAACGTTTGCTAAAGTAAGCACAGCTCTAATTTTGTTTCATCAATTTTCGTGTATCGAGCTTAAAAACTTTAAAAATCGAATGTGAAAAACTTTTTAATTACATATAACATATATATATATATATATATATATATATATATATATATATTTCATTCTGTATTTATAAACCTAATTTATTCTTAATAAGATTTAATCTAATTTAAGCTTTTTGACTATGAAACGAACATGAGTGTTCCGTTAATTTTGGAATACATGGTTTGCATAAAAAACAAAAGTATTTATTTTGTTGGTTTAACTATAATAGTACTTTTGTGAAATATGGAGCTACATGTTATAATACTGAATTGTACAGTTTCATTAGCAATTTGTATTGTCAATGATCGCAAATTTAATTTTACAATTTAAAAAAAGAATAAACAACTTATTTCAAATTTTGTTAAAACAATGTCGTATAGATATTGTTTAGTTATACAAGTTTAATTATTCCTATTTCTTAATATTTATGAGTTAATGTCAACGTGGTCTATATATATATATATATATATATATATATATATATATATATATATATATATATATATATATATATATATATATCTTCTAATGTTGTTTTTTCAAGTCGCTGCTTTCCGCCGCTAGAGCTATTATTGTTATAATTATTCTTTCGGTGACCATTAGCATTATCGCATTTAATTTGTCCAGCGATATTCTTCAAATTCGTTTTGTTTTTTAATTTTAAAGTAGCAGTTTTTTTTACAAACGACATGAGAGAATTAAAATAGTTTGTAACCTAAGGCCCGGTTGCACAAAGCATTGTTAAATGCTTTGTAAGTTAAATGATTTGTTAATTTACCAACCGACCAAACAGTGAGGCGGTTCGAAGATAGTTGACAATTCAGTTGCTTAGTTGACTCATTGATTAAGTTATCAATATTTTGTGCAACCGGCTCTAAGTCAATCAAATAAAGTGTGTTAACATATTTACTATACAGGTGTAAAATTTGATAACAAATTTTGTATTGCATTAGTTATAATAGTGTCTAATGAATTAATTTACTGGAAAATAATTTTATGCTTCCAAATTTAATTCTACCTACAGTTTTTCATTTGCCAAAGTTACAAATTATTGTGTGTTGTCATAACAAAGTGTGATAAATACTTCTTTGTACAGTGCCCGGTATGCCAAATGGCTTCAATATAATTGAACCAAATTTATAAACTAGTTTGTAAACCGTATCAAATTTTATTTATAGCCTCTAGATGACGAATCTGAACTTAGTTTATGTGGGTGTATGGATGTGCGTCGTCAGCTCGCTCGCTCGCTCGGTCCTCAGACAAAATTTTGTGGCCGCAACTCCTCCTAGACGGTTCAACCGATTTTAATGAAATTTTCAGGATAAATTTGTCTAGTGCCCAAGATGGTCATGTGGTTTCGGTTTTTTCCAGTGATGCCAACTTTCCGAGAAAAAAATTACTAAAGTTTTTAAAAATTCATATTGGCTACATTATTTATCCGATTTTGATCAAATTTTCAGTTAAGATTTCCCTAATGCTCCCATTAATTACATAATTTTATTAATATTTAGTGTTGCCAACTTTCCGAGAAAAAAATTACTAAAGTTTTAAAAATTTTATTATGGCCATGTTATTCAACCGATTTCACTCAATTTTTCACAAAAGATTTTCCTAGTATTCATATAATTTATGTAATTTTAACAAAATACAGTGTCGCCAACTTTCCGAGAAAAAAAATAGTAAAATTTTTAAAAATTTATTATGACCATTTTATTTAACCGATTTTAATCAAATTTTCATAAAAGTTTTTCCTAGTGCTTAAATAAATTATGCAATTTTAACAAAATACAGTGTTGCCAACTTATCTAGAAAAAAATCACAAAATTTTTAAAAAATTCTTTGTGGCTACATTATTTATTCGATTTTTATCAAATTTTCAGAAAAGTATCTCCTAGTGCCCACATAAATTATAATATTATTAAAATACAGTGTTGCCAACTTTCCGAGAAATGTCAAAGTAGTCTATATATGGGTTTACCCATATACTTCTAATCTTGTTAATATAGCTGTCGGTGATGTCAAAATAAATACACTTGATCATGTTTTTTTGGCCGAATATGTAGTTTCTGACCACACTGGACGGTGCGTATTACATTTCTTGCACTCTTTCACACATTTACAATGATCAATTTAAAATTCAAGCGAAAATAAACAATGCAATTGTCAATTAACTTAACTTGACGTAATAGTTTCCAATATGGTCGCCGAAAATGTCATATTAAATACACTTAACGTTGTAGTTATGTTTGGTGCTGCCATCAGTGATGTATATAATAACTAATTGCTTTACAATAATGTCATTATTGTACTAATAACATAATAACATTTTTTACATAGGCAATATTATAACGTAATATTAATATTATAATAAGCTTGAAGAAAAATATTTGTATAATACAGTATTTTTAGTAAAACTTTTATTTACGTTGAAAATAAATTATTTTGATAAAGACTATATAGAATAATTAAAAATCTTGTTAGTAGTTTCCAATGATAAATAAAATTTAGAAATAAAAGTAAGCATATACATAGATATAAAACTAAAATTTTGGGGACAAAATTATTGTGCTTAAATCATATTATCATCTGTAATTTTACAGTTCACTTTATTGATATGTGACGTAATTCATCAACGTATTTACTTGAATGAGACGTGAACAATAATAATATTTAAATTTTAAATAACTATTTGATGAATAAAAGCAAGAATTGAAATTGCTTTAGTAATGGAATTCTTGTTGTAGAAAATATCGTTACGGTAATCGTAATCTTAACGTGCTTTCTTGTCCTGTAGATGGATTTGAACTCAAGCAACAGCAGAAGTAAAAATTACATTGGTTTGGTTTGCTAGTTAGTTACACTTATATTGCTACGTAGGGGATCATTAGCTTCAGATCTAAATTGATCCATTTACTTTTTGTAATAACGGCAGCGTATTTTGCAAGGTTTACATGAGTTTATCATGGTAACTATTCTAATGGTTTTAAATTTTAATTCAATTTATTTTTTATACCAAAATTTTAAATTTAATCTTTATTATTTTTATGTCAAATGACGAAAAATTTGTTTAAAGACATGATAATATTGCACAGTATTGACGTAATTAACTATATTTATAGTTTTATATTACTGTAGATTTACTGTCAACATATTAGTTTTATTTTCTATTTAACCTTCCGTTAGTCGAACTTTCAAATAGATATCTGTTCAAACTAATATTTATCGCTGATACTATATAAGTTTAAATTTTTTTTCTTGTAATTATTTGGCTATAGTGTGGATTATTTGTGCATTAATACTCAAAACATTACAAATAATTATTTAATTTTTTGTATTTTAATTTTTACTTCATTTTATGGCTTTATTTATCAGTATCAAATGAAATCATCACTTTTTGCTTTTATCAACACTTGTATATGTAGATACTTTTTTCTTTTTCCAATATTTAAGATGCAGTTTACGTCAAAAAAAGAACACTGTAAAAAATTGATGTAATTTTACTTGTTTTGTAAATGTAATTTTTCACAAACAAATTAATATTACGTTAATTATCACAGTAAAATTACAAAATGCTGTTATTATCACAGTAAAATTACAAAATGCTGTTATTTTTACTGTTAAAAACCTATGCAAAATCACATAAATTTACGATATATTTTTTACGGTGAAGGTAATCTGAATAATCCAAAGATAATTAATAGATGCAAGATTTAGTAATGGCATTTGATTTTAAAGAAAAAACGACATTTATGAAGATGATATCGACACTAACACAGACGAAGATTTTAAGTAGTATATAGATAATTTGTAAAGTGAACTAGATGACACGAACGACGATAAATATAATAATAACGACATTAGTAATATTCAGGCTTTCACAGCCGGTATCCATTAAATTTATAGAATTTTCTGGACTGGTATGCCGTATTCGATCTATCTTCGTTGCAGACGTCTCGCCATACATCGTAGATGGCATCCACGTATGCAACAAGGATAGATCGAACACGGCTTACCAGCCCAGAAAATTCTATAAATTCAATAACGATATTGCTTTAGAAATTGCTAAAGCTGTAGACAAGTTAACAAGATGAGTGCCGCGGTTATTGACAGATATTCAAAAACGCATTCAACATCAAATTTTTCAAAACTGTTTAGATTATTTTAAGAAGAATACAACTGATTCATTCGGCTATTTGAAGATAAGACAGATAAGACTTAGATTTACTATTATACTCCAGTATCAAAACAGTAGTCAAAATAATGTTAATTTTTTCCACTAAAATTACAGTTTTTTTTTCTGCTAGTATGGATTGACTACTTTTTAAAGCGTCAAACTAACGGAACAGCATTATTCTAACCGAATGTATCATTAACAAAAAAAATATTTAAAAACTGGATTTATCAAAAATGTAAATTATATTTTACTATGACAATATATAAGGCTGTTGCATAATTATCAGGCGTTTTTTAAACAATATTTATTATGAAAAAATTGTTTTTATTAAAAAAAGTAAACAAAACAGCAATTTTTATTAACAAATAACTCGCACGAAAATGCCTGAAAATTATGCACCAACCCAATATATTTACTCATTTACACATGTATTTTCCCTATAGTGAAAATCGCTGAACTGAAATAACTGAAACTTAGTGGCACATGATTTTTTGGGTATTAAAATTTAAGAAGATTATATTGAAAATTAAAAATGATTAAAAACCAAACCAACATTTTTTTATAATTAAATTGTTAGTTTATCAAATTGATTTTATATTGATTTTTATTGAATTCTAATTCGTTAATTTCTATGCATAATCGTAAAGTTTGCTACTGCTAAACTTTTGCTTGTGTTATACCTACTTGTATAAAAACAAAATCGAACATGAAATCAGCACAAGTTGTGCGTAGTATACGCTGTAAAGGTTTAATATACTATATAAATGTTCTTTTTGTTTGCAATGTGTTGTAGCTTATAATCAACATTGACACCTAAATCCAGTTGATAAAATCTAGAAAAATATGTAACTGGGAATGAGGTCTAAAACCTACGGTTACAATTAAAAAAATATATATATATGTTTTATTTTTGTTAATAATTGTAAATAAAAAAAATTATTTATTAGTAAAAGATAAAGTGTTTTTTAAAATAATTGGTTAATATTTATTTTATTGTTGCATTTAAATACCAAATGTTTTTATAATTCAATATTGTTTAATATAATTATCGACCGTCATATCACATATGATAAGAGAGGCATTGCATTCATACCAAATTTGACATATTGAGATTTTTACAGATAAACACGAATTAGGCTTATAGTAACACGAATCCACTGTTTTTATCGTGATGTCCGTCTGTCGGTTGGTCGGTCTGTCTGTCGATCTGTGAGCACATGTAGAGCAAATTCGACTGAACGGATTGTTATAAAATTTTATATTAATTTAAGCTTCGGAGGTGAATATCTCAACTTGATCAACTTTTGGTAAAGATCTGATTGCTAACCGGAAGTGGTAATTTACAGATATCATTTTTATATGTTTCACGATTATTTCGAAACATGTAGACATATTTCGATAAAAAATTTATTAAAAGTTTTTAAACAAGTTATAGCTAACAACTCTTATTTGTAACATTTTTCGATATGGTCGAATAATTTTCTTTATAATTTTTTATATTTTGATAATATACATACATACAGTGTGTTGACTTGGACCGTCGTACATAGGGATTTAGCATGGAAAATCAGACATGTGCGATTTCCTGCTTCCCAAATTATTTTACAAAAAAAACTTTATGATAAATGTTTTAGGGCATACTTTTCTGCATGTAGATCAATTACTAAAAAATTTTTGGGACCTTTCTAACGTCAAGAATTAGGTCTAAAGTTGTTAAGAAATTGACTGGAAAATGGCAGTGAAATTGAAACAAAAAATCAAACAAATGCTAATGGACGGCCGACTAATGCCATTTTCAGTCAATTTCTTGACAACTTTAGGACTAATTCCTGACGTTGGGATGGTTCCAAAAAAAATTTTGTTGATTAATTTACATGTAAAAAAGTGTTTCCTAAAACATTTATTCCAAAGTTTTTTTTGTAAAATAATTTGGGAAGCAAGAAATCGCACATGTCTGATTTTACATGCTAAATCCCTATGTACGACGGTCCAAGTCAACACACTGTATATAATTCTATAAATACGTGGTATGTCAAGACAATTTTGTTTTCAGTTACCATGACTACAGTGGTTGTTGTTTTACAAATTTTTGTATTCCATAAATTTATTTAATACGATAACGGTCAGTTCTGTGGTAGCCGCAGCAGATTTTTTTTTATTTGAAATTTGATTAGAATTTAGAAATATAAATTATTTAATGAAAATATATATTTGTAGGTGGATTGATATTAATTTTATCAATTATATTATTGGACATGTAGTACAAAAATTAAAAATCAATGTATATATGTATATGTATTTATAGATATAATTATTTAATTTATTACATGAAAAACACTGAATACGTTTAAAAGCACATCTATCTTGCAGACAAACCGTTTATCTGATTTCGAATAGCTGTTAAAAATATACCACATTCTTATAGTCGTTCATTGGACCTCTTGCATCAATAAATCTCAAATGCTGATCCACTTATGTAGCTGTTTCTGACGCTAATGATTTTCACCGACAAACGTTCACATCGCATCGCTACATTTAAGCTGCACCACTTACAAAATCAACGCGAAATTTATTTCCAATAAATGATTCTGTTACAACCTTGCATGCATTTTGAAATTTATAAAAATTATTCATTTTAAAATAATTTTGAATACGCAAAATATTTGTACTAATTAGATAAGTACTTGTGTAAATATAATATTGTTTTCAATGTATAAATATTATATTTAATGATTGTTTTTGTTTACAATATAATGTTATATTAGCAATTAATTGAAATTAATTTTTATAATTTTATAATATAATATTTAAATAGAAAGTAAAACTTGAATACCTAAAATAATAATACTATAGTAATGATGTTACAAAAACCCAACCTAACAGATAGAGACGGTTAAGAAAACAATCTGACAATCTAGTACCTACATGTGGCGAACAAATCCGCTTTAACTTTATAACTTTTGAATTTTACATTGAAAAATTGAAACAAGCTAAATAAGGAATAAAAAGATATGCAAAATAATAGTGTGTAATATTCAACATTAGAGTTTATCTATGTATATGTAAGTTAGGTTGAATTTTCATTTTGCATATAACAGCCAGTTTGAAACAACATAATTAAATTTAGTGTTCATCGTGTAACGTACCATCAACTAACTGGAAATTGTGCAGCAGATGCAAATTCTTGTAAACAATAGAAGCAATTCTAATTAGAAACGTATTTAAAATGTTAATGGTGGAGGCGAACGTTCACAGTAGTCTTTTCCACGAAAATTAGAAATAGTAATTTCTGTCGCTTATTTTATCCTATTCCATGTATTCCTATTTCATTTCTGTTGTTGTTCTATTCGTATCTCTGGTTTTAGTTTCAGAATTTCAGATCGGTTAGTAAGTGCACCTGGAGTTACACATGCATCTGCTCGCTGCAATGCACTGCATAAAAATTCATGGAAGATTTTTATTCGAAATTTAGAAAGTTGACGTAATGTGCGTCTACAAAACTAAACTATTCTAATAAAAACTGAACTATGTACGTACATTGGAATTATAGTCGGAAAGTTTCAAGTATGTAAGAGTATGGCATGGCATGGCATGGCATGGCATGGCATGGCAGCGTTGAGAATTTCCCAGCGATAAATTTGAATGTTAGTTTTGGTTATATGGCCGGACGGAACTGAACGTACCACGGTTTACATTAATAACTAGTTTGATAAACATCAACAATACTGGATTTGGCATAAGTTTACGGCTTCGGCTTTCTGATTATCTTAATCCGGGTTTCGGGTTTGGGACGCGCCGATATGAATTTTTTAATCCGACTAAACTCGAATTCATTGCGAGCGAGAACAACCATATTCATCAAATAACAATGTTTATTATTTAAAATAAAGTATTTCTTGGGATAATCTATTTATTTAAAATACATTAATTTTTAATTATCTAAAGAAAATTATAATGTATACAAAAATACATTATATTAATATGTAGAACTCATTAAGTACAACATATATAGACTGTTCTAAAATAGAACGTTTTAATAAAAAAAGTTTATTTAATTATGTTCTTGTGAACACATTATGTTATACACAGTGAGCAATGGAAATTTTAACAAATGAAAAACTTTTTCATTATTGATCTGATCAAAAAATTTATAGAACCTAACTTTTGGTGTTTCTAAAGTTATTTTAACCTATAAAATCAATGACATTATTTTAGGGGTATCCAATATTTATAATTATTTTTTTTTATAGCAAGTTTTAAAAAAGTATTCAAACAATCAAACATTTAGTAATTGTTACCATACTAAAAAATAAATTTACCAAATTTAGAGAGTTATTAGGAACAAAAAACGATAATTATTGGCTGGTACTAGAAGCTCGGTTTTTGGGTGTTTGAGTTAATTTGTTTCGCTCTGGTCTTATGGCAATTGCATTGCTTGAAAATCGGTATTAATTAAAACCGAGCTTGCAGTATCAGCCATTGTGTTTTATGAAAAATATCAGATTAATAATCAAACACTTCTTCTGAAATTATAAACATGATTTATTGCAAAATATAATGTAGACATATTAATTTATTTTAATTCTAGCATTGTGTTTGTTTCCTGCATTTGTAAATAAAGTTTAAAATACCAATTTTTAAATGACATCTTGTATGTATGAGTTTTGTAATGGTATTGTTGGTAGTGATGGGACTAAAACCGAATAATTCTACGCTTATTTATTTATATATGTCAAAAATGTAACAAATATATTATTAAAAATTGGAAACAAAGGTGAATTAATATAATTATTTATAGTACATGAGTGGCAGATTGTTATGTAAGAACATTAATTTTTAGCTCTTTTGGATTACAAGTAATTTATTTTGTTTTCGTATATATTGCCCGCTACGGAATACAATTGTCCTCTGTAGACAGTACTTGCAAGAGCTGATAGGTAAATCTGTACTAGTTGACTTATTTTTGGAAATATGTAGGAGTATTTTTTTACTATTATTGTTGTGTAATATTTTTGTTGATATATAAGCTTTCAATTTAATTGCTACACTGATTTTGGGGTTGTTGTTGACCTTATTATAGATAAACCGGATGTTATTTACGCTAAATACTTCATAACAAATCTTCACTGCCTAAGTTTAACAAATAAACGAGTACACACGCAGAGCGAACATTTCTACATTATACACATACATATATATATATATATATATATATATATATATATATATATATATATACACCCTGCTCCACAAAAACGACCATCTCATGCTTCAAATTACCAAAAAAATACTATTTGATATAGCCGATTATTCGATTAAAATTTAGTCGAATATTCGTTCTTTGACTGAATTACTATTTGTCATTTTAAATAGAGTAGAAAATTACTTGTACAGCTTGGTGTACAAATTAATTATAATTTTTTAAGATCTTAGTAAAACCCTTTAAAATTATGGTAAAATAAATTAAAGGTTTTTTTCAAATTATGTAAAATCTTGAATAGTATTCCTACAAATTTAGAAATGGTTTACATTTAACTGTCATTTAATAAAATAGAATTGAGCTTTTAAAAATTGTTATTTGATATTTTGATTTTTAAAAATATATTTATACTTTTTTAAATATATTATATTACAAATGACCTTCATAAAAACGTGTTTGATCTAATTTAATCTAACCCAACTTAAACTAACCCAACCGAATCCAACCTAACTTATTCTACCCTAATCTAATTTAATCTAATCTAATCTAATCTAACCTAACCTAACCTAATCTATTATTTATAAAGATCATTAATTATTTCATTAATTATCATAACTGTTTTTAAATATATTTTAAATATATCATGTATTATATAAAAATATCAGATTTTATTTATAATGTTCAAAATAATAAGTAAAAGATATATAAAAGAAATAATTTTAAAGATCATAAGTTTTAAATTTTAAACTAATTTTTTTAATGTTAATGTGTTAGCGATAAAAAATATTGTTAGATATTATCAGTCAGTCGCCATCTTGAAAACTTTTATCAATAAATGTTCGGCGTAACGTAAATAATATAAAAATTTTAATCAAAAAAAGTTTGGAGTTTAAATATATTTGAGGGAGAAAACACTTTTATTTTTAACCTGATATAAATTTCCTCTTAGTTTGTTATTGGAACATTTTCTAATAAACAGTTCAAAAAAATTAGTTATACATTCACAACGATTCTATTCTCTACGAAACCCTAAAGAAATATCGCACTATATCCAAAATGCATAGTTGTCTATTTTTCAACACCATGTTGAATTGTATTGGTACCCTAATAACAAAAACAAGAAAAAAGATTATATAAACATATGCTTTTAAACAACAGATGTGCAACTTTTTTAATATTGATTTTTTTGGTGTAACAATAAAATATAATTGATTTTAAAATTTTTATATATACGAGTATATATATATATATATATATATATATATATATATATATATATATAAACTCTTGCTGTTGTATTTATACTTTCAAACGTAGATATCATTGAAATAAAGCACCTCGGGGCATATGCTTAATGAAATTATTTTTAAGTTTATAATTTTTAAATTAGATTATTTAAATTTTAAACATAAGATATAAGAAAATATAAATTTAATTAAATTTTACATGTTTCAATGTATTTAATTATATTCTTAGATATTGAAATATCTATTAAATATTACTAGTTTTTTTTTTTTTAATATTATAAAGCATTTAAAAAATTAAAGGAGTGATCGGTAACAGTAAATACATACTTCGCTACAGTCTAAATAGGCTAGTTGAACTCAGTAAAATTTAGTATGTTAAGGAGAAATATTGATAGGTTATATAAAAACAATGTCATAACTATTGTATTTATTTAAAATATATTACAGTATTTTTATAAAACATTCGGAAAAATAAGGATTTTTGGGCACCATGCCTTTTTTTGCTTTCTGTGAGTGACCTCATAGTATTTTTCGAACAATGTGGTGAGCATGCGCGCGCGTGTGTGTGTGTGTACTATAAGTTTATTTTTTAACTAGGAGTAAATGTAAAAGTAAGTTTTTCACTATAAATTAACACCAGAAAAGTCACTAAGACTTTTTTTAAGCAAGTTTAATTTGCAAAAAATCTATAATTTTCACATTTGATTTAGTTACTTATAAAATATCACAAAAAGAATTTAAATCACACGAAATTCAACGTGACAATACGAAACTCAACAATAAGGTATTGATAGTTAATGACAGGTAAAAAAATATATTGGATGTAAAAACGGTTGTGTTCCCAACCAATCAAAAGCATATAATTTATAGCAAAAATTTCAAATTACTCCTCCTAGTTAAGAAACATACTATATCATCTGTCAATGTTTTTGTCAGTTTATCGAGCAGTGTTGCAGTACGTTATGTTAAATTTTGAAATTTACATTAAGTTAAACATTATTGTTATGAGATATTGTTTTATACCAATTTGTAATAATAATTCAAACACAACATCAAATAAAATGTCTCCTAATGTACCAGCACAAATTCAAACACGTGGTTGTGATTTTGACATAACCAGTGACCTCAAAAATATAAGATGGACTGAAACTTAGGCATGCGCAGATGTGGTATTAGAAAGAGTAAGCATGTGGAAAACCAAAAAGGATAGCTAACCATCCATGACAGTTCGTTGTACCAGCCCCTTATGTGTTAAAAGTATAGGAGTTTCCAGTCCATCTTATATTTTTGAGATCACAGGACGTAACAGACATAGGCAACACTGTTTTGTTTTTACCGCAAGAGGCGCTGAATACTTGCTGATACACTATTACGTCACGACAAGCAAATTCAAATTTGACATTTAATTTTAAAATTTATTTTTTTATTGATTATAATGTATATTTTTGATTAAGAAAGTAATTTAACTGTAAATAATTGTTGCAATAATATATTTAAATAACAATTCAAACATCAATTTATTTTAATCATAGCACTGTACAATTTTATAGTACTTGTACATTTTGTAATACTTATATATTTATCTAAGAATATGTTTTGTTTTGTTTTGTTTTTTTCGTATATGTATACGATGAAGAAAAGCTAAAGTTGTTAGTTCGAAGGAAGACGGACACCGCACCGTTCGAAATTTCTTTGGGTATTTGTTTGACACCTGTGTTGCGTTGCGTGTTGTCTTATCGATCAGCGTTTATTCGCAACTGTAAACATGGTAAACACGACTACCGATGACGGATTTGTCCGTGATTGAGTTGGGAGTTAGACAGAGAAAATCGACAAAACGATTCAATACCGATGGGGATGGTGGTCTGGTTGCAATGCTGCAACACAGCGCAGCGCGACATGCTGCAAGATTGAATATGTACGTGAGAAGTAATTTTTCAAAAGTTAGCCGAAGCCCCATCCATATACTGTAAATGTCAAACGAAAGCTTATTATACGCGATACAAATTGCAGTGCTAGAGCTCTCAAACAAATTTCTGTATACAAATACCGGATTAAACTTTTTTACTATTCTGTTTTCAATCAAATCTTTTGTAGTTTTTATTTAATTTTCTTTAGTGCTTTAAAGTAAAATCGCAATAATATACTTAGTTGTCGAAAATAAACGTTCCGACAAAATTAATAAATTAATGTAGTCCAAAGCTAAATATATTTTTCAATTCTTCACTTACAATTTTTACTTATCACAAAACAAAAGAGAAATTGCAATAATCTTTATTTTTAAACTTTATTTGTGTAAGCAAAAATGTGGTATAGTTATTGATTAAATAAAGCTTATTTCAAAGAACAATCATATCATTAAATTTAATTGTCAATCTATATCTTCCTAGAACTTCAGAACAAAAAAAATTCTTGGAATTCAAATACTTAAAATAGGTACATCGATAAATAATTGCTACATTTCCTTTTGCATTCTTTATTTCTACTGTCACTTTCTGTAAAATGTTTAAAGTTATTTTTTTTTAATTAGGTTTATCAAAATTTTGTGATTATTTAAATTTACATACTAAATAACTTAATGAAAGCTATAGTAAAACTGAATATTATTTAGGTCATCAATTAATTAATTTATTTAAGTTACTTTATCTAAAATTTAGGTTAACATAGTAAAGAGATCTTTCAGAACTTATTATATTAAAATAAAACGGCTTTAGGTTGTAGTTTTGTATTAACATTTATTAATAATCGACGTTTCGACTAACTCAACGTATGTTTTCATGAGGAAAAAAGATACAAATGACATTTACAATAAATAAACAGAACATAGATAGTAGTTACCAGGTAACAAAATAAGTAACTAGATGATAAAATTTATAAATTTTTAATTGAAGGAAGCCAAATTAATTTAAATCAAACCCTTCACAACATTGATTGATGTTATCTTTTTCTTTATAAATCTCTATTGCTTCTTTTATTAATCTGCTGTTATTATTTATGGGGTCTTATAATTATTACAATATCTTCGAATTTTACATCATCAAGATTTTCTAATGCATGTTGTGCAATAGCAGATTTTTCTAGTTACTTATTTTGTTATCTAGTAACATATACCTATGTTCTGTTTATTTATTGTAAATGCCATGTGTATATCAGTTTTCCTGACGAAGACATACATTGATTTCGTCTAAACTTCGATTATTAATAAATATTAATACAGAACTACTAAAGCCATTTTGACAAAAACAAAAAAAAATTTACATTATTTAATATTTCTATAAGTTAGTAAAATTAAAGTAAAATTAATTTATATATTGACCTTCGCCCAACATAGATTTTTTTAACCAAAACGTATTTTGTAAATTTACAGTTGTTTTAAATATCAGAGTCTTAATTAAAATATTACTTGTTAAATATATTTTATTGAAATATAATAATGATTACCATTTATAAAATTATTTAAAACTGTATAATTTAAATAAAATATATGCATTATTTTTTGACAATAACATTTCTTATTTTGCATAGTTCATTTATTTTGTTTCTAGTACAGTAGATGCATTACATACGCTGGCATTTTTCAAAATAAGTGACGTTACTACAAATGAGAACCGTTTTACACAATGTAATATTTGTGATCATTTTTTTAAAATCTGAAATATAAAAGCGTCTAAATTTAAATTTAATGTGATTTACTTTTGTTTACCAATGCCAATATTTTTCAAATTTAATGCTATTTTATGATTATTAATTGTATCACATAAAAAACATACAAAATATATGTTTTAAATATATATATATATATATAAATATATGTATATATATATATATATATATATATATATATATATATATATATTTATTTATTTATTTATTTATGAACCGTATTTGCCAAAAATTCAACATGAAATAGATATTTATTATAACTAAAAATTTACTATTTCTTCTATACAGGTATCTAGATAAAAAAATTTACATCTTCTATGTATACAGTGTGATTGGTTTAAATGGAATCATATATATATATATATATATATATATATATATATATATATATATATAAATATATATATATATATATATAGTTTTTAAAATTATTTGTTGGACCAAAAGAATATTTCAAAAATCGTTTCTGGTTTTGTTTGAATCAAATATTGAAACTAAAAAATATTTTTTAGTATTATCAGTACCTATATCATCACTTATATAAATATCATTACTTAAGCCTGTAAAAAAGGAAAATTTTATAAGTAACTACTTATACAGATTAGTAAAAACCATATGTTACCATATTGCATATGTAGAAGGAGGTAATTATATTACTAATACAATAATAACATTATTATACAGCAGTTAATTGCTTTATATACTACTGGTGGCAGCACCACAAATAATTACAACGTCAAGTGAATTTAATTTGACATCTTCGGCGACCATATTAAAAACTATTACAGTTGCATTGTTTATTTTTGCTTGAATTTTAATTTGATTATTGAAAATGTGTGAAGGAATGCAAGAAATGCAATGTGCACCGTCAGATTTATTAGAAACTGCATATTCGACAAAGGAAACACGGTCAAGTGTAAAATTATTAAGGCAAGTTAAGTTAATTGACAATTGCATTGTTTATTTTTGCTTGAATTTGAATTTTATTATTGAAAATCTGTATACAGCCAAATTTGTCAAAAATTGTATATGCGACCAAAGAAAGATTAATTTTGACAAATCACTTGACAAATATAAATGATATATACATATACATACTATTCAGCAACTGTTAAATTAAGGTTACTTGGCAAATATTTTATTTATTTTTAGTATATTAATAATCACGTATATTAAATATGTTCTATAAAATAAATAACTGAAATATTAAATTAGTCGAACGTCAATCATTGTTCGAATTCGGTGCATCTATACTATAGTATGGTCTAACTGTAAATATTCGTTAGGAATAAGTGCATTTAAACGATTTTATTTGTCGGTAGTATTTGTAGGTTCTATAGAAATATTTTCACAGTAAATAAATGTAATCTATTTGAATTTTTTGTGTCTGCATTTTTAATTCAAAACGTCTACACTTCACTAAAATATTTTTTCCGTATTTAACATTGTAATTTATAAATTTGTATTTATTTCGTAAACACGCAACCATTTGGCACACGAAATTTTTTAATTCATCATTCTACAATAAATACGACATATTTATACAATTACACATTTACAATTGTAACAAATATTTTTGTTTTTAAATTACAATTTAAATAAATTATGATGTTATTAATTTTTAGTAATGTTCTAGATACGTATAAAATAAAAACAAATATATTAGAAATTAAAAAGCTTTAAGTTAAACTTCTGTATCATTTTATGAAAATTAATGAATCGCAACGTCTAATTTTAATACAATTATAGAGAAATTTAACTTAAAGTGTTTAAATTTTAATATAATGAGTTGCGAAAGGTTTTTTTTTACAAATGTTAAATATAATAAATTTTAATTTGTTGCTGAATATACTTGAAAAAAGTACAGTGAAGATTTGTAGATACGTACCTATATAATCGTATTGGTAAATCAATGATCCGAAATGAGCATTTTCAATTAGTAAAACGAATATTTACGGTTGGAATGTGAGAATACGTGAACGCAGGTAGCGCACGTCTCTTTCGTATTCGAATCCTTATTTACACCAATATTTTCCTCTTTTCGAAGCATTCGATCGTCCCATCTTGCTTCCAAAGGACTGCATTTATACGGTCATTAATGCGATCATGCTTGTCTTCTCCACCATCTACCAATATTTTTGGTAGTTTCATGCAACAACGACGTTCTTTAAAAGAATTTTTACCATTTCACAAATTTACAATTTTCGAATTTTAAATGAAAATAATATTACTTGCTTTCCTTTTAACAATATTTTTTTATTTGTCATGTTTTTATCAAAATTTGTAATTAAAAATAAAACGTCTTTAGGTTATAGTTCTGTATTAATATATATTTATTAATAATCGACGTACAGTAAATAAACAGAACATAGAAACAAGTTACTAGCTAACAAAATAAGTGAAAAAAGAATAGTAATTTTGTTTTTTTTACTTATTTTTAATAAAAATATATAATTTAGAAGATTTTATATTTTATTATTAGGTTATAGCATACTGTTTTACAATATACGAAAATCATACTGTATACTGTTAAAATTAACAAAATTTAAACACACGCACAAACACATACACACACACACACACACACACACACACAAAGAGAGAGATCTGTGTAGGTCTACAGTTTAAAGTTAGTTATTAAATTACTCTTACTCTAAAAGATAGTTATAGGTGGGCAAACTTTTTTTAATCGAGAGAATTTAGCGAGTCGTAAGTTGTGGGCCGTAAATTTAAAATATTAATTTTACTCAAAAATACATTAATTGTTTATATAATTACATAAGTTTAAATTAGTATGGGGGCATTAACTATCGTCACGGGCCGCATTTGGCCTACTCCTGGTATAGACTGTAAATATGTTAAAATTCTAAATTATATATGCGTATAAGACATATTAATATAAATATAATTGAGATATTTAAACAAATGAAAAATTTAAAAGTTAAAAATTAAAAAAGTATTTGAAGTGGCTAATCCTTTTTTTTTAATGGCGCGAAAGATCAAGTTTAATATTTTTGAAAGTAGCATTTTCTTCTGAATGAAGTCCTGTAACTCTTGCATATTTTTATTTGTATTTTAACGGTAAAAAATTAAAAAAAATTAATTAAAAGACTAAGCTTTGAAAATGCTCTTATAGCAATCTTTCACTTTGCATATCCGCTAAAAATTGAACTTGTGTGCAATAATTAGTTTAACAATACTACGGTTAAGTGAAACTAAGCGTATAGAAATTCTTATGATAGACAAAGGCAATATTTCCAAGGCGAACGATTTTTTTTTTATTTTTGCAAATTGTATTAGTTCAATAATTTTTTAAAGATTTGATAAAAATCAAATATGCTTATGTTACACCACTATTTTTAAAAATATAAAGTTTAACTAGTCATGCTATTAAAATAATAAGTTATCTTTGTTTATCATGACGGTAGAAATTTGAAAAATATCTCAGACTATTGAACTTAAATACTTTTAACTATGTACCATATTTCAACAAGTTTGATAAACAGTTTCCAAAATATTTAACTTTATTCATACGTTTTTAAAGCAAGAATAAATTATAAATGGTAGAATATTGCAAATAATTTATTCTTGATATATATTAACTGTAATACCAAAAAAAATCAATATTTCATAATGACGCACATCGCTTGTTTGAGTATCTCAATCATTTTTTTTTTTTGCAAAAAATTAACACATTCTCTTTATTGTAACTTTTAGCATGCTGTATGTAACGCGTTAAATTTAGCACAATAAAAATTGATTTTTTTTTATTATTGTTAACTTTTAAAAAACAAAATCATTGATTTATCCTGATTTTTAATGTCGGTTCAACAATCTTTTTCTATGCTGAAAGAATAATAAATTGTTAGATTTAATATTTAATAAATAATTTTCATGTAATTTTGATGTAATTAAGGCCTGAAAATAATTAAATTATAGCGTTTACACCTACGTACATATTCTTCGTGTTTAAATATTATGTTAAATTAATTTTTGTTTTGTTTAACTAGAAATAATTAAAATTTAAAATTTTTAATGGTTATTTAGATTGTTGTAATGTGTACGTAAGTAGATTTAATATATATATATATATTTAAAAATGTAATTACAAAATTGTTTTTTTTTTCTATAATTTTAAATTAAATTTTTTGTTCATTTTACTGTAAATGTATAAACATATTACATTATTGATTGAAATGTTGATGTTTCTAAAAAGTATCAAAATTAGAAGCAATCTGAGTTTGACACGTTTTGTAATGAATCGTAGTACGTACAATCCATGGCAAAACGTTTTAACGAAAACGTTTTTATTTTTACGCTACACGATATATGAGTTGTGAATTATTTTTGAAATTTAGTGAATAACAAACGTAGAGCAAACTGATCTGAAATAATTTTTGATTGCTTGTTTTTTTTTGTGTGTGTGTTGAACTTTGAAATGAGTTTTTTTTTACAGAAATTAAAAGAATAAATAGGAATCGATTTCTATAGGAGTAGTTGTTTTTTCAAAGGTTAAATATTGTATATAGGTATTTGCAGGGCAAGTGGAAAGCAATATCAGCAGAAAATTCTTTATGTCTGGCATCTGGCGCAGTCGTTCAAACCAAACAAATTCAATTAGAGCGTATGGTGCGTGCATAGAATTAATAGACGTTACTTCAAAGACTAATCAAAATGCCTTTTTCTATGTCACCAATGTATTGTAAGTGCCAATGCCAACATAGACGGAATAAATTACATTCAATCCTATTGATTCAACTTTGTTTTGCGTCGCGTTGCGTTGCTTGCCTCTGTTCTGCTCTGCGCTTTCTTCCTTTCTCAAACAACCAACTAATTTCTATATTCATTCCGTTCGTTATATTCGACGAAATGCGTTGTCCAAACTAAATATTCAATTTTAATTCCGATTCTAATTTACGTTTATTTCCTTCATAAAACTAGCATTCTTGCGAATTACCCAGATATTTTTGGAATCTTAAACTTACTAGTGATATTAGGGTAAAACTTCTACAACAAAATGATATATTTAAAAAATTACGTTTTCGTTTGATTTTAATTAAGTTTATGTTTTAGAAAATTCTTAGGTAAATTGGCTGGGTTTTTTTCATCTTATTAATAAATACATATAAATAAGTTAACAAACTGATTTGATACTAGATTGGAACAAACTAAATTCTTTTTACCATATATTCATCAGATATACAAAAAGTGTTTGTATCGTTTGCATACTTCTGCATACTATATTATTTTCAGTTATTCTAACAGAAACACAAAATTGAAAAATTAAACAAATATAGGTTTTTATAAATTTTAAAAAATTGAATGTATTTTTTGCATTTAATTTTTTTTTACATTTTCTTATTTCGCAAAATTATAATATATTTAATAATTATTATATTAAATAATAATTTAAATAGAGTGCATAATGTTTTATTATGTAATACTTATAATGATTGCTAGGAAAATTGGCAGCACAATGAAATAACAATTTAATTTGAAATTAATGGATATATTTAATGAGTGCCAGCTGAATAATATAAATATAAAATAAGTTGTAAGAAACTGATCAAATAGAAAAAGAATGTGTCGAAATGGTTAGATTTAGAAGGGTTCTATTGCATACGATAGTATCTAGTAAACCTATGGGAGCAGTCTTCATGAAATATTCAAAAAAATTGTAGCAAAATTTATTATCGTTTATATTGAAATGGAAAGAAATGTATGTACGAGTATGTAGTAGGTGTGCGTATTTGTGAGTATATGTATAATTCTATAGACTACACTCTATGAATAATAATATTCTTTGAGAGTATTTATTACATTTTAATGAATAATAAACCGAACAAAGATTTATTTATAGTCACCATTTACGTCATTATACTATACATACTAGGTTATATCTACTGAAATCATATTACTAAAAATAAATATCATTATGTACCTATATGTTTTTTATTGGGAACAAGATGATTTTGTAATTATTAATGAAGTACTTTATCAGTAAATGATATTAAAATTCCATTCTAGAATAAAATAATATCTACGAATAATCGCATTATGCAAAACAATGTGCGTTTATTTTGGGTATATCATTGTGAGGATATGAAAAATGTTTATTGAATTCGATGTATAGGACAATAATGAAATAGAATTTTTTATTTGATTTTGTTAGGAATCGTGCATATAAGTTGTGTTGTGAGTCGAGTTAAAACAACAAAGTAATGAATATGGATGCGAAGTCTAAATAGGGAATTATGAGTCTCCCTTTTGATGTAGGTTATCTGGGCTGGTACGGGTACGGGCGTTTCGCCTCACCTCGTCTCGCCACACCAGGGCTACGCTGATGGTGACCGTTTGCGTTGTGCAAGCACAAGCACAAACACCATGCAGGGCACAGGGAAGCTGAAAGAGAGTGGGAATTCACCACGCTTTTACGCTACCACACCGCCGCGCCGCGCCGCGCCGCGCCGCCCCACGCCATCGTCATATAGCCAGACCCTCATTTCCATTCGGTTTTGCAATTCCAACATGCGGTACTTAGCAACACTTTTTACACTGTTTCGCCGACGATTATAATGCTTAATCGTATATTTAATGTTTGCCCGATTGAATTATGGGAATTACCAAAATTACCACTCGCCACTCAACGCAAACTTCCTTCAACACTCATTTTTTATTCATAATTAAATATTAGAAAAATCTAACGTGCCTGAAAATTTTAAATCGCTTTAGAACATTTTAAAAATTCATATAAATAAAATCTTTATTAGAAATAATTTTATGATATTTGGGCAACGTATTAACATATTATCTAAGCGGATGGATTTGAAATAAAAAACTAGATATTTGAAAAATAAGCTATATTTTTGATAAATTTTTATGTAATACATGAATTTATCATACTAATCCTTATTTAAAATTGATAATTATATTAACAACATATTGTACTTATTACTTTATATTTATACATTATTTTTGAAATATCAACTGTGTTTGTAAAACTACTTAAGTGTTCCAACTGATTTATATAGTTACAAAGATTTACAAAAATTAATTTTGCTGATTTATAAGAATGTATTTATATTAGGGCGGGTCGAAAATTTTTAATTTGAAACGGGTAGTGAAAAAATGATAGTTTTGTGATTCTATGAAAGGGACCATTCGTAGTTTCGAATTTGGATTTAACTCTATCTAGCACAAAGGCCTCAAAAATGGCAATTTTTGGTGTTTTTTCATATTTCGCCCAATTGATCATACTCTTCATATTAAATATGCTGTTTTTTCATACACAAATTACTCCTAGGACCCTAATCTTTAATTTAAGTCCATTGCGACCATTTTTCGATGGTAAATAAGCTTAGTTTTTACCCACCGAATGTATCGATTTTTTGAGTTAAATAAGCGATTGTCTTCTAAACCATTCTACACAAATTTAGAATCTAATACTAACACTGTTTTACTCTGCTAGATGTTTACAGAATGTGATTTATAAGCCGATTTTAATTCATTTATCACTATAAAAATCGTCTGTAGTTTTTCGCTAATTTAAGCCAAAAATTCGAAATGTAAACTTCAAAAACAAAGGTTTATTTCGGTCGGAAGTCAACTTCATGAGCTTGCGGTGCAGTTTAGAGTCTAAATTTGTTCGGAGAATGGTTTAGTAGACAATCGTCACTTATTTCACTGTATTAAGCGTCTCGTGTTTTTCGCTTATTTAACTCAAAAAATCGATACATTCGGTGGGTAAAAACTAAGCTTATGTACCATCGAAAGATGGTCGCCATGGACTTAAATTAAAGATTAGGGTCCCAGGAGTATTTTGTGTACGAAAAAACCGCATATTTAATATGACGAGTATGATCAATTGGGCGAAATATAAAAATACACTAAAAACGGCTATTTTTGAGGCCTTTGTGCTAGATAGGGTTAAATCCAAATTCGAAACTACGACTGGTCCCTTTCATAGAATCACAAAAATTATCATTTTTTCACTACCCGTCTCAAATCAAAATTTTTCGACCCGCCCTAATATATATATATATATATATATATATATATATATATATATATATATATATATATATATATATAGTAACAAAAACTAATGGTATTGCAGCCAGGAGTTGGGATTTAAGCCAAAAACTCAATTTTTATTACGTAGGCAAGCTTTCGAAAAATTATATTTCCTTCCTCAGGCCTTCTACAAATTTGAAACAAGAAATAAACAAATATCAATGGATACAAGATTCTTGTATCCATTGATATTTGTTTATTTCTTGTTTCAAATTTGTAGAAGGCCTGAGGAAGGAAATATAATTTTTCGAAAGCTTGCCTACGTAATAAAAATTGAGTTTTTGGCTTAAATCCCAACTCCTGGCTGCAATACCATTAGTTTTTGTTACTAAATATATCTCAGCCATAATCTTCTATATCTATATATATATATATATATATATATATATATATATATTATATACATATATATATATATATATATATATATATATATATATTATATACACATATATATATATATATACATATATATATATATATGTTACATATATGTTAATTATATGGGTTAACCCATATGCTTTTAATCTTGTTATAATAATTTTTATTTGTTATATACATACAATATGTTTAATATCTGAAATTCGCTAATAAAGGAAAACAATGCCAACCCTAAAACAACAAATAGTTGACACAAGTTGTTCTAATTTCTTTTTTTCATAAGCTTTGAACAAAAGTTTGTGTCAGATAGTAGAATCTTATAATGTAAACTGTGACAACAAATACTGATAATAAACTTTGTCACAAAATCGTATTTTTATATTTTTTTTTACAGATTACCTTATATAAATATTATATAAAAATTTTGTTATTTTATTATTGAATAATAATAATCCTTTATTGATAAATCGTTGATGAAAATACAAATATAAGCCAATATAAATTTGTATTCAAAAAATTAAATTTAATTATGATTAATAAATTGTATTAAATTAAAAATTGATTAAGTTATTACATTGGAATTTGGGCAGAGACCTTCTCTATATTTTTCCATTTCCTGTCTGTTTTTGCTTCGCTTTACAATGTAACGTTTGCTTGTTTTATTTCACTTGTATAATACCCTAAGGATAGTTGTTGATTTTTAATGTTAACATGGCTATTCTGGAAGAGATTTGATTAAATTCCTACATATTGTTTTTAAATGTACTTTTAACATAAAATCCTACTTCGTAGATTCTAAAAAAAGAACATTGAATAGCTCATTATATAAGAAATAAAAAAGCAATGCGGTACAACTTTTATATGAGTCGGTTGTAAAAAGTCTTACGTACACATACGTAAGACGTTATCAATATTATCAGCTTTTCCCAGTATAAATAATTGTTCCTGTATAGGTAGTGAGCGTATTAGCAATATAACATAATGGTGGAGCAAGCTCAGTGCATGGTTTGTTTCCAAACTGTTCCATTAATTTTAATAAGAAATAAAGTGCACTTGTTGCATTGAGTGTACATCAAAACGCTTTGCAGTTTAGTTATTTGTTCCGTCTACTCTTGTTTTTCACTATTTTCGCAATATATCTGTATAATATATACGAAATATATATAGAAATAAAAATACAAACTTTGCAAATATACATAAAATATACATATAATATATTTTTTCGGGAATAATTAGTTTCGGACGCCATATGAGTTGTTTCTGGTAAAAAAATTGATTCAACTGAAAACGCACACTGTTGATAAAAGATTATTTGTACTTATGTGTTCGAAATTGTTTGAAATATATATAATTATTGAAATATTTATTTAAGCAGTGCCCTAAGGCGGTTGCCCCATAGTCTCACTTATCGGTACGGTCCTGTATACAAGTATATAAATGTGTATTGATTAAAAACTGTAGAGCTGCGTCATTATTGAATATAGATTTGTTCTATTAAAATATAAATATTTAATTCACATCCATAGCTCATGTCCAGCAGTTATATTTTTCGAAAACAACTATTTGTTTGGTGCAATGAAAAACCTGCGCAAATGAGACTGGATGTGTCACTTGTTCTTTTGGAATACGCATCAATGAATACAGGTGTTAAAATTTTATGGTTTTGGTGTCAGGTATCAGGCTTTGCACGCACGCAACAAAAGTGTATTCCAACATGTCACATATGTTTTATCTTGCTTGTAATTATTGATGAATTAAATTTTTATTGTTATATTGTATTTGTATTAGTTTCTTGTTTATTTAAATAGTTCATCTAGATCAGGAATGCCTGGACTTTGAAGACCAAGGACATAGATTATTTGTGATTTACGAGAGGACAGTCTAAAAAGTGAAAATTATGTATCATCGAAATATTATTAACTTTATAGTTGTCTGCTAAATTTTATCTAAATATTGCAAAAAAAAAAGAATGTGACTTGTTAAAATAACACATAATTAGACGGGCTCCAAACAAATAAACGGAAGAAAGCATGTGGCCCGCGGTCTATGCATCCTTGATGAAGATCATTATCATGAAAAATCTTCTGTACATACTTCTTGTTTCACTAAAATTTCGATAAAGTAATTGTTATCAAAATATTTAGATCTATCTAATAATTAAACTTTTACAAATTAATTTTGGGATAGTGAAAAGAATTTGTGCGACACTTTTTTGTATTTCTCCTTCGACATAAATAAATTTTTTGAAGTAATTGTTTTGCCAATGATAATTTAAAAATTCTTGCAAACACATTTGAATGGCAAAAATATTATACATCTAATTACTTTCTTATATAAAATTACTTTTTGAAAATTTTGACTGTTTGTCCGTAAGCACTGTCTTACATTGGACTGTTTAATATCTGGTAACTCTAAATTTGGCAGCTACTTAAAATCAGCTATTTTTGCTAATTTATAATACTTTTGAATGTTTAAAGTAATTTTCTATGACTAAAAACGACATTACGTTTTAGTTTTGCTTATGGAATTTTTTTTATGACATTTTTATTTTTATGTTTTATGTAAAATAATGTATATGCATTTATAAATATTTTTATTAAAATAACACACTGCATCTTTAATAAATACTGGCTAATGTATAAAAATCAAATATATGTTATACAATATACAAAATCTAATAATTAGTAAAAAGTAGACAGGATAAAAATCTGAAAATTAAAAATGACATAAATAAAAATATATAAAAAATTTAATTGAACAAAATAGTCAAATAGAGAGACAGGTGCAGATGCATGTAGCTGTTGTTTAATTTATAATGAAAAACAATAATTTCAAGTTAATTATTGTTGACAGATTTTGTTGTTCAAATTTATTAATTACATTGAAATTTTCGCATATACTTTGCAATTTATTTTCATCGACCAATTCGCACTTATTGTTAAACCCAAATTACATGACGCAATTGTTTGCCACTTCTCTTCTCTTTTTTAACTTTCTATTCATTATCATTCATATTTTTAACTAGATTTTAATTAACAACTAAAATAACCGGTAATTTGCATGAACTAAATTTGCAATTTTGTTTTTCATATACTTTTATTAACATAAAGAACATTTGTGAACAACTATTGCAATTAATTTTTGTTTAAAAATATTATTTAAATTTATATTGCTACCGTTGAAATATATATATATATATATATATATATATATATATATATATATATATATATATATACCGCGTTTAATCTCTACATATTCGTATAAATAAGTACATACAGGTGATTTATGACGTCGGGAAGAACTTCACCGGATGATTCCTATGAGTAATCTAAATAAAAAACTACAAATAAACATATGTCCGAAAATTTTTTTTAACGGAACTGTAGCCGTTAGAAGTTTATTACATGTAACATCAATCGCATTAGCCTTATTTATTATATCAGGAAAAAAAAACAAAAAAACAAACAAAAAAAACAAAAACAATAATTGAGGTACTAATTTAAAAAAATAAAATCTATCTGTCACAATAATTTTCTTTGATATTAACATTAAATTAATTATGGATGAGTTTACAGTACAGTATGCTGATATAATTTTTATTTATGGATTTTGTGATGGAAACGCATTACAAGCATCAAGAGAATACCAGCGTCGATTTCCAGGCAGACGGCAACCGAATTACAAAACGTTCTCTAAAGCCTTACAAAGACTTCAAGAAACATGAACTTCTGTTCCTCGAAAAACTGGTGGCCCCCAGCAAGTAAATGTACAGGACGAAGAAGATGTGATAGATGCAGTGATTAATGATCCCACAATCAGCACTCGCCGTATCGCAAATAATTTGGAGCTATCCCAGAATTTTCTATGGCGAGTATTGCATCGTGAGGTATTGCACCCTTACCACTTCTAATATGTGCAAGCGCTGCATCCGGGAGGTGCTCAACAGCGAATATTATTTTGCCGGTGGTTATTACATCAAACCATTGACAATGTCAATTTTATTTCAATTGTGTTATGGTTAGATGAAGCCACATTTACAAGAGGTGGTATCAACAATAGACACAACGAACATTACTGGTCTTTAGAGAATCCACTAACAACTAGGAAGCGTCGCGTCGTTTCCAGCAACGATTCAGTGTTAATGTTTGGGGTGGAATATTCAAAATTGTCTTGCTTAATCTACACGTAATGGAAGATCGATTAAATAGTAATTTGTACAAGCAATTGACAATTGACAATTGACAATTGACAATACTATTTTCGAATTGGTAGAAGACGTCAATGTATGTGGTTTCAGCACGACGGCGACGGTGCAACGTCTCATTCAGCAAGAGTAGTGACGACTTGGTTAAACGTTCATTTCCCTAGGAAATGGATTGGCTATGGAGGTCCGGTTGCCTGGTCGCCAAGGTCCCCCATTTGAACCCATTGGACTTTTATCTATGGGGATATATGAAAGAACTTGTTTACAAGGTGCCAATAACAACCGGGACCAGTTGCTGGAACGAATACAGAACGCCGCAAATGAAATAAGAAATGACCCTGATGTGCTTGCTCGAGTCAGTGATTCACTCGTCCGACGTTGTCATGCTTGTATTAGAGCCGAAGGAGGACACTTCGAACACTTACTTTTAGTTTAATTCCAGACGTTCTTGCTTTAAATTAGTATCTTAATTATTGTTTTCGTTTTTTTTTGTTTTTTTTTTTCTGATATAATAAATAAGGCTAACACGATTGATGTTACATGTAATAAACTTCTAACGGCTACAGTTCCGTTAGAAAGCATTTTCGGACATATGTTTATTTGTAGTTTTTTATTTAGATTACTCATAGGAATCATCCGGTAAAATTTTTCCCCGACGTCATAAATCACCCTGTATAAGTATCTCAATTTCATTTATTACTAGTGCAATCTCGGACATTATAACAGATAAAACTTCTCTAAAATTATACTTTTTATACTCTTGTTAAATAATATGTTTATAATATATATATATATGTATTCTGTTACGTTATACTGTATGTACAATACAATATCTTACAACCGTGAGTTATGAAATTTTAATCAATCACAATTTTATAATACTTTAACTACGTAATCATAAAATAGATAACCCGTGAATACACTTGTCAAATTAAAATTATTTTGAAATAACAAAAACAATTTAAAATGAAATAATTTTGTAAACTTTAAACCAAAAAGTATTCTTTTTTTATTGTGTAGTCGTAAACAAAAGTGTAGTTTTCTACTCGCATGTTATGGTTATAACTTACTCAGACAATTTACATTTTTGTGTTATAGCCATCAAAACATACTCGTTGAAAAAATATACTATTTGTGCATTTTTCGGTGGCTCTATCAGATGATTCTAGGTAAAATGTTTGAACTAAATTGCACATAAACAAAATTACTCGAATAACGAGGTTCTTAAAAAAAATTACTTATTCGGATGTAAATTACACGAAATACAATTTGCTCGAAAAAATTAAATTATGAAAGGTTTGAATAATCTTTAAAGTCAATAATCAACATTTGACATACGATTAACAATGAATATAAATTTTTGTTAAACGTCATTTATTAAAATTATAAAAAAATTTTAAGAATAAAAAAAAAATTTTTAAAAAGAAACTATTGAATTTCAAATTAAAATTTTAATAAATTTTACTGATTTAGTGAAAATTAGATTAGCTAAATTATTAATAAATTATTAAATTTCCATCGAAAATCTTATTTCATTTGAAAAATTAACAACAAATTTTCTTAATATTAAAATATTAATTAATATATGAAAAAAAGTAATTGTTTAAGACTAAATTTTATAAATAATTTCAAATTTATAATACAAAAATTCGAGAAATCACTTTTAGTGGAACTTTTATTTCTAGTAAAGAATTCCATATCAGATATATCATTACTTGTTAAAAATGTTTATAGGTCACTCAGCTAATCGCAAAAATGGTTGCTTTAGAATATGGTTTTTAAAATAATTTAAATTAAATTTTAAATAACTAATTGCATATTGTATATTTACATTCATTTTTGAGATATAATACAAATTTATGCTTTTTTTTTCTACATATAACTAATAAAAAATACATTTTTATTATATTTTTTATAAGTAATTTTATAACATTTAATTTAATCAAACTTTTATCATTTGTAGTTTCTAAGATTGCATTCGTGTTATGTGAAGTTATGTAATATATTTACTTTTTGAAAATTTAGTTTAGATTTTTGACATAACGTTTTTATGTTTCGCTTTTTTTATTCATAAAAAACAAAATAATGGATATATTTATTAAATAATCTATTTTTACATCAAATATTTGTATTATTAATAAACTTACAAATAAATAAACAAATTTATATTAAACTTCAATTTTAATAAAATATTTGAATTATAATTTTAATTAGTAAAATTTTTTATAATTTGCGTTTAGCATTGGTGTTAATTTTATGTTGGTTTTAGAAAATTAAAAATGCGTAATAAGTTTTTCGTGCAATCAGGAAATGAAATACAAATTGAATAATAAACAGGAAGCTTTATCTTCATTTAAGTATTGATCGAAGAATAATTTTGAGCCTAAAATTTCTGGCTTGAAATTACGCAATATCTCAATAAAAACGTTTGAAAACAATCAGTTAACATTTTTGTTTTTTAAAAACATAAAATCGTGTTGTAAGTTTGAAATGCAGCGTCAGAATATTTTAAAATGCTAATATTTGTGATTGAATTGACCGATGGGAAAATTTATGTTTAATTTTGAATGTTTTGATGAAAAACAAGCATGTTGATTACTTTCACACAATGTCAGTAAATAAATAAGTAATTTTGTTTAACCAAATAACTTTTATGTACAAAAATACACTGATGATGTATTGGTTTTTGTAGTGTACAAAAATAAGTAAATATTATAAATAAATTATAAATTAATATATGTAATAGGAGCTTTTTTTCAAATTAAACTCTATAAACCGATAATAATGATATTATTTTCGGTCAATAGCTCCGTTACACATTATGTCGAAAATAGGTTACATTGAAAAATAACTATCAATTTTTTTAAGTTGGATTTGATTAAATTTGAATACGTATAAAAAATTCTTTTTTAAGCGTATTAAAATATTGATATTAATTTACTAGATTGCTACATAAAAGGAGGTAATTATGCTACTAGTAATAATCTGACATTATTGTTGGAAATGGCTTGAATAGTAAAATGGACGAATAGTCAAATGCCGAACATTCAGATATAAATTACAGCCGAATATCGAATATTCAGCAAATTCAGCGGTCGAATACTTTTTCACACTACAATTTTTTTTATTGTTTAAAATATAATTTTTATATTTTTTAATAAAGGTTGCTTTCTACTTTTCTTAATATAATAAATATACTATTACATTAAATCCCAAATATTTTTATTACAGCTATTCGAACAAAATTATATACCGGGTGTCCAAAAAGAAAGGAACTATTAAATATCTCGAGAACGACATATCGGATTACAAAGTTACAAAACACGTGTTTTTTTATTTTTGAAAATCTATTCAAGCATGATATGCAAAAACCGCCCCAAACCTTTCCTGGAGGGTGGGGCGGGGGCAAGTTTTAAAACAAAATGGAATCACCCATTTTTTATTGCACTATAGCATTCGCCATAAAAAACTGTTTCTGGATTTGCAAATTGAGCCTCGCAGCTCCGCCCCCCCTCGGGGGAAGAAAAGGGAGAAATTTTGAAAATTTTTGCTGAAACTATCACTTTTTATCACATTTTTGGATTCTCTTTCTAAAATTGGATATGAAATTGAAAAGAGCACCTCCGGTCTCACTCCCACGCATGCGGATGTAGTAGTAACTCTTAATCTCAAATAATACCTTGTGGTAAATGGTGCTGGAAAAATATCCAACCTTTCCTTTTTTTCACCCCCAAGGATGGTGGGGGTGAGAATGGAGGTGCGCTCTTCAATTTAATATCCAATTTTAAAAGGAGACTCCACAAATGCGATAAAAAGTGATAGTTTCTGCAAAAAATTTCAAAATTTTCCCTCTTTTCTCCCCCGAGGGGGTGGAGCTGGGCGGCTCAATTTTCAAATCCAGAAACAGTTTTTTATGGAGAATGCAACAATGCAATAAAAATGGGTATTTCCATTTAAGTTTTAAAACTTGTCCACACCACACCCTCTTGGGGAGGTGTGGGTGGTTTTTGCATATCATGCCTGAATAGATTTTCAAAAATAAAGAAACACGTGTTTTGTAACTTGGTAATCCGATGTGTTGTTCTCGAGATATTTTATAGTTTCCATTCTTTTAGACACCCGATACATATGTATATATAAAGAGAGAGAGACAGAGAGAGAGCGAGATATCGAAAATTAACTTTCTTTTCAAAATATAGACAATACTTCTTAGAAAAAGTGTTTTTGAATGCAATTTTGTATCGATATGCAAATTTTCAGTTATAAAAATTAGCAAGTTATTTAAAACAAAATTTTGAAAAAAGTTGATTAATATAATTTCATCCACGACCTATTAGAACGATATTATATGACTCAATTTAATTTTTAACCATAGAAAAAAAAAATATTTATGCTGTAAAAATTATTTTCGCAAATTTTTTAAATATTGCCAATTGATGATGCAAAAATAATGTCATTTTTATTCTGTTGACTATTTTGAGCGGATTTAATTTTTATTTTATATATTAAAAAAAAAACAATTCAAATAAATGATATTTATTAATAATTATAATTTTAAACAACATTTTAATTTAAAATATTAATTATTTTTTAAATCATCTAGTAAAGTTATCACGTTACGCAAATGCTTAAATTTTTGCCAATTTTTTCGTTGAATATTTGCAAATCGATACAAATATGCATTTTCATCAACTTTTACTAAAAAAAATTTATTGATATTTTAGAGAAAAGTTGATTTTTGAGACATTTCTCTTTTAAATCAAACTTTGCAGTATTACCAATTTAACCAAGTAAATGTTTTTTCATGTTATTTAAAAAATGTAAAAATATTTGATTTTTAAATTAATTTTCAAATTTGTTTTTCTAACATACAGAACGAGCCAAGTTTTTATTGTATTGGTTTTAATGTAGCAAATATTTGCTGAATTTGAGAAACATATCTGTATAAAATAATATACTAAAAATAGAAGAATGAGTACAGGGCATTTTTTCATGACCGTTTTTGTTCAATATGGCTATTTTGTGAAATCAGCTAGATTTGAGAGTCTATTAAGGAATATGAAAATTACGGTGCATTCTAATGCTAGATTAATCTCATGTACTATTTGTGTTCGAGTAATATACAGAGTGTAACAGAATAACTATTCCTAATTTTCAGAAATGATAGAGTGCACTTAGAGAAACATTTTTTATTAATAAACTAGTGTCCGAAAATTTCTCGGTGTCAAGATACACTAGGTATCGTTAAAAATAATTTTAATTATTACAACGTCAAAGAGTAGCTAAGTTAAGGAACATTTTATTAGAAATAATAGTGCATTAAACTTTATAAACATTATTCGAAGTTACGACCACCATTTTCGATACACAAGTTGTAACGATGTACAGGGTGGGCAAATTTGGACGTTTTCATAGAGGGAACTCGGAAACTATAAGAGATATGGAAAAATGGACCGAGCATCCTCGACCGCTTTTTTTTTGAGAGAAACTCAATTATGAAAACAAAAATTAGCTATCGTCTTTTGTTTTCGAGTTATGGCGAAAAGTTCGCTTTTTCCGTATTTTGATAAATGGCGATATCTCGATGGTTTTTTAAATTAGATGAAAATAATTTTCACAATCTTAAGGCACTTTTTCGAGTAGAATGAAATGGTCTTAACGGATATTATAAATCTCCGTTAATTCTCGGGTTATAACATAAAGTTGTGTTTTTTATAATCGACTGCCGAAAAAAAAAATTTTCCGGACACTAGTTTATTAATAAAAAATGTTTCTTTATGTGCCCTCTATCATTTCTGAAAATTAGGAATAGTTATTCTGTTACATCCTGTAGATTTATAGAAATATATTATTAGAAAGCTATATTAAAATAATACAAATGATAAAAATCATGATTATATATCTTTAGTTAAAAATAAACAAGATTATAAATACTGAATGTATAGTTATAAATATTTAATATTGTATTATTAGTTTCTAGTTTCTAATAATAGAATACTGTATGTATATTATGTTACAGAAGTGTAATTTTTAAACAAATTTATTTTTAAATTTTATTGGTATAATATTTTAATTTATTGTCAACACTAGTAATTATTTATATAATTTAACACATGCAGCGTACACTGTGAAAAAGTTGCCATTTTACATAAAAAACATAGTAAAAAAATATATATATTATTTCAGCAAAACTATGGTTTACATAAATTTTCTGTTAAAAATAAATAATTGTATATTTTTAAATAAAATAATTAATTTACCATATTAAGTAAGTAAGTAATTACAAGAAATTAATGTATTTTATATTTATATAATGTAAAAATTTTTCTTAAAATATCTGTCAATAATATTACATATATTTTGTAAAATTACTGACGTCTGTAAATTTACATATTAAACTGGTGTAAATTACTTGTCCCAGGTTTTATGTAAAATTATCGATTTTTGCAGTGTAGCTACAAGGCTACAACACATATTAGATAGCATTAATGTTTTTCTAAAATTCGGTACTCAAGTAGGATTCGAATCCGAATGGGACTGCTGCTTTAAATACATAAACCACATAAATCGATTTAAAGTAAAATAATAAAATAACAATTTTATAATATTATTACATCTCAGACATCTTCAATTGTTTTTTTTTATCTCATAATACTACAGTGGCGGCAACTGTGCTTGTTCAAATATACCTACAAGTAGATGTTCTTTTGTGTCTTTTTTTGTACATAAATACTTTGAAAATTCAAGTAGAAAAAAATAATTGATATGATACAGATATAAGATTAGGTAGAAGTAGCAGAAGTATTTTCGGGTAAACTAAAGCCTCGCAACAAAGTTGTCTAATTATTAAAATTGGATAGTCGAGTTTGTGTATCTCGGTAGATTTGTGTAGCAGCAAAGTTTGGGTTTGCTGGGCGCTGCGCTGTGCTGCGCACTGGCTTTACTGTCGCCTCTGCCACCTCAGCTACTGCTACTGCTGCTGCTACTGCGACAAATAAAATATGACTAGCAAGGATAAAGCAATGTTAGCCTGAGATAGCTTGCCTTGCATCAGAATCTCAAGCCAGAAACTCATTGCACAAGCCCAGCATTCCAATTCTGCGATTCTGATTCTTTCTCTGGCACATTTCCGCCACTACAAAGAACCGGACGTTGCTGGAATTTTTTTATATAAATGAATATCATATAAGAAAAATATTATGAGCTAGATGACATACCCAACAATTTATGGATCTAAATCAGTTATTGTAATATTGATTTTTTCGTATTTACTATTATAATAATAATAGAAAAAGGCATTTGTAGAATTTATGAAATTTGAACTTGTTTTTTTTATTACATAATAATTGCTAAATTATTATATTAAGTATATATATATATATATATATATATATATATATATATATATATATATTTGAAACCTGAAGGTGCTATGTTAAATTTCAGAAAGATTACTTATTGTAAAGTAATTTTTATTGCTTTTTTGCAACTACGAAATGATATATAGTGATCGATACGATTATCAAAAATTATATTGCAATTACAAATTTGAATGCAAATTGTGTGAATGTATACGTGAATGTCGTATGATGGTACTTTTTTTTTACTTAATTTATTTTATAATGGCAAACATTTTTGAACCTACAATAAAAATTGCTCAACCCACTAAAAATCATCTGGCAATCCGAAATTGGGTCACGGCTCAGATATTGAGAGCCACTTTTCTAGACAATATTATTGTTGACAAAATATGTATTAATCAAATATTCAGATGAAATTTTCTAAGTTTTAAAATATTTTTGTACAGTATTGCCAACTATTGGAGAAAGAAATATTAAGTTTTAATGAAGTTTGTTGCAAACAGGAATATTTATTAAATACCAAAGTCTTTTATATAATGATTTAACTATTAGCTATTAATTTTGTTTAAAAATATTGATGGTTAATTTATTTAGTCTTATTCTTATGACGAATTTTTCAGGGTAAAATAACGTAAACAAGCTATAATGCGAAAATTTTAACAAAAGTAAAAAAAATTTAAAAAAATTATTATATTAAATTAAAGGCATTAGAATCAAATTCTGTATTATTTTTATTAAAATTTGACGTTTCGGTGTATTACTCGTAAAAGTTCTTTAGGAAAATAAAATGACAACTAAATAAACAAACTTAACTTATAAACAAGGGAAACAAGTAACTAACAATAAGTAACAAAAATATTATAAATTATTAACACTCCGTTAGTCGCGTATGTATTTGAGAATACGGAACCCACTATTGTATGACTTACTACCTCCCAATAATAAATTAGATTCTTGTATGAAGTCATTTAAATGGCGCGATATCTGTAAGTCAAGTATATTGTATAAGTATCTCACAGATACAGCGCGACTAAAGTAGGTATGTAATTTTTAGGACGCGACTAACGGAGTGCAAGGAAACCAAATTTTATTTAATTTAAAATAGTATCTTCATACTGATTGAGGTTATCTTTCTTTTTGATGATTTAAATTGCTTCTCTAATTAATCTGCTATTAATGTTATTGGGTTTTGCGATAATCTGCGTACCTTCAAATTTTACGTCATGAAGAAATTCTAAAATGTGTTGTGCAACACAACTTAATCACCACCTGAAACAATCATTTTTAAATTTTTCATATATTTTATTTGTTTTATTTATAAATTTGTTTAATAATAATAATTATTATTATTTGCGGTACAACAACATATACATATATACTTGAAAAGTATATATGCTGACTTTGAAAAAAATTCGAATTTCTACTAGAATAGGTTTTCACGTTAACACAAAAACCCAGACACACCAAACTGCAATATGAATTTTATCTAATTGCTTAAATGTAAATAACTTAATAATTGGACATTGGACAAGTTAGAGAGAGTTAACTTACAAAGCGTTTAACAATGCTTTATGTGTTTGATGCAGTGTACACAAAATAAGTATTTATATTAGTATCTCCAATATTTCATATTTTATAAAAAAAAAATGGGAAAGTTCTATAATTTTTTAGACAAACCTTGTAGACTGGTATTTTTATGACATGAGCACAATACCCTTTCTTACATTTACTGACTTCCGACTTTATTATATTTCTTAGCTGTATTTATACGTAAGGTTCAAGTTACGTCTAATTGAAAACATTTAAAAATTAGTGATCGTATGAAAACAAGTAAGTAGTATAATATAAAATAATTGCAATTTCAACGCATAATAAATTAACCGTTAATCGGTAATGAAGCATTTAAACAAATTTTGCTCAATGTTTAAATAGCGTGAGGGTAATATAAGTTGCTGAATGATTAATTAAAATATAATTAGCATCAAATGATGTTTTTGTGCTGTTTATAATAAAATTGTGACGACGAGTGGAGAAATTTCAGATGAATTTGTGTATTAAAATTAAACGTTGTCAATTATCTATACATACATATGTATGTTATGATATAACTAAACAGATATTATATATATATATATATATATATATATATATATATATATATATATACAGTACACTCGAGTATCATTCATTACAAATTTTCAATTTGAATAATTTGTTCATTTTGGCAGTGACAGTAGCAATATCAGCAGCATTGTCACTACGAGAGGTTTTTACTTTCGTCTGTGTGTCTGCTGTCTGTTATTCAATTTTAATTAATACAGTTACAAGCGTTACATTTTACATTTTATTGTATTATTTATTGAATCAATTACAAAAAATTACTATGATTGATGTTAATTTTTATTGCACCATTCGACATTTTTATTTTATCATTTTATTACAAAATAAAAAATTATCGAACATCATAAAATAAAACAAAGTAAAGAATTTCACATTAACTGCATTTAATCTGGAGCACATTAATTTAATCTAAATTATTTTAAATGGTTGCATTTAATTAACGCATTCTACGCATATAATATCCCTCATATATTCGATCAGTTTTCAAGAACATAATATAGAATTATTTTATATATTATTTATTTTGCTAGGGAGAAAAATTGTGAAGAAATAAGATTTCTAATTCCTTCAACTCGCGACAAAATTTAATGATCACTAATTAATTAATTAAATTAATAATAATAAATTAAATATTGTAAAAAAGCAACGATTTTTTGTTTTATTACAATATTGTTGTAAACTTTAGAATAATATTTTGTAATTAAATTGTTCTGTGTAATTTCTACATTATTATAGACAAAATTTCCGTGATTGTTAGCATATTCTAGCTAAATCTAGCAATGTAATAGTTAGATATCTTAGCACTTGTTTGTTTATCTGAAAATTTAAAATTGGACATAAAATGTGTGGGCAAAGATATATGTGTACTGAATATATATATATATATATATATATATATATATATATATATATATAATGATCAATATTCAATTATTTGCAATATAAAATCAGTTTTGCATTGTTTTTTTTTTTTATTAATAACGCTCAAATTTACTTCAATTATGTAACCTATACAAAACTGATAAAAAACAGACAAAACGGTCACCAATTTTGTGTTTTAGCACATAGTTAAACAATGTTGTTTTTTCATCTTGATTTCCAATTACTTCAATTTTATAGTCGTCCAATGAATAAAAGAGTCGAGGTTTTTTTGAAAAAAATCACATTCGAAATGCTGACAATTTTCGATTAGTCGTTATGTGATAATGATTGTACCGATTTAGATACCGTAAAATAACCGAGTGTGTTAAATAACGCAAATACAAACAAAATTACTATATTGTTCTCATTTTGCTGATTTCATTGTGAATGTTTCCTATTCATGTCGTCAAATGCTCGCAACAGTTACTGATTATCTAAAATGTTAATAATATAGGCCCGTATTCCCACCTCTTTATGTTTTATGGTTATAAAAGATATTTTTGTGACAATTTTTTTTTAAAATTAAATTTTACTGTATACCGATAGTCAAGTGCGCAGTTTGGTTTAATTAGATTTTTCCAAAAATAATGTTTTCCAACATAATCATGATTTTATTTATCACAGAGTATTGTAGATAAATATGATCAAACAAATGTTAGATATGTAGGTATATTTGTAAATTTTACTATAGAAAATTACAGAAAAAGTATAAATGTACGTACAATGAAACAAAAATAGAGAAATTGAAAACATAAAAAAGTTTTTATGAAATGTTATTGTAATGAATTAAAGTTTTATACAGCTCCATATAGTTAGCGCCCCCACTTTGCCAAAATTAAAAAAATATATGTCATAATTTTGTGCTAATTTTGTACCACAATGAAAAATTTTGTGTTGCATTAAAAACTAGAAAAAACGTAATTGCAAAAGTGGGGGCGCTAGGTATATATCAAGCCAGCGCCCAAATTTTTATTATGTAGTAAAAAGAAAAAAAAAATATGCCATAATTTTGTGCTAATTATGTGCTAATTTTGTACCATAATGAAAAATTTTGTGCTCTATTAAAAACTAGAAAAAACGTAATTGCAAAAGTGGGGGCGCTACTTATATATCAAGCCAGCGCCCAAATTTTTATTATGTAGTAAAATTTTAAAAAAATATGCCATAATTTTGTGCTAATTATGTGCTAATTTTGTGCGACAATGAAAAATGTTGTGCTGCATTAGAAACTAGAAAAAAAGTAATTGCAAAAGTGGGGGCGCTAGGTATATATCAAGCTAGCGCCCAAATTTTTATTATATTGTAAAATTAAAAAAAAATGTGCCATAATTTTTTAAATTCCATTTCGTCTGGCAAGCCATTCAAGATCTTCCTTTGAAAGTAGAGTATCTTCCCACCGAAGAGATGACTGCGGATGTTTTAACAAAGCCACTCGCGGGCGCCAAGTTACAAAATTTTATTCGCGGTTTAGGACTTCGGGACTAACTTTGTATTATATATCTGTACAAATTGAGGGGAAGTGTTGGAAATACAATTATTCATACATATATTTATTTTGTTGGTAACACTGTTTTATCAGTAGTACAGAGCAGAGGGCGCTGTACTACTGATAAAACAGTGTTATGAACATAAAATAAAAATTTGGGCGCTAGCTTGATATATACCTAGCGCCCCCACTTTTGCAATTACTTTTTTTCTAGTTTCTAATGCAGCACAAAATTTTTTATTGTCGCACAAAATTAGCACATAATTAGCACAAAATTATGGCATATTTTTTTTTATTTTGGCAAAGTGGGGGCGCTAACTATATGTAGCTGTTTTATACATTGTTTTACCTTTGTTATATTTATGTATGTTTATGTAGAAAATTATAAATATATGTATATAGCAAAGAAACGATAAACTGAAATATTAGTTATGTACATAAGTAATGAATAATATAGCATTAAAATATTAATCAGTGGTTAAAATGATGTCGAAAAGTTTGATGAAAATATAGGCAGTAGCTAAAAGACGAACCTGACGGAAGCGGATACAGGATTTCCGGCCATTAAATGATCGACTTGAACAAAATTGTTATTGTAACACAAACTATAGATACACTTTTCAGTAAAAAGCTTGCTTGCTGCTTGTTCCAATTTCGTCGTTTCACCGTTCTTACTTCAACTTTAAAACTAAACAATTATTTCTTCAAAGTGTTTATGAAACTGTCCGGGCAAATACGACCGGCCGACAACGAAGGAGACGACCATCTTGTCGCCTATAACTTTAATTACTTTTAAGTGCACTGAAAAAATTGATCAAAATTTTTATTGCAATAATATGACACAAATGATTTTAGAACGTTTTACTCCAATATTGAACATATACAATAAGTAATTTTTGACGTGTCACAAAACTCCGATTAAATATAAAAAATTAATAGAGAAATGTCAGCTGCTGACAAATGAAAAATTGTCTTTGCTATATAAAAAAAAATTAGATGTAATAAAACACAACAAAAAGAGATGTTTTTTTCAATAATTACACAGATTTCTTCCTATAAAAGTTAAAATGGATAAAATAATATTGTTTATTTGTTACAAAGCAAACAAAAAAAATACTAAACATATAATTTTATATGATATAATATATATATATATATATATATATATATATATATATATACCTTATATATACATACATAATAATACTTTGTACATTAAGTATTTTTTTAAATTTTAGAGGTAAACAGTACTAATTTTTTAATGATTGCTGTGGAAATGAGATTTTTATGTGGCGTATGTGGTGTAACTAGACGGAATTAAGTATAAAATAGATTAGTGTATGATGAGTGTGTAAAACTGAAAAAAATGTTATTGCAAAAGTTAGTGTTAGTATGTTAAGAGGGTTCGGTCATGTTGAGCGAATGCCTAATGAATGTTTGGTTAAAATAATATATGAGAATGATTTTGTAGGTATACGTTCGCCTGGACGTCCAACGAGTAAATTGAGAGGTAGGACTGAGAATGTTTTGCGTAAGCGAAAGTGTCCAAGCAGTAGGAATAGAAACGCACGTATGAGAGATATCATAAATGTGGATGGAGCTAGAGTTCCTTGTCTGGATAGGAATGTTCTGATTAAACTAATTTCGAGATAGTGGATAGAATTTGTGCTACACCATTTTGGGCATATGGCGTCATTGCGTATATATACAAAAATAAGATATATATACCGGGTGTTCGTTCGTATGGGTGTTTAACATGCAGTTTCGATAATTTTGCGATATACTTCTTTCTCGAGTAAAATTCGGAAAAATACTTGAGTACTTTTCGATAGAACATAAAAAGTTATATAATTTGGTTTTAGTTTTAATTTACTAGCATATGCCGTTTGGGCGCTAGAATTTTTTTTTGATTTTTTGGTTTTTATTTTTTTTCTCAAAAACTATGAGGTGTAGGAAAATAAGCGTGGTATGGAAAAATGCGGAATAATGAGTACTATTAGGGCTACTGTACAAATCGTTGCAGTCAAAAAAGTAAAAAAAAAACAGTTTGACTAACGTTTTTACTTTTTATAAAATATTAATATTTTATTTTAGCTACATTTTATCCAGTTTTATACATATATTTTTATATTTGAAAGAATTAAATAATTTTAATATTATTATACAGTGTTGCCAATTTTTCAGAAAAACTATTCAAAATTTATTTTAAGCATACTGTTTGTACTATTTAAAACAAATTTCCAGGATAAAATCTTTTAGATACACAATAATTACAAAATTTAATGTTTGAATAGTATTGCTAACTTTTGGTGGAAAAATATAAAAATTTTATCCCTCTTTCTTAGTATTTATGTAATGATATTTACTTTTAATCTTGTTTAGTAATAACATTATTGTACGATATTGTTATTATTGCTAAGTTAGTAACTATTGTTCTAATTTCTAGATTATAAATTGCGATTTACGTTTCTCGTTCGAGACTTATTAAAATTTTAACACCACGAAATATTTGTTTCAATTGTTCGCCACAAAATTTTCTCAGTAATTATCGGAAAACTTTATTGAAAATTTGTCAACGTTTCACAAATGTTTTTACCAAATAATGGAACAATATTTTGTTCGTTAGTTTGAGCTGTGCAAACCAATGAACCAAAATTATTTTTATTATTGTGACAAAAATTTTGTCTCTCATACTTTATTTTAATTTTGCAACAAGTTGTGAAAGTTGTAAGTGTACTGCGAAATCTTTAAAATTACAAAAATTGTAGTTATTTTCTAAAAAAAAATCATTGTATTGTAAGACAACAATATTGGTTAATAATACTATATATAAACTAAAAATGCATTAGCCGGAAATACTGATATTATTTCTGGTATAGATCAAATTATATACAATAGCGAAAAGCATCAGGCTACTTACTTGATTTGTAGTAATTTTGAAAATAGTTATTTGAAAAAACTTTCAGAATGACATTTGAGGCCTATATACAGGGTGATTTATGACGTCGGGGAAAAACTACACCGGATGATTCCTATGAGTAATCTAAATAAAAAACTTCAAATAAACATATGTCCGAAAATGCTTTCTAACGGAACTGTAGCCGTTAGAAGTTTATTACATGTAACATCAATCGCGTTAGCCGCATAGTAAGACGAGTACTGGGAGAAAATTAACACCTACAGAAAATTTCTGTTTCCACTCCAAACGGACAACATTATTGCACATACTTTCCTTGAAAATGGCCGTTGTGCAACTAATTAAAAAACTTTAAAAAAGAAAATAAACGAAATAATAATAAATTGGACAGATACCGATATACAACATCTGAACATTAAGACAAGAACGCTATTCACCAAATATAGAAAACACCATCCAAGGAGTTCAGTTGAAAGATTTCATCTTCCTCGAAAAGACGGCGGTAGAGGAATCCCTGAAATTGCTACGCGACATCACCAACAAATTGCAAACTTACGTAAATATTTTCATGCAAAATCGCAAAGCAGCAATTTACATAAAACAATTTGTCAACTTGATAAAAATATTACTCCTCTAAAATTGGCGAATTCTGACTATGATCCAAGCGAAAAAATTAAAACCATCCAACAAAAGATAGACCAATGGCGCTCAAAACCACTACATGGAAATTACTTAAATAGTATAGCATCGGAACATATAGACGCACAGTCATCTCAGGCGTGGCTCAGTAGTGGAACACTTTTCTCCGAAATAGAGGGAATTGTAGCAGCATTGCACGATCAGATGATTGCAACACGGTACTATCGCAGAACCATTATAAAAGACCCACAAGTCAGTAATATAAACTGCAGGTTATGCAACCTAAATATTGAATCGTTAGATCATCTGATGGCCGGGTGTACAGTGTTAGCTCCTAAGACTTACCTCGACCGACATAACCAGGTAGCTAAAATAATTCACCAAAAGCTAACACAAATGTATGATAACAATTACGTGCCAGTGCCGTATTACGAATATCAACCGCCACCTGTGTTTGAAAACGAAGACATAAAACTTTATTGGGATAGAGTCATAATTACAGACAAAACCATATCGAAAAACATACCCAATATTGTCTTCATAATAAAAAAGGAGAAAATCACCTATATTATCGATATAGCTGTACCATTGCCTCAAAACATACAGAAGACATATGCTGAGAAGATAAACAAGTATATACCTCTAGCTAATGAAGTCAAGCAAATGTGGAATATGGTGAAAGTCAGAATATTGCCGTTTGTAGTGGGATGTACTGGTGAAATTCCCAAAAGTCTGGGCTTAAACTTAAAACATCTTGGCTTACCAGATAAGCTGTTTTTACTCATACAGAAGGCAGTACTCCTGGACACCTGCCGCATAGTAAGACGAGTACTGGGAGAAAATTAACACATACAGAAAATTTCGGTTTCCACTCCAAACGGCAAACATTATTGCACCATACTTGCCTTGAAAATGGCCGTTGTGCAACTAATTAAAAAACTATAAAAAAGAAAATAAACGAAATAATTAATAACAATACTAATTTAAAGCAATAATTTAATAATAATAATTAATAATTTAATAATTTTCTCTGACATCAACATTAAATTAATTATGGATGAGTTCACAGTACATGAATATGCTGAGATAATTTTTATTTATGGATTTTGTGATGGAAATGCATTAGCCAATGGAGGACACGTCGAACACTTACTTTAAGTTTAATCCCAGCCGTTCTTGCTTTAAATTAGTACCTTAATTATTGTTGTTGTTTTTTTTTTGTTATTTTTTTCCTGATAAAATAAAAAGGCTAACGCGATTGATTTTACATGTAATAAAATTCTAACGGCTACAGTTTCGTTAGAAAGCATTTTCCGACATATGTTTCTTTGAAGTTTTTTATTTAGATTACTCATAGGAATCATCCAGTGTAGTTTTTCCCCGACGTCATAAATCACCCTGTATAAATTTTTAGTTAAAAATGCGAAACAATTTTTTTCAAAGGGTTTTAAATCGTAATTTATAATTTATTAAAAAAATGCGTTTTTTTTTTTTAAATAATTTTATCATTATTTAAAAATATTATCACTCTCATAAATATGTCAGTACTTGAAATTTATCCTATAAATGAGTGATACAAAGTTGTTATATTTTCTCAAGTTTACAAGTTTTCAAATAATATAGTAAATTATTTGTATTGCCTGATTGTAGCACGAGTAAATTTTGCTGTACATATAAAAAGATGCATTGTCCTATCCTATACTCATCAATTCAAATAATTAACAAGATTAGAAGTATATGGATAAACCCATATATAGACTACTTTGACATTTCTCGGAAAGTTGGCAACACTGTATTTTAATAATATTATAATTTATGTGGGCATTAGGAGATACTTTTCTGAAAATTTGATCAAAATCGAATAAATAATGTAGCCACAATGAATTTTTAAAAAATTTTGTGATTTTTTTTCTCGATAAGTTGGCAACACTGTATTTTGTTAAAATTGCATAATTTATTTGGGTACTAAAAAAAAACTTTTATGAAAATTTGATTAAAATCGGTTACATAAAATGGTCATAATAAATTTTTTAAAATTTTATTAATTTTTTTCTCGGAAAGTTGGCAACACTGTATTTTGTTAAAATTACATAAATTATATGAATACTAGGAGAATCTTTTGTGAAAATTTGAATAAAATCGGTTAAATAACATGCCCATAATAAAAATTTTAAAACTTTAGTAATTTTTTTCTTGGAAAGTTGGCAACACTGAATATTAATAAAATTATGTAATTAATAGGAGCATTAGGAAAATCTTTTCTGAAAATTTGATCAAAATCGGATAAATAATGTAGCCACAATGAATTTTTTAAAACTTTAGTAATTTTTTTCTCGGAAAGTTGGCATCACTGGAAAAAACCAAAACCACATGACCATCTTGGGTACTAGGCAAATTTATCCTGAAAATTTCATTATAATCGGTTGAACCGTCTAGGAGGAGTTGCGATCACAAAATTTTGTCTGACGACCGAGCGAGCGAGCGAGCGAGCGAGCTGACGACGCACATCCATACACCCACATAAACTAAGTTCAGATTCGTCATCTAGAGGCTATATGAAGGATTTCTATGCAATTTTTTTTTTTTTTTTGAAAATGTTACAGACACCGTACCAAACGCTTTACTACTTTTCCTTGCAGTCAAAGTAGTAAAAATAGTCTTAACATTTGGAATGTTAACCTTTTCAGCAAAATGACATTACACATTTTTTTAAATTTGCCTATTTTATTGATAAGACTGCTGAATTTTAGTCAATCTAATTTGAATGTGCGGCGAAGTACAAAGACCTTGCTTGTATGTAATAGTTTCTAAAATACAAATAATAAAAATTTGTCCATATGATGCAGACTTTTTGGCGAACACTCTATATTTAAATAACTTAACTTTTCTATGAAAATATATGCACTTAATGCTCAACTTAACCAAATATGTAGTAAATTATTCTAATATAATTTGTGTTCAGTAATTTTACAATGTGTTTGATCTTTGGCTAGCCAATTTGCAATATTCAGGAGTTCTTGATATACATTGTAATTGCTATATGGTAAATAACGCTTAATAAATTTGTACTACAATGAGCAACTATTAACTAAACGTTTTTAAATTTTGGGCTATTTGCATAAAACCTATTTAACTAATCACTTAGTTAACTATCCGATTACATTGTCAATATTTTACGATTGATCCGCAGAACATTATTTGTAATATTATTATCAGAGTTAAAATATTTGTTACCTTTCGCAGATGACCAAGTTCAATTTTTGAGACATCCAATATGATAAGTGTTTTTTATCTTTTAACAATCATGCTGATTGTTCTACCTCATATTCTGGTTTTGTTGTTGCACCTCTTACATATCCCCATAGATTATTACAAACCAAAATACTTTTTATTTACATTTTCCATGCTTCATCTGTAAGTTGTTTAATATGATTTCCGGCAAAATTTATGTTCAGAAATAATTATCCAAATTGCGCATCTACAAATCATATTCCGTTTGGGCCCACAACTATTGTTAGATATTTAAATTCCAGGATTCTTGTATTAATAATTTATATATCAAGAAAACACCTTTATATATCGTTACAACTATTTGATATATATATATATATATATATATATATATATATATTTATTATATAATTTATTTGTTAATAATAACTTTCTTGGCATACACCATTAAACATATACATACATTATATACATAGAGTGCGTTATAATAATTCTAACAATATTTTTAGTATATTTTAATAGATAAAAATAATAACAGCAATAATTCTTAAGGAACCTAGGTCTACCTTTCACAGATATTCCCATTGAATAAGAATTGTTATACATGCAGTAAGGTTTCTAACGTTTCGCTCAGTTTAGTCATGTCGAGCTACAATGTGTTTTTTTTTTGTCTATACTGTACCATTCATTTTGACACATAAACAAATATTATAATTTAAATTAATGATTGAAATTAAGTAGTTAAGCACTGAAATTAAATTATCGAATTCGAACTGAATCTGTTAACTTAACAAATATTAATTAATAAATTTTTATAAAGAAATGTAGACATATGATATTTTTATGATACTTTTATTATTTTAAATATATGTTATCCGTCAACAAATATTTATATTTATAAAAGTATCTATAAAGCCTGTATGACACGATGCATTAAAATGCAGAAAGTCAACGCGTTAAAATGTGCAGTAGTTCAATTTTAGTAAAAATTATAGAAAATTGAACTACAGCGCAATTTAGCGCGTTGATTTTCTGCATTTTAATGCATCGTGTCATACGAGCTTGACGTATTAAAAAATTAGCTAAAATAAAATATTTATATCAATTTATTATACGACGCATCTTTTCACAAAGAAAAATCGATTTAAAATTGAGGTGCGTTTTATGGTCCAAAAATAATATGAAAGTACAGAATTAGGTAAATAAGAATTTATAAATATCTTTATATAATCAAATATTTTTGTTTATGGTTGAAATAAAATATAATTGTAATGAAATGTTCTGTAATTTGAAAATTAATTAGGTATTTCAAGTAATAAGATCTAAGTTAAATATACATAAAGAATAACTATTATCGCAAAACAAATGAAATTTATGTTGAAAAAAATCAATTGACATGGAGAATGCAAAAATTACTGTTGCAAAATATTGTAGTTAGTGTAATTCGAAATCAAGCTTAGTTAGCAATGAAAGAGAGAAGATATTAATTCAGAATTTGCATAAATGTTATCTTTATATAAGTTTTTATTTATATAGAAATGAAAGTAAATGCAAGGCTTTTATAATCTTACGTTAATTTATTATTGGTTGAGTGCTTATCACTGCACGCAATATCGAATTGTGGAAAAAGAGTAATTTAAAAACATAATGAAAGTTATTTATAACCGAGCTTTACAGCATTCACCGTTTGGTGTAAAAACCGCGTATACATATTCCATACGTATATAAAAAACGCTAGTTTATGTTACTCTCTTTTTACGGTTTATTTATACGTACATATATACAAGAACACGTGACCACCCATGAGCAACTTTCATTATTTTTAACATGTAATACATCTTTAATAAATATTCAAATTATTACCTCGTTACTGACTTTTGTAGTTTGTTTTTTAATTAACTACCAGTATTGTTTTTCATTCTGTTCTGTTGTCGTACTTCCAATATTTTATTGTGCAGAAAAATTAAGATAAAAATAGTTTTCTATTAATATTAACATGATTGCAATCATGGTTTTATTTTCAAATAAAAACTTTAATGGGCAAAAAATATTTTACTTATTGCTTTTTAAAAATAATTACATACATTATATATTGTCGCTTAATACATGGGTGGTTTAGATATAACAAGAAATTCTATTTAGGTACCTACTAAATATTACTCTGATATTTTTATTTTGCGATCTATAAAATTTATGATATATTATTAATTTAATTGTAAAATTTTCTCTGATTAAGCAAGGCAAATTATATTTTTTTTTTAAATTTTGTAATATTATTTGTGGTTTTTCAGTTTATTAAACGACAAATATTGGTTTAGTGTTTGTAATAATTCTACCGTTATATATAGTATGCAAAATTTATTTTGTTTATTGATTTTCATGCAGAATTTTATGCCCTAAAACTTATATTTTTAGAAATCTATTATATTTTATTTTTATTAGATGACTAGAATTTAAAACAAATTTATCGTTTAATGTAATAATTAAAAGAATTATTATCTCGTTTACGAGACGACTTTATTAAGGCGTTTTAAGGTTTATCGACTCCTTTTGAGGTGTACTATTGTCTCCTAAAAGGATACAAAGAAGACCATAAAAAGCCTATGTATACTTATATACATTACCAACCAACACATTTATAAATTATCTAGTAAAAAAATATTTTAATTATCTTAAATAATGTTTAATAAGTTCTGAAGTTTTAATATATTTTTTTCGAAAAATGTGAATTTTGATATTTTGCAATAATATGGAAAATTATAAATAACACTATTAAATTTGTCAGAAAATTTTCTATTGAACTATAAATACGATATTTTGGTCTAAAATAAATGCTTATTTTGGCAAACTGTTTGCCACAATGCCGTTGAAAAGCAACAATGCTGCTTCTGACAAATACCGACGGAACAGCAGCCATTCTATTTAACAATTCGGCACCTAACCTAACCTAAACTAACAATTAGGCATAATAAAATTTTAGAAGCGCTTTTTAACTACGTTATGTGTTATTATGTTATTAATATGGTTTTGAACTTTTAGCTATAAAAATTGTTATTTTTTATATACATATTTTATTTTGAAATAAATTAAATAATTAAATGTTTAATATTATAATTTTGCTAATTTTTTTTTTTTTTTATTTGGGTTGGTCATGCCTATTTCGTCCCTTCTCCAAAAGGAATAACGAACCTCATACAAAAAAATACAAGTATCTATTTGAAAATATAATATAATAATATTAAAAAAAATAACATTGTGTTGAACATGAGAATAAAATGCAAATTGTTAGTGTTAATTAGAAATGCGGCTATAATTCGTTTTACAAACGATTTCATGTTTGCAAAAGTTGGGGAGTAGAAGACAATGAAAGTGGTTGGCGTAATAAGGAAAATATGATGACAAAGAGACTTTCCCATTGCGAACAAGAAAGCCATTGCGTCGCGTCGCGTTGAATTGAGTGTGCGAATGCGAATAAACGCTGAAAACTGGGGCAAGGTACTCGTACCCGATGCCCCACTACGGAACTACGCAATGTCTCCGTCGACGAGGGTACACACCCTAAAATCTCACCGTATAAGCGCGCACGCACCCTACCTACCTTCCTAAAGTAGGTAGTACATGAACTTACTCTCTAATAAAACTGAATATCCAGCCAAGAATGCAATATACCTGGATACTGCATTGACCGACATTAATATTATCCACTAATAAAATGACTTAAAAATCTGTTTATTACATTATTCTCAACATCCTATACGTATCAGGTTTTACTCTGGCATATATATTTTAATAAATATTATTTATTGATTGTAATGGAAACGTGAACTATTTTTATTCTTTGTAAAGAAATTTATTTTTATTTAAATGTATACTATACTAATATACATTAGAAAATCAATTTTTTTTTAAATATTTTATAATGATCTGTTATTGGGATCTAAAATGTTCTGAATGGCATCTGGTGGCGAAATGAGAAACTAAAACACTGCGTGCACTTGTGTCAACGATCAAAAGTGACAGTTTGCGGAAAGAACGCTATTTTCTAATAAATAATATAATAAATAAATAAATATAATAAATATTTAAATTCTAGATGTTACTGATTTGAATATGCGTTTGATTTAAAGTTTTGTTATGCAAAGTGTCAACTAACCTATAACAATATAATAAGGTTGCGATGCAGTATTTACACTTTTCACTTAAACCAGCTTTGCAGGAACACACTACAGACTTAATCGCACCGTTTCTGTCACTTGTCATTGAGATTTCATGTAGAACATCTTTTAAACTTGACGTTTTCAAACACAGAGATGTGACTGTCATGTTGCCATTACATCATTTTTCTAATGATTTTCCACATTCTATAATATGTCCAGCGGTTAAAATACGCTCAGCTTGTGTAGAATTGTTCTGACAAGGGTTTAAGCCGGCTCATTTGCAAATTTTTTCAAAAATTAATAATATTTTTGAATTAAAAAGAAACCATACACTTTGATTGAGTTTTGACAAGTGCACGCTTAGGTCCGCCATATTGAATAGGCCACGCCCCCATTTTAGATCCCAATGTGTTTATCATATATAACGGAATATTTAATAATTTAAATTTTAATTATTACAGGAACTGAATAGTCTAATATATTAAATAGAAATATTTTTTTGTTTCAGAAAAATAATTTTTAACTTAGATATTGAGTAAACGCAATAACCAAATACATTTTTCTTAAACATATTGTTGTGGCCGAATTAAATCCTAATGGACAACATCTTATCGGGAAAAAAAATCTATATCCAAATGCGCAATTGGTGAAAAAGTGATAAGCTTGGTAGTTAATTGTTTATTTCACTTAGATTAAATTAAGTTAGGTGAAAAGGTTAGTAATTAGAGTTAGGTTTATTGTTTTTGAATATGGATTTTTAGTCCATTGGCCTTTAGTTTTAGAACAATATTACTACATACAGTAATATTTCTGTTAAATTATAAAAATAAATATTTCCAAAAATATTGTTATCTTGGTATATTTTTTGTTGGATAATTTTTGTAATTGTGCATAAAAATCAATTGGACTTTTACAAGAATTTCAAATATAAACGCAAACAAAATGTAAGTGATAATGCGCGAAGAATATCAAAAAGAGAAAGAAGTGTGAGTAGCTTTATTCATAATGCGCTACAGTTAAGTTTAATGCTTTTGTTTACGAAATGTTCTTTATTCCTCTGCTATATCGTATCACTAAATTTTTATTGTTTTATACATAACACATTTTGCAAATTACATGTTTACTAACTCAATTATTGCATTCAAGGGAAACATATGACTCGTACACAACCAAATTTAGGCAAATAGAACAAAATTCTGTAACATGAAGTACCTGATGCCTATCTTATTTATTCAATATTATCACTATGGTCGAATAAAGATGATTTTTATAGTATCAAATTGTAATCCATATTTGGCATATTTTATCAATATGTAAGTCTGTTTGTAATGCATATATAAACAGCGAAGTGACACAAATACAGACATTTACGTGCATATGCCAGCATGCATTTACTTATGTATTATAAAGGCGTGACGTGGCATTTTGTCACTAGTATTATACAGAGATTTAAAGATAATGTCCGTGACATGTAGGCCAGTGCTTCTTGTCAAATCTGAATTACACAGTGAATCTTCTGTGCTATGCGCTACGCTGTGCTGGCGCTGTATTTTGTTTGTTATATGTGACCTGTTTTGGAATTTCGCCATGGATATGTTGATTTGTGTCTGCCGTCGACTGGGACGTGAAACTTACGCTTGCGTCACAATTGAGTTTTTCAAATCGTGTAAAAAACTTTTCTCTAATATGTGCCACATGCGGAAACACTTTTTCTACTATTTCTTCGCTCGAAAACAGAATTGTCTTTAAAAACTTTCGCTTCTTTACCTTTAAAATTCGTTAGGTTCTTTTACATTTATAATATTATTTCTCTCTTTACAATACTATTAATATATGTGAATATATGTGTTACACTAATTTTATGTCAATGACAAAAAAAAAACAGAACAGACTTTTTCAACAAAGAGATAAATGTTCAGTAAAAAACAATAACAAATTATTGATTTCACAATAAAAATGAATAAACAAAGAATTATATATTATTTTGTTGGATGATTTTAAGTTGTAAATGGATTTAATAGTTTTATTTTGATTTCAAATTTATTTTTGCTTATAATTTTCGCAATCTGACATTAAACAATTCTGTAAATTTGACTTTATTGTTTTTACACTTTTAATAAATAATATGATAATTTTTAGACATTATTACTTGATTTTTGTTTTTTGTATTCGATATTATATTGCTGGAAATATTCAAACTGGTAAATTTATTGTTATATATATATATATATATATATATATATATATATATATATAAATATATATATATATATATATATATATAAATATATATATATATATATATATATATATATATATATAAATATATATATATATATATATATATATATATATATATAAATATATATATATATATATATATATATATATATATATATATATATATATATATATATATATAATTAAATAAATCAAACATTTTCAAATACATAAATGAACAATATTAATCGTTGTGCTACCAGCTATTTTAGTAAATTTATTAAAGCATTACAGTACCTAAACTCTTGCTTGATTATATTTGCGTATATAGTGATGTGTTTAATTATAGAATAATAATTTTTAAAACGTTTTTAAAAATATATATTTCACTGTTACAATTTTTTTAATATATATATATATATATATATATATATATATATATATATATATATTATCTATAAATGTTTTGTGGTAGTTTATAATATGGTAGTTCTAATCATAAAGCAGAATGCACATGTGGTTCATTCATTTGAAGTTTTTAGTAGGGGAGTTAAGCACGTAGCATACGAGTAGGTACGTGTAGTTTTGAGTAGAGGTGCGCAATATGACCCGAAACCCGTGACCCGACCCGACCCGACCCGTAAACGGGTCGGGTCACGGGTCGACCCGTGAATAAATTGGGTCGGGTCGGGTCGGGTCGGGTCGGGTTACGGGTCGGGTCGGGTCGGGTCGGGTTACGGGTCGGGTCGGGTCGGGTTACGGGTCGGGTCGGGTCGGGTCGGGTCGGGTCGGGTCGGGTCGGGCCGGGTCGGGTCGGGTCGGGTCGGGTCGGGTCGGGTCGGGTCGGGTCGGGTCGGGTCGGGTCGGGTTACGGGTCGGGTTGGGTCGGGTCGGGTTACGGGTTATATCTTATTAATATATTTTAATATATTTAAAATTATTTTTGTGTATTTTGTTAATTTTCAATTAAATAAAAAAGAATACCGTTTTTTCTTTTAACAAAGTAACATCAATAAAAAAAAGAATATATATATATATATATATATATATATATATATATATATATCAACCGGATGATATTTATAATTTAAAATGTAATAATGTGTGTGTAATTCCTTTTAAAGCAAAATAAATTTTTTTTTGCCTTTTATTTTTCCTATCGAACAGTGCATCGTAAATATCATAATTATGAAGTGAATGCAAGAAATTTTGCAATGCTGGTATTGGTAATTTTTTTATCTAATATTTTTTTAGTCATTTTAAATATTCTTAATTTAAAAAATTTATAGTTAGTAAATAGTAAGTAATTTATATACAAATGTAACAAAGTTAAAAATCAACCAATAACTGTTTTTTTTTATTCCAAAATTATGGCTCAGCAATCTCAGCATATTCATTGTGCGAAATAATATATTTATTAAATAGTTTTTATTATACCTGTATGTATATTTCTTCTAAACAAAGTGTTTTTTTAAAATGAAATTAGAATTTATGTTATAGTAATATTTAATTTAGCTATTCAGTTTACCAACTATTTTGCATACATTACAGTTATTTGTTAACTATGTAATGTTTTGGGTGTTATATTATTTTTAAATTAATATTTACATCATCAGAAAGTCACCATCACCTGGTGCACAAACCTCTTTGACGATGATATTTATTATGTCCATGAAGATGATGTCTGTGGTGGGCAATTAATGTAGAAAAACTGTAGAACATATTTACGCAGAAAATTCGACAAACATCTAAATAATACATGAGTTACAAAACCATAACCGTGTCAAGTTTCCATGGCGATGACTTAGTAGAGCGATAGTCTACCACTGTATTGGAATTAATTGCAAGTATTTTTACATCATTATTTTACTGCATGATTGAGTTATAGGCATAATAAGACAGAATAACTAGAAACTAGTGCTATCTTATGAAATCTATATGTAGAAAATAGAAATATATTTTAGTTTTTATGTAAAACAACACGAACACTGTTGAATTGATACCAGTACGGGTAACGGGTCAGTACGGGTAACCCGACCCGAAATCTGACCCGACCGACCCGACCCGTAATTTGACCCGACCCGACCCGACCCGGACTAACCCGTACTGACCCGTTACCCGTATGGCGTATGGCGTACGGAGTACGGCGTACGGCGTACGGCGTACTGGTATCCATTCAACAGTGTTGTTTTTTTGTGCATATAGATCTCGTGAGATAGCACTATTTCCTATTTATTCTGTCTTATTATGGCTGTAACTCCATTATGCACAAAAATAATGTTGTGAAACTAATTCCAATTGATTCCAATACAATAAAAATATTATACTAATAAATTTGAAAATACATTGAATCAAATATCAGACAGAAGATATTACAATATTTTTTATTTGATTATATTATATATATATTATATATATATATATATATATATATATATATATATATATATATATATTAAGAATATTTACTTGTAGTTGTAATATGTGCTAACTGGCCATTTTATTATTATTTTATAAATATATGCAGTATGCACATCCACATATTTATAACTTGAATAACAGGTTCCTTCTATCAAACAGTACACACTTACAAAAAAAGAAAATATTCTGATATTGGTAACTTGGTTATTTTAGATTTTAGATATTCGTAATTTAAAAAATTTATAGCCGGTTACTAATTCATATACATTTATGATATCTATATGAAGAAACATATTTTATTTTTTCTGTAAAACAACACTGTTGAATTAATACCAGTACGGGTAACGGGTTAGTACGGGTAACGGATCAGTACGGGTCGGGCTGGGTCGGGTCGGGTCGGGTCGGGTCGGGTCGGGTCGGGTCGGGTCGGGTCGGGTCGGGTCGGGTCGGGTCGGGTCGGGTCGGGTCGGGTCGGGTTGGGTCGGGTCGGGTCGGGTCCGGTCGGGTCGGGTCGGGTCGGGTCGGGTCGGGTCGGGTCGGGTCGGGTCGGGTTACGGGTCGGGTCGGGCCGGGTCGGGTCGGGTTACGGGTCGGGTCGGGTCGGGTCGGGTCGGGTCGGGTTACGGGTCGGGTCGGGTTACGGGTCGGGTCGGGTCGGGTTACGGGTCGGGTCGGGTTGGGTCGGGTAGGGTTACGGGTCGGGTCGGGTCGGGTCGGGTCGGGTCACGGGTCGGGTCGGGTTAAAAAAAAATTGAAAATGCGCACCTCTAGTTTTGAGTAGAGTTTTGCGTCGCTAGTTTGACAGTTAAATGAATTGATTGGAGGTGGTGTCACCTGTGATTTTAATTGCAATTGGGAATTACGAAAATCACACCGAAGCGATACGACAATTACTGCAATTATTCGTTCGCAAACTTTATTATTTTCCCCTATTTATACGAATGTCAAACAACAATAATAACCAGTTAGCGAATTGCTCGGTACGCAAAAAATGTATTTTGTTCTCGATAAAACAAGTGCAATGTGTGTGAAAACAGTATAGAATGCATTTATTTTCTATTTATTAAACTTTCTCATATGTGGAAAATAGGTCAGGCATTTTCAGTACACCGTAAATGAAGAGCTTAGAGAAAATAAAAGCACGCGAGCACAAGCACCGTAATGCACTGTACACTGTACTGCGCACATTGCAAAACGAACAAAATCTTAAGATGTTCGGACACGGAGTCATCGTTCGCGCTGCCGACGCGACGCCAGCCGACGCCGATGGTTGCTTTACTCCGGTTTGGCGTCGCTAAGACGACCATGGATCTCTCCAACATCATCTTTATAATTATATATTTGCCTTCAGAATTTATAAACTTTTATCAAAACATTTCAAGTATTACGAATTAGATCTAGTTATTAAGCAAGATGTTTTTATTGGGTATCTATATACTTAATTCATCTCTCTAATTGACAAATGTTTGTATGTATGTTTGTATGTATATATGTTTCTGCAGCATCTCCTCCTAAACCCCTGAACCGATTTTGATGGGAGTGGTGTCATTTTAATTGGTTCATTCCCTATTTGAGAATGTACAAGTTTCATCTTTCTACGATTTCATCTTGATTCTCAAAAATTTGAAAAATTATGTTTATAATGCAAATGTCAAAAATGACAGCTGTTTATTTATTGATTTCATTCATTTTTGTCATAGCTATCTAAGTTTATTTATATATATTAAATTTTTAATTGCGATATAATTTACACTTATTATAGTATATGTATACATAATTCTATATTACAATGTGTACTTTAATGCAATGTGTTTTAGAAATCAGAGTACTTATTTATATACAATGTGTCTAAAGAATTTTTAATTTATTATTTTATAATAATACTCAAGAATATTGAGATTTTATATTTTTCCCAAAATTTCACAAGATACTCAGTCGTTGAATCGGCTGTTAAGCTATGCATCAACGACTGGCCAGTTTAACCGTAGACATATGTTTCGGTCTTTTGGACCTCATCAGTACGGTGCTCTGATCAGTCGCTTCGAGGCGACTGATACCGGTGTTAATTCTGGCTGCCTTATATGGCAAGTACTTTAAGCAACTAGCGGCGAGTAATAAATAAATACTACTAACGCCATCTAGCCGCTTTACTGGATACTGCAATAAGCAATTATAGTAATAGACCTTGAACAAATAAATGTTCGTATTGTCATTGTGAAATTTAATATAATAATACTCAAGAATATTGAGATTTTATATTTTTCCCAAAATTTCACCGTACTGATGAGGTCCAAAAGACCGAAACATATGTCTACGGTTAAACTGGCCAGTCGTTGATGCATAGCTTAACAGCCGATTCAACGACTGAGTATCTTGTGAAATTTTGGGATAGAAACCCGTGACCCTTTAAGGGTCACGGGTTTCCTAGTATTATTTTTAAATGTTATTATTTTATTTTCAGTTTGACTTTTTATAATTTATTTAAGTTTGAAATAAAGTTTAATTTTTACTTTCTAAGTATATACATAAACATTTTACGGATAATTACACATTAATGATACCAGTAGGTATGTTGATATTTATGTTTATATGTTTCATTTAATTTATATCATGTTTATGTTTGCATATTTTTATATAACTAACAGACATTACAAGCACTATTAAAATTAGTAATTTTAGAAATACAAATATTTTGATTTATGTATGACCATATAATATTAACTCTTTAAAGATAATTAATTTTTTAATTGATGGAATATTTCATAATAATTTTCTAACTAAAATGGCACTGATGAAGTAATTTTACAAATAACAAAATTATATGTTAAACCTATATTGTATATATTCGCTTCCTACATATAAAAAGAAATAATACAAAAGCAATTTCAATCGATTTATTGAACTTACAAAAAAAAAGTTTTTCAATAAAACAATGTGTTATTTTTTATGAAAAACCAGAATAAAATAAGTTAACTTACGAAACCAGTTAACTACTCTACAATATAGAATTTTATAAGCAGTAACAACTTGCAACTTTGCTCTTTATACTGGTCTAGAAATGCACGTCAACGTGGCTAATAGAATAAGAAATTATTTGTTCCTATTTTAAAGCTACTAGAAATTATGAAGCAGATCTACTTCAAGATAAAAGAAAGCATTAAAATAAATTTCTAATACGATTTAGTGTGCATAATTTAAAAATATTTTATTTTTTTAAAGATTGTTTTTTCATATTTACACACACTTTGTGAAAAATATTTTTAGAACTAAAATTTTTCGAATTAATATTTAGTTACCCAATCTGGTAAAAGTTGTCTGTAATCATCAATCTCTCTAATTGACAAATGTTTGTATGTTTCTGCTGCATCTCCTCCTAAGCCCCTGAACCGATTTTGATGGGAGTGGTGTCATTTAAATTGGTTCATTCCTTATTTGAGAATAGACAAGTTTCATTTTTCTACGATTTCATCTTGGTTCTCAAAAATTTGAAAAACTATGTTTATAATGCAAATGTCAAAAATAAACTTAGATAGCTATGAAAAAAATGAATGAAATAAATAAATAAACAGTTGTCACAATATATTGCAAGTACATTTTTTTACATATATTAGTGCATTTACTTAAATTTTTTTTATTAAAATAAGAGTAAAAAGTACATTTCATTGATATTGTTGTATTATAAAAAATTTTGTATCATGCCCAAATGAGCAAAATCTAATATAAACGGCAATAAAAATGCCAAGAGAATGAAGATGGAATATTCGAATCTTTCGTCGGATAAAAAAGAAGAGCTTAAATCAAAAATTTTTAATATATTATTATATTTACGTAATACTTTCTATGGGGCACGCGCGTGCGCGCACCCTTTATTTTTTTATATTTATATACTGTGTCTTTGTGTTGTGTTTGTTACTATTTTCGACTTTGAACGTGACCCTTTAAGGGTCACGGGTTTCCTAGTATTATTATTAATTAATTAATTAATAATATTTTGCCTACTAATAAATAATGTTTCAAAATACACATACAAGCATCATCTTATTCTTGTTCTTGTTATATGTATAAACAAACTTAGTGGCAATTATTTTAGAAATAATAGCATAAAATTAGTTTTATTTCTAAAGTTTTTATAGTACTTAATTGTTTTCCTAATTATTTAAAATTTATTTAAAATTAGCATATGACATATTAAAAATTTTCTTCAGTAATAATACGTGATTTTCAAAGATTTTGGTAAAACGAATGTGAAAGAAGTTAAAGTATTGAAGATTTAGAGAGAATCAGCTCAAGTGCGTACGTATAATTTGAGGGTCGGCAATGCGCTTTGTAAAGTTTGACGTACCTACCTATCTGAATCTTGTCTGACATTTTCTTGTGCTCACCTTCGCTATTTCGATGTTCCCAAATATTTACAAAGACTATCTTTATTATCCTTAAAACATATTCAATATCTACACGAATTTTGCACTTAGACACATTTTTAAAGTTAAACTAATATGTAAACTGATAAAATTAAGCAATATATTCCATATATGTTAAAATGTTTGTTCTTACTCAATTAATTTCTATTGTAGATACGAATAATAAATAACTCGAAAAAATAAAACAAGAGTTGTAAATAATGTTGAATTCGATAGGCCAACTGCCTACAACGAGATATCAGTTTTATATTATTCGATTTTGCTATAAATACTTTCGTGTATACAGTACAATCTAGTGTAGTATACACAATAATAAAGAGGCTTTGATTGTACATTTAGTTGTTGAGCATGTTTATATTGAACAGATTCGTCGAAACAATGACATTCATATTAAACAATGTATTCACAATGCGATGATTTGTCCCGCATACAATGAAAACGAACTAGGAAACGTTGTATAACACGTAATTAATATTTGTACAAATGGAATGTATACAAAAACAATACAAGGCAAGATGGTAGACGGAAGTCGATACAATGGTAGGTAACGATACAAAATGAGATGAGAATTATGTGTGTGTGTGTGTGTGTTTGCAAGAAAGTTCACACCTCTTGCCTGTTCCTACCTTGCACTTTCTCAGTTCCAAACTCTTTCGTCTTGCTTCACTACACAATTCGCAAAGATAAAATGTAATCAATCAATGTTTTGTTCCTTAACATCTTTTTATTCAATCCTGACAATCTCTAAGACATTTCATTGTTATTTATTACATATATAAGTAATAGCTACATTACGGGGAGATGAAAGGGAAATGGAATGGAATGGTTACCTTATGAAAAAGATTCATTTAATGTAACGAAACATTTAGAACATTTTTTTTTGTTATCTTTAAATTTATTTTTTTTGTACGTTATATATTTTAATACAAAATAATGAAATTTTAATTGTAGTATTTGTATAATGATGATTTCAATCTATAATGAGCTTGTTACGTGAAATTTATAATCAAAAACAAAATTGTCTTTATGAGAATATAAAAAAGTGAAAAATTATGTTTGCCTACTTATTTATTAAATACCATATCTTTGCTAATAAATTAAAATATGATCTTACTTTCGTGAAAAGTTAATAAAATAAAATAATTTCCCTTTATTTTATTTTAATATCTTCGCTAGGTTTGATCAGTAGTAATGTTTTAAGTATAGTAAAAACAAATAGAATTAAATTATAAATTCATATAATACATAAATATATTAAAACTACTACCAAAAGTCAATATAACCATTTTATTCTGGTTGCTTTAGCTAAATATCAACGAAAAAATATATACACAAAATCATTTTTCTTTATTTTCTCAAACATAAAATAAAATTTTTAATATCTTTTTTCAAATGTGGTTATATCTAAAACAAATTTAAATTTTTAAACAAATAAACCGTTATTTTTATTATTTATTTATTATTTTTATTGCAAGCATTTTAAAATTCTATATATTTGAATAAAAATTGTACTATAGCTAAAATAAAAAAATAAAAAAAACAATATTTTTCTATCAAAACGTTGGCAACAGAAATAAAATTATAGAAAAATATTAAAATAAAATTTAATTTACATTATTTTTTAATTAGTCATTAGTAATTACATAAATTTTAATGTAAACTGGACACTTTATTCTTTATAACATATCTACGTTGCAACGAAATAAAACAATTGATCAATTGTTTTAGATAAATGAAATGTCAGAATAAAATTTTATTTATAATTTTTATTTGAATAGTGCAATACCTACCACTGTTAGTAAATTATCTAAATATCTACTGTGAATAATAATTGTGATTTAATCTGATACTGAAAATGTCTAATTGCCGACGTATTGATATACCAGAAGACAAAGTGGATACCAGTAATTCAAGTTCATCTTCCAGAAATCCAAATTCAACGCCCACATATTCAAGTTCAGCATCCAGAACACCATTTGCTGTACTTGATGGAAATCTACAAAGAATTCGTTCTTCTAAACCTGTTCCAGTGATAAGAAAATCGAAAAAAGATGTTACAGACAATAATAATGATGCTAATATAAAACTTCCATTGGTGAAGAGTATTAATTTTTCGGATAGTTACGATTATGACTCGATTTTAAATAAAACTGAACCAAATACTGAAGAGAACGTTGCTCCTAATTCCAATTCTGATTTTGACAAATATTAAATATTTACATATAATTCATATAACTTGTTATGTATTTGTTTTTAATTTTAAATACTTGTTCACTTTGTATTTTGTAAATGTTTATTATATTTAAATACAAAGTTATTTTGTATATTGTCGATTTGATTAATTTATTCACAAAAAAAAAAACCATAATTATAATGATTGTGATGTAATTTCCAAACAGTTAAACAAAGTTATTTTTTTATCTTGTTAAATAACTACAAACCGCAAATAATTTTATGTAATAAAAATTATAAATTAAATTATTTAGTAGTAGAAAAATTTATAATATCTAGTTTACTAAATGAAACAAATTTATTTGTTAATTCTAAACGGAAATTTTGTTATAGATAAAATTTTTAATATAATGTTGATACGGTGTCTGTATCTCGATATGGTATCTGTATAGAAATCCTTCATATATCCCTAGATGACAAATCAAATCTGAACTTAGTTTATTATTACGCATGTGTGTGCTTTGTTTGCTATGTCGTTCAAATTTTGTGATGGCATTACATATATATATATATACCGTGTATTGACTTGGACCGTCGTACATAGAGATTTAGCATGTAAAATCAGACATGTGCGATTTCCTGCTTCCCAAATTATTTTACAAAAAAAACTTTGGGATAAATGTTTTAGGAAACACTTTTTTACATGTAAATCAATCAACAAAATTTTTTTGGAACCATCCCAACGTCAGGAATTAGCCCTAAAGTTGTCAAGAAATTGGTTGAAAATGGCATTAGCCGTGAAATTGGAACAAAAATAAAACAAATGCTATATGCTATTTCCAGTCAATTTCTTAACAATTTTAGACCTAATTCTTGACGTTAGGTAGGTTTCAAAAAAAAATTTAGTAATTGATTTACATGCTGAAAAGTATGCCCTAAAACATTTATCATACAGTTTTTTTGTAAAATAATTTGGGAAGCCGGAAATTGCACATTTCTGATTTTACATGCTAAATCCCTATGTACGAAGGTCTAAGTCAACACACGGTAAATTTAAATGAATCTTATATGAGAAATTGATTTAAAACATCTAACCTTTTGACTATCTTTCCGTTAAAACAATTTTACAATATATATATATATATCGTACAGAACATTATACTATTTTCGTTTCGCTCAAAGTGGTAAAAATGCAAAAATATATTTGTAAGAAATTTGAACTTTCAAACAACTTTACTTACACTTTACAATGTTTGTCTTAAAATGGTCAGAAAAACAGGAAATTGCATCATGTTAAATAAGTTGGTTTTCTGGTATTATTTATGAAATATTAATATATTTAATGAATGGTTTGTATTTTTTATAAAGCGTTAATATTTCTTTCAATAGAAGCCATGAGATTTTTAATTAACTCATAAATATTTTTCATTAAAATTAAAATATGTTATTTATATTTATATTGAAATTACAATTACAATTAAAATATAATTAAATAAATAATATACCACTTACTAACACTTTTTGACAAGCGTAATATATATTTTTGTCTATAATAAACAAAATTCAAAATATATTTTAAACAAGTTTATTTGAAAATTTACTGAAAAAAAATCATAAAATATTTTTTAGTATGTTTCATTAATTTTTAGGTTAGTTTACGTATTATTTTTAGGTTAGTTTACGTATTATTTTTATTATTAATTGTAGACATATATATATATATATATATATATATATATATATATGAAAAACAAGAACAAGGACGTTATTGTAAAATATATTAAAAATGTCTATAGCAAAAAAAGCTGGAAAGCTTAAAATAAAGGATGAGGCTATTTATACATACGGTATGTATACGCAATTGGCTATTTATACATACTAAAAAAAAACAAACCTAAACTTACCTATTAACCTAACCTACCTTAAATAGCCAATTGCGTAAAAATACTGTATGTATAAATAGCCAATTGCGTATTTATACCGTATGTATAAATAGCCACTTTCTAAAATAAATTTGATGCTTGTATACTACAAAGTATTCAGATCTCAATTCTTTTTTATTATTTGAAATAAACAGTTGTTAATTTAATGTTTTCTTCAAGCGTATCATAATATTAATATTACGTTACCATATTGTTTATGTTACTAGTACAATAATGACATTATTATACAGTGGCCATATTGTGAAACTATTACGTTAAGTTAAGTTAATTGATAACTGCATTGTTTATTTTCGTTTGAATTTTAATTTGATTATTGAAAATGTGTAAAGAAGTGCAAGAAATAGGCTATTTGTACTGTCCAGGGTGGTCAGAAACTGCATATTCGATCAAAGAAACACGGTCAAGTGTATTTAATTTGACTTCTCCGACGGCTATATTGAGAATTATTAAGTCAAGTTAATTTAATTGACAATTGCTTTGTTTATTTTCGCTTGAATTTGAATTTGATTATTGCAAATGTCTGAAGAAATGCAATGTATACTACTCAGGGTAGTCAGAAATTCGACCAAAAAAGATTACTTTTCACAAATCACGTAACAAATACAAATATAATATAATATATACTATTCTACAACTGTTAGTAAGGTTAAGATTATATGTTATGTTTTTTTTTTATTTTTAGTTTTGTTTCGTTTCGTAAAGAACGCTTAAAGAAAAAATCGTATATGTCATTCGGAATAGAAAGCTCTTTTGGTGTTTCGCACAGATTGCTTGGCTGCTCGGCTTTTTCTCGGTTACAAATATTTGAGCTGAACAATATAATCATCACTTTCTACTCCTCGTAACATAAAATATACTATTATTGGAACATCAAAATACGATGTCGTTCCGCAATTTTTTTCTTCGTAGAATAAAATTCTTTTAAAATCATTTGTTATATTCAATAATCTATCGCAAAAAAATATTTACAAAGAAGGAATCATCACATATCTGGCAAAATTCAAAAATCTTTTATTTGCTCTTTGTTGCTTTGTTGATAATATTTCTTTATAAGCTTTCCTCAAGTATGCATAAATAAAGAACAGTGAATTTTAAATAAGTACCACAAAAAATTTCTACAATAATCATTCAAGTATAAAATATCTTTGGTGCTTTGAAAAACAAAACACAAGCACATACAAATTGTATGAAATAAAAGCCCGTATGATTTCTATGTATGTTGCAACGAAATTTCTTACGGAATCCAAGAACTTTCATTTTAACGAATCATTATTTTTATCGTTAAATACATATATTTTGGTTAATAAATTTTTTTATTTATTTAATTGTGTTTTCCGAATTTATTTCCCATCATAAATACTTATTATTAATCCATTATCTATTAGTTGTTCATGTAATCGCCCATTTTAAACATCATTTTATACGTTTTATACAAGTAAGTATGAATAACATGTTGCTGCTGAGGAATATAATTAATTTATAATCATTACACGTTGTTTCTATAACTTGTAGTATTAGATACATTTCAATAAATAATTTATAATACAATATAATTGTTTATTATTCAATACACATTTTATGATGGCTATTACTTACAAAGCTCATACCGTAAATCAACTAAGCGATATATAGTCATAACATGCAAGTAAAATACATACTTTTTCTTCAATTACGTGTATGGAATAAAAGATTAGTTTTTGGTGTGACATACTAAAGCAAATATGATTTTCTAGTTACACGTATTCTAGCAACGGCGCTGACTTCCGAGTTATCTATATTACGACTGTGTAGTTAAAGTACATATTGTAATTTGTAAAAAACCATGAGTTATAATTTTATAAATGACAGGTGTGAGTTTTATACACTGTGAGTTAAAAAAATATTATTATTATTGTTAAATAACAGGAGTAGAAAAACTATGTACTAATGCATGTTGTGATATGCAATGTTCAATGATTTAAATTAAATAATAATTTTGAAAATGAATTGAATTTGCATCAATAATTTTAGTAAACAAAGAGTACTTCATTTAATAGAAAAGAAATATAGACATAAAATAAATTGTCAATATAAATTTTACATATTATCTATCTATACATATAAAATACAATTTAAATATTTATGTATGTATGTATGTCCGGTTTTAAAATACAACTTGGAATTAAGTTATGACGTTGAAATTTTGTATAGAGCTGTGTAATATTACTGGAGATAAGTCTGCATGAGCCGCAGGCAAACACTCTAAATAAAACAAAAACTTTGTTTGCTAATAATTTGACATTCACTGAACAGATTTTGATGAGAAGCTTTATTAATAGTTGTGTCGTTTTTCGAGGAAGGTTTTGGTATGGGACAGTGCAGGCAAATGATGTAAATGATACAAATGAATCAAAAACTTTGTTCGATTATAACTTGACATTCACGAAATACAGTTTTTAAACAGAGTTTTATTAATAGTTGAGTCGTTTTCTAAAGAAAGTTTTACTATTAAACAATGCGTGAGCCGCAGGCAAATGCTGTAAACAATGAAAGTTAACTAAAAACTGTAATTATGAATACAGAAATTGCAGATTATATTTGCTATGTTCACAAGTTTTGATATAATACCGTAAAATTATTTGTATTTCCCGAGCCGAGAACGGGTAAATTTGTTGTTCTTTAATATTGTATACTTTTAACTGAAGTCAAAATGGGTTTAATGGCGTTATGCTAGTATGTATTTAAATTGTATCTATAGAGTAATATCTAAACTTTAACTAAAATATATTTTTTAATAGTTTATTTTTTATTGACAATTTAGATTATTATGAGATGACGTTGAATTTATTTAAACAAATAATATTGGTCTTCATGTGTGCGCAGAACTTGCCTAAGTTTTTTTTCTTTGTTATGTTGAAATATTTATGGGAAAAGTATCATGAACCCAATAGATTTTCATTACAGAACTAGAATTTATAATTTCTATGTGTAAATAATTTAAAAAATAGTGTAATTATTATTAAAGTATTAAATTAAATTATTAAATTTTTATATTATGTATACCTATGAACACACTCGGAGAGAATTTCACCATAAGTATGTAATGAAAATTATGGTCCCAAGTATTTTTGTATACATAATTTTACGCGAGCTTAAAATGTCACATGGCTTATAGTAAATTCACATAACGCGTTATAAACAGATTTTTTTATAACGCATTATGGGAAATACTTAATGACGTAAATAACTCATTTTAATTTTTCGGCGGTTAATTTTTCTCGGAAATCCGACAATACAGGAGTATAAACTTATGAACTAAAATTTGTTTTCGAATATTTTATTAAAATATATTAATAAATATATTATTTTATAAATTATATTAATAATATATACTTTTATAAATATTTTTTAAAAACTTTTAAAAAGATTATAATCATTTATGATAAAAGTTGGTGGTATATGTTTAGATATAAAGGTTGGATAAGTATTTGACATATATCTCGAAAATTATTGTTCAAGCAATTACCGGGAAACACTTTTGAAAGAAGCGCAAAAACTTCACATTGAAAGAAACCGGACTTAAAGATAAAATCTATGAAATACGAAAATTCAATTAAACAATGTAGTTATCTTCGCAAAACGTATCTTCCAATTGATTTCATACAGAGTCGAACGGTCAACGGCAACGTCTATCGAAATGGAGCAAATGGAAAGATTTTGCTTGTTACCCTCCTAGCTTTCTTGCTTCGTTGCGTCCTACTGCTACTACTACTGACCTTCAACACTATTTATAGCATAATGAATTTGTGTACACGACTTTTTTTCTATTCTTTTCATTCAGAAACTCATAAAAAACAAATGTTTTCGTTGGATTCTGTTTCGCTACCAAATATCATATTGTATACAACGTAGATACAAGATTTCCGGATTACCGCGTCACACATTCACATATCTTTGGTTTTATTGCACCGAAATTATTTTACGAGTTTCACAAATTAAATTTTGAAAGTGACTATTTATACATACGGTATGTATACGTAATTGGCTATTTAGGGTAGGTTAGGTTAGTAGGTTGGTTTAGGGTTTTTTTTTTTAGTATATATAAATAGCCAATTGTGTATACATATCGTATGTATAAATAGCCTCATCCTTAAATTTTACTCTATAACCGTAAGAAAATGGTTTTTTGCACTGATTAATAAACGAAGTTTTTTTTTTTAAACAACAAATTACCGTTTTTATTTCTAAATTAAAATTTTAACTGATGTTTAATAAATTTAAAATTTTTATATTATTATATATAATTAATATATATTTATATATATATGAAAAAATGGCAGAAAGAATGTAGATTTGCTACTTTCCTCAATGGGAAAGAGAATGAATTGATGGAGATAATGCGTGTTTATAGTATTGATGTGTTATGTGTAAGTGAAACTAAAAGGAAAGGTTTTGTGAGGAATAGAAAAATGGTATTTTTTATTTGTGGTCGGGCGTCAGTAAGTGTAAGAGCATGTCAGGGTGTTGGTGTACTTGTAAGCGAGAGAATGAAACCGTTTGTAAGAAGTTATGCTTGTATTTCTTCGAAAATTCTTTGGTTACGAATGAAGGTAAGTTTGCACAGGGTTTTGGTTGTATCTATTTATGGGCCAATATGATTCTGCTTTTGATGTTGAAAAAAATCAGTTTTGGAATGAATTAAATAGTGTGGCTGATTCTGTTGACGCTGGAGAGAAATTGATTGTATGTGGTGATTTAAATGGTTGGGTTGGTGTAAAACGTAGAATAACTGGGAATACCTTGGGTACGTTTGGAGATAGTAGAGTAAATGATAATGGTGAGAGAGTGTTATCTTTTTGCTTAGAATGGAATGTCTTCATTTCTAAACATAAACTTTCCCATATTTATACCTGGGAGAATGTTCTAGAAAACAGACGTAGTGTAATTGATTTTATTATGTATGATGATCGACTGAAAAGTTTGGTTATTGACACACGTGTTAAACGTGGTGCTGAATTTGGTACAAATGAACACTATTTAGTGGTTTCGCGTATACGTTTGAATGTAGGTTGGCGTATGAGGAAAAGAATATCTGGTAAAATGTTTCGAGTGAAATCCAATGTTCTTCAGTGTGAAAATGCTAGAGATGAGTATGTGCAAAAAATTAATGATAATTTTCTTGCGTATAAAACTAATTGTGAATGAAATTTGGGATGAATTTAAGGATCGAATAATTCAGTGTGCGAAAGAAGTGTGTGGTGAAAGAATATTAGGCTCGTGTCCCAAGAATGCATGGTGGAATGATCAGGTGAAAGAAGTAGTTGCTGAAAAAAAGGAAGCTTATTTGAATTATTTGTGTGTAAAAGATTTGGCTTGTAGTTTATATGATGAACGTTATCGTGAATACAAGGAAAAGAATAAATGTGTTAAAAAACTAGTTAATAATTGCAAAAAAGAAATGGAAGAGAGAATGAGTGAGAGGTTGACGACTGATTTCATAATAAATAGGCGACTGTTTTGGCAGAACGTGAACAGAATGAAAGGTGGTAGTGTGAAAACCGTTAAGGCGGTTAAAAGTGCAAGTGGTGATTTATTGTGGGATGAGTTGGATGTAAGTAATAGGTGGTGTGAATTTTTTAAAGATTTATGTGGTAGTGATAATAATGAGGCAATGAATTATGTTTCTGTAATTTTGAATCAAAGTTAGGTTGAATATGACATTGGTGAAAGTGATGTGAGTGATGCTTTATTGCGTGCAAAATGTGGTAAGTCTCCCGGTATGGATGGAATTACTAATGAAATGATGAAGTATGGGGGAGAAAAAGTGTTTGAATGGTTAGTTTTTATATTTCGTTTATGTTTAAAGCGTTGTGTGGTCCCCGACGACTGGAAACGAGCTGTCATGTGCCCTTTATTTAAAGGAAAAGGCAGTTCAAGTAAATGTACTAATTTTCGAGCGATTAGTCTTCTGAGTGTTCCCGGTAAATTATTTGGTAAAATATTAATTCATAAAGGTAGATCACTAACTATTTCAAAAATTAGTGTCGTTCAGGGAGGCTTTTTGCCAGAGAGAGGATGTGTAGATCAATTGTTTGCTCTTCGTATGATTGTCGAAAAGTCACTTGACAAAAATAAAAAAGTGTTTTGTGGCTTTCTCGATTTAAGAAAAGCTTATGAGAGTGTTCTTCGGGAAATCTTGTGGGATGTGCTTTGCGAGTACGGTTTTAATGGTAATCTTGTAGGAGAAATTCAAGCTTTGTATGATGGAAGTGAAGCTGCTGTACGAGTTGATGGTTGTTTAAGTGATTGGTTTCGAATAGATGTTGGCGTGAAATAGAGCTGTGTAATGTCTCCTTGGCTATTTAATTTATATATGATTGTTCCTCTTCGGAAAGCTTTCTGTGCTAATGATGGTATACAAATAGGTGATTGTGTTGTACCTGCTTTAGCGTATGCTGATGACGTGGTTGTTTTGGCTGAATCTGAAGAGCAACTGAGAAGGATGATTGACTGAATTAATGTTGTTGGTAAAGTTTTGAATCTTGTGTTGAATTTGACTACAATTTCCATAATCTTCACCTACAAATATATATATATATATATATACCTCAATTCTGTAACAAAATTGCTAAGTTTTAGTAATGTCGCTAGAACTGTAACTAATAGAAACAAATGTAACATCTGAAATTTTTTTTAAAATTATTGTCCGCTAATATTATTGATTAATGTTTGGTCAGCAACGTTACTAGGACTAATAATTTCGTTACAGATTTGGGGTGATTATTATCGGTAGATTTCCGTCCAGTCTAGATTTTCATAGATTTGCAGGGTTGTTTCGATTTTGTACTATCATAATTTTGGGTTGTAGGAGTTTTGTCTGTTTGGCATTTTAACTATATTTTAAGATAAACGAGATTTATAAATACAAAAATTTAATTGTTTTATTTTGTTGAAATGTTTTTTTTTTTGTAATTTTATGGCATTAATTAAAACAAATATGACTGACAAGTAATTTTAAAATTTAGAATTTTAATTTTAATAAAATCAGTAAAAATCATTATAGAACAAATTTGAATAATTGTATTGTATTACATTATAGTTATTGCAGTTTATTTTGCGTTATGAATTTCTGTTTTTATTACTGATATATTTGCATTTGAAAACAAAGATGCACCTTAGTATTATGAAACACATGAGAGAAACGGATTTTCATAATAGTCAACATTAGTATTACAGTATATAATATTAGAGAGATATTTAATTTGAGTAGCAGTGTTTACATATATAATTACTTATATTCTAAAGCAAAATATAATAGTTATTTTATTATATTTTCGTATAATAACGTTATTTGTAAATGTTGCCTTGAAATATCTAATATATTTACGTAGGTAGTGAAGCGATATACATAATGAAATGCACATAGAGTTAATGCAAAAATTCTTTGTCGAAATGCCATTCATCATATTCAAATCTGTTATTATGGTGACATATCATTACTTTTACAACATGATAAATAAGAATATGTTATAGTTCATTAACGTTTTATTTTCAAATGATGGATTATCGTGTAAAACAAATTCTGTTCATGTATACATAAACATATAAAATTTGCATTTAAAATTTTTCAATTATTACAGATTTTTAATGATTCATGATTTAATGATTTTGGAAATATTGATACAAAGATAAAACAAAAATAAAGAAAAAGCACTTAAAGTAGGCAAATCGCGCTGACAAAACAATCGAAAATAGAAAAGAATTCTGTCAAAGAAAAAGAATTCGATACTTTTATTAAGATTGATAACTTACTTAGAGAGACAATCTAAACTCGGGCTATATATCTTGGACAATCTACTAAATCCTTGTCCATAAGCACTAAATGTTTTGTCCTTTCTTTGATTTTTTATTTTTGTTTTCCGCAAATATTTACTCATTCGGAACAACTTATGTTTCAAACTGTATTTTATTTATTTTTATATGTCAATTAATAAAAAAAAAACTTTTGTCGGAAGTTTTTTTATTTGTATAAACATTTTATGACAAGTTCAAATAGTACTCTTCTATTCTGGTCAATTATTATTTTCGTATTTCTATTAAATTTTATTTATTTCTCAAATAACAAACATTTAAAAATATGATATTTTCAATTTAAACTAAATTTAAATATCTGTACACCGTGATTGTTAATTCCTAGAATGAAAATATCAAATATAAATATCAAGTTGCGGTTTTGATTTCAAATATTTAAAAAAAAAACGTATTTCAAATTTTTTGTTTTGATTTTAATTTTATAATATCGGTTATGATTTTGATTATTAGTTTAAAACTAAAAATTCTTGGTTATGGTTATTGGTTTTAAATTATTAAAAATGCAAAACAACATGGTGCAAATAAATTGAAATAAACATTCATTAATTGAATTTTTTAGTTATATTTGTAAAAAGCTAAATATTTAAAATTATTTTTTTTTAAATACAAATGTAAAAAATTGTAAACAAAATAAAAATATGTTATTCTGCAAAAGTTCAACCACAAAAAAAAACCATATAGCTTTCTTTAAATATGAAGGCCTCAGCCGAATAGTAACGAATAAGCTACTTTATGTGTTTTGAGATAATATTCATAATAAGATTAGAAATATTCAATGACGAATAAGCCCTTCATATTTTTGAATGAAAATAACTATATTATTATTATTGTTATTATTATTAATATTAGAATATGTAACAAATATTCAAATGGATCTGCAGTATGTAATTGGATACTCTTTCTACAGTGAAAAATCTCAATTTTTAATCATTCGTTAATATTTCACTGAAAAAAAATGCAAGCAAAATATTTAAACGACTTAGTACACAAATACACTTATAACCTAACCCTTTTCCGTCCAATGTGGACTTTCAGTAACTGCTAAAAAAGAAATTATGCCCAAAAATATTTACGTGCAAAAGTGCTTAGATCAGTGCTCAGCTCAATTCTTTTTCAATTCTGTACTAATCTAAAAAGTCTATAGTATTACAATACCTTTTGTTTTCTTTTTACATGACATAAGTTTTTATAGCGATATAGTGATTGTAGAACAATACAGCACACTAATATAATAATAAGTTCGGATTTGATATCTAAAAAGTAAAATATTAATTAGTAAAATATTAATTTTTTGTAGAATCTGATGATACCCAACAAATTATGTTGAAAATGGTGCTAGTATATATATATATATAGTGATATAGTGATTGTAGAAAAATACAGCACACTAATATAATAAAAAGTTGTTACGTTCTTTTTTGTCATTAGATTAATGGTGATTTGTACACCCTTAAAGGTATACAATAAGAGAAGCATTACTGCTAAGTTGGGTCACTGTCTATTGTTTATAATTATTTGCGCATTCTTATTCGGCGCGTGATAAGTTGAATCGAGCTGGCTAAACGACTGGTCATTGTTCGTTGAAATGTGTTTCACATCGAATCTTCAGTAAAGGTTATGATTTAATATTGGCTTTGCAATTTTTGAATCAAATTGAAATTAAATCTAACTTTGCAATTTGCGGATACATATTGATTTTCGATTAAGGATATTGACAGAAATCCTACGAATATATTTTAACATTCTCGAGCCTGCATTCCATTTTAAGGTAAATACTTCGTTTGCAATAGACTTTGTTATTTAGTAATTGTTTGTTTTGTCTGATCATACAATACAGTGAACCGACAAAGCTAATAATGTCTTTTCATTCTCTATCTATCTTACTCTTATTTTTATCTTATCTTAACTTATCGTCATCTATACACATATCGTAAATATTCTCGTATGCGTAATCGAACTTCAATCGTACATAATTATATTAATTGATAATACGACATCAATACTGCAATATATCGGACATTGGACGTATACACCATCAACGTTGAGAAGTCATATCGAGAAAAGCTGCAAGTGAATTCTGTTTGAGGTTATCTTACCACGAGGCCGACAGCGGATGTAACCATATTGTTTTCCGGTCGTGACGTCATCGTGATCTTCAACCAACCAGCGCTGGATTCACAGATAAGCGATTTTATCGTACAAACGAATTTGTATTGAAATTTATTAGAACCGTCGGAATTGTCGTATACGATTATTATTATAAGTATAAAATTAGATCAAGATATTGTAATAACTCACGCGAAATTTGACAGTATATTTTATAGTAATTATTTTTGATATATTTGGTTACGATTACTGTTAGGGATCTTAGAAACACGAAAGAGCTAGGACATGTTACGTTATTAGTTAATCATGCGCCCGCATCGTTTGGTTTGATCCTTCGCCGTGCATCGTTTCGCGCTATTTATTCACACTGTACAAACGTATTCACTGCAGTCCTTGCCCTGTCATATTCTTATGTCCATAACGGTAATATTTAATTTTCTTTGCTTCTAATTACTCAATATATAAATAATTTCGCTTGAATTAATATTAATTATATTTTATATATTTACTATATATGTGAGAATCACAATTTTGTACTTGCGTACCTTTCAATTCAATATATTATCTTTCATTAAACTTAATAATTATTTTATTATTTCTTTCTTTCTTTTATTGTTCATTGTATTGTCCGACTAGTCAGTTATATAGTATAGATAAGGGATTGGATGCATTTTCATGATTGTATGCAGCCCAGTTCACTTTTTTGCAATTTCATTAAATTATTAAATAGATATTTAAAGCACAATCATGTGACGCCCCGAGTATATGTAAGAAACGCGCATAGATTTCACGACCGACTCCACTGTATAAAAGCTAGCGGCTGCACTCCTGACCATCGGAGAGTGTAATGTATATGATATGTGAATCTACTACTCAGCCATTCTGGTTGAAAGTACGTAGCAAAGTTCGGATTTGATATCTAACAAGTAAAATATTAATTAGTAAAATATTAATTTTTTGTAGAATCTGATGATACCCAACAAATTATGTTGAAAATTAATATATTAATAATAATATTATCAGATTCTATTAAAAATTAATATTTTACTTGTTAGATAACAAATCCGAATTTAGTGTGCTGTATTGTTCTACAATCACTATATCGATATAAATATATATATATATATATATATATATATATATATATATATATATATATATATATATTTATATATATATATATATGTATATATTCTTTTTCTAATATTAAATATTTGAATTTTTTGACAGAAATTTAAATATTTTCCTTGATTGTTAAAGCAGCTTTTGTGAACAAATAGATATTTTTTTTCAGTCCTGTTATCGACTTTCTCAAAGTTAGGCTATTTTTAAAAAATAAGTAGATTTTTTTTTAATCTACCACAAAAACAATTTGAGATTAATTCGCAACAGGATACGAAACATACGTAATGTAAAATTAGCTTGTAATTTACCATATAGGCATGCTCCGAACATTTGCAAACCAATTTTATAATTGCTGGAACATACCTATACCTATATACAGAAATTATTTATATGTATTATATGTATTTTTTATAACGCTGTATAACCTAAACGATATACTATAAACTAAAAATATACAAACAAAAAGATATTTTCGTTATTGTTCAAATAATGTTTACATACTACAAGAAAGAGTACTTACTTGCAATAAAATGAGATACATTTTAATACATTTTGAATAAAGTTTTATAAAGCTAATAAAATGAAGGATTTATGAAAACACAAAGTACTTATGTATTCAAGCTCGTAAATAAATATGTACAATAATAGTAATTGCTCAATTTTATGTCAGGAAAATGCACCAGTCGAATCTAGAACAATAATTAAATATTTCATATATCCAAATGTATTCACATATATACTGTTTATCTTTTAAATGTTTTTATATGTATTATAATTATGACATTATTCTCGCATAATTTTTTTTTTTATAGCTGTAAAATGCTTTGATCATTTAAGAACTTTTTTTTTAATTTCCATTTAATTAACGTATTATATGAGTATTATACGTAATTTGAACAAAATTGTTTACATATAAATTGAGTTTATTGATTTCATTATAATGTATTGATTTCAGTAATTAATATTTTTGTGCAAATATTTTCAATGTATTTCAATTACCAATTTTATAATTAACTGTAAATAATATATGCAGTGATTTATTAGGTTTAAAAATTCCTGAAAATTGTATAGGTATTTAATATTAGCAGAAATCTTTTTCTTTTAATTCGCATCAATACATATTGATAAAACAGCGATTGATATTAAGGATTAACAATAAATCAGTGACTATAAAAACTGTACATTGTTTTATAAGAACCGAAAAGTGCTTTTTCTAAACGAGTCCAGAATATATTTAAACATTAATTGAGCATGATGTTTGCGATATGTAAGTAAAGTTTAACAATCTTATATTCAAATGTTTTTTAAATTGGTCATTACAAATTACATATATATGTGTTGGAATTAACAAAATAGTATTTTTTCTATCAGTTATTATTAGAAAATACATTTTAGTGTTTATTTTTGTTGTTTTCAGCACAGTATTCGAGAAAATACCATTTTTTAAACCAACGTTTAGAAAAATGTATTTTCTAATAAGATGGTAGAAAAACAATACATATTACAAAATTATTTGAAAATTTTAATATATATATATATATATGAAGTATATATGAAGTACTAGACTAGAAGTATAAATTTTTGTTTGATTTCAAATGTAGGAATTAGTGGCTAAAGTTGATATATTCTATTTATATAAGAAATAACTATAAAAAATATGGCATTAGTTAGTAATAAAAATATAAATATTACTTTTCAGAGAGCTTCGCAATTTAACTGTAGATAATATTGCAAAATGTTCGTGAACGTGGGTTGTAAAGGTGATTGTTATGTAAAATCGATACACACATATTGTATGATTACAATAGTAATTCAGAATTGGTAGTCGAGTTTGCATAATTTACAAACCGTTCGTGGTAGAAAAGTGTCACGTGTCAACCAAACAGTAACCAGTAAGCGAATACCAATACGAGTAGAGGAATATATGGGCAACGAAACGACAAACGACAACGCCAATAGCAGTAGTGAGCCAACGGCAACGAGTAACGAGGAACGAGTTACAGGAACGAGTAAGGATCAGTCTCTCATCTGACACCACGTCATAATTGATCGACTAGCATTAGAGCAAATTCCACGTGTTAAATAATTCATTTCGGAACACGTTACCGCTACGCTACTATGAAATACCTACACGTCTAGCAGCACAGGCCCTCGTTAAATGATGCCTGTCTGGCACTTCTCATTAGTTTGGAAAATTCGGCTCGGCTCGGCTCGGCTCGGCCCGGCCCGGCCCGGCCCGGCTCCGCTCTCTGGTTCTCTGACTCCTTTCACTCTCTCAATTATTATTATTATTATACAGTATTATGATTACACTTGTTTGGTCGTTTCGTCGTTTGCTTGCTCTTTTCAACTTAAACTTTACCTGTTTCGAAACCATTGTTTCTCAAAATGTGCAAATATTCTAAATGTGTGCGGTGTACGGCTCTTATCTACCTACATTATTTTACCCCACTAATCTCTGCTACCTATGTCTATATTATCTTAACAAAATTCATTTTTACTGTTTAAGTTTAATATAACTAACGAAATAAAGATTTACAAACGAAAAATATATAGATATTTAGCTAAACTTATAGTAATCAGATATTTGAGTGGATTTATTAGTAATGCTAATGGGACCTTAGTACATGACCCTTATGTAATGATACATGATATACTAGATGCAAACAAAGTTGCCGTTGATATATTAACTACTTACATTATTATATTATTTAATAATAAAAAATATGCAACTATATAAAAAGTACTTCTAAATAAAAATATTTCAAAATAATTAAATAAATTAAAAAAAATTAATATAACACGTTTTTAAAACGGACTAAAAAGTATAGAATAATTTCTCCTAGCACCATACAGATTTATAACCCCAAACAGATTTCTGACCCCATACAGACTGTCCTGAAAATTTGTGATCATGAATTTTTAATAGCTATGATAACACTTGTAAGATTTAAAACGAAAAACGTGGGCTGCACGCAATAGATGATAGTAAATAGTGTAGGGAGTAGCTGTCGTTGCGCCCTACATTTTTCGTTTTAAATCTTACAAGTATTGTCATAGCTATTAAAAATTTATAATCACGAATTTTCAGGACAATCTGTATGCGGTCAGGAATTTGTATTGGGTTATAAATCTATATGGGGGTAGGATAAATTTTTTATACTTTTTAGTCCGTTTTACAAAAATGTAGTATATTAATTTTTTTTTATTTAAATAATTATTTTCTACTTTTTAGGATTATTTAACTTTATGTTTAATCTAATTAATTAATTTAATTAATTATAATTTAATAATTATAATTTTATTAATTATAATTAATTAAGTTTATTAGGTAATTAATAATTAATGTAATATTTCTAATATTATTAAGTATTTAGTTAATATTGTATCGTGATTTAGTTTCGTGTTAAAAAGGGTTGCTATAGAGGCCTCAACAAAAAAATTTAAAAAGAAAAATTAGTCTAATTTTGTATTATAAAGAACTACTTTTATCATAACTTTAACAGTAAATGTAATATTAAAAATTTCTTTATTAGAAAAATTATAATAATATTAAAATTATAAACTAATTTTCCTTCATACATATGTTTTGAAATAAACTGATATTTGTTTTATTCGATATTTTAATTAGTAGGTATATAGTCATGTAGCCTAGAACACAACAACTCTGTTTTATTTCTTATTATGTATTTCATTGCGTATTATGTTATGTTGTATGTATAATATATACACAAACCACTCTAAATAAAAGTAATTCGAAAAATTCTAAATATACATTTTATTTATTTAGTTTTAGCTACACACAAGCATAAAATATATCAGATATAATTTGGTAGTTTAAGATATATATGAATGGCCTTCTGTTGTGACCGGCCCACCGGGAATTGTCACAGTGTCCCGCCGGTCTAATCTATCACTGAAGTGTTGTGAATAAAATGGATTTTTACTTTATATTTTAATACAAATTATATGATTTACATACTTATAAAAAAACCTAATTATATATTTTTGTTAGATTTTAATATATTTTTTAACAAATATTTATTGCCATTAATATTAAATATATGATGCATACATATCTTTAATTTATAATAAGATGTTATTGATAAATATTCCAACATTTTATATCATTAAGTTTTTAATTTTATATTTTATTAATTTATTATGATTGTTTATATTATTAAAAGTACTAGATAGTGTCTTAAATAGCTTCGAAATTAATTAATAGCTACTGTAATAGTAAAAAAATGGTAACTTTAATTAGTTCTACAGATTTTAAAACATAGATTGTAACGTAGATATATTATTTACTTTTTTAACTTTTTTTATAGATGTTTTTATCAAAATATCTACAACCATTATACTATAATATAATAGAAAAAATGAAAAAGCAAAATACTCTAATATTATATTTTTGTAATAAGTAGAATAATATAAATCAACAAAATGAAAATTAGTTGAACACCTTAAATATGTCGATCGGTGTCGGTCTATGTGTTGCTCTGTTTGCTGGTCTTTCTGTCCGTTTGTCTGTCAGTCTATTTGTGGACACAAATTCGTAAAGCAAATTCGGTTGAACGAATTTATACAAAAATCTTATATTTAAGCTTTACGTGAGTAATCTCAATTTGATCAACTTTTGGTATAAATCTGTCTACCGGAAGTGGTAGTTTATTGATGTCACTTTTATGTCTTTTTCGAATATTTCGTAGAAAAGCAACATTTAAAATAATATTTAACAAAAGTTATAATACAAATTATAGCTAACAATTTTTTTAACATTTTCTGATACGACTTAATAAATTTTTATAATTTTTCATATTTCTGCAATATTTTTTTTAAGTATCTATTTTGACATATACCTATGTATGCTTGTATAATAATTTTTCTGTTAGAAAGTATTTCGTTTCGGGATATTGTAATGACGGTCGATTCTGTGATGGTCGTCACAGCAATTTTTTTTTATTTTTGTTTTTTTTTTTATTTATGAGCTACAACATTTATGCTAAGCAATAAGAACATTAAAAGCGTATAGTGCGCACAATTTTTACTTGCAGGATTTTATTTAGTATATTTGACTATATCAATTCTTAACAAGTTGTTAGTATGTCACACATTTTTTTGATTATTAATGAAAATAAAATTAGAAATATAAAAACTGTTAAATTTGCATAGTTTCTGAGTGTTGGTTTATACATATTTCATAATGAAATTATTGTTTTGTTTATAGATCTTACAGTACCTATATTGTGGTTAAAATAGTTTCGAAAAGTCCATATAGCATGTTATTTGATATGATAGAAAAAGAAAGGTAGGAGATAGTAAGTGAATAGTTAATGCAAAATACGTAGCTTGAATGGACATAACAAATATTTTTGGTTAGATTGTAAATTAGTTTCGCAAGTTGGTAGCTGGCGTAACAACTATTACTAGAGTCAGTGAATAATTTGCTTCATAGCACGCATATTCGGCTAACCAAGTTATTTCAGCTACGTACATTTTGTATTGTACTCGTATATCGGATAAAGCAAAGCGAATGGTAGCCGGCACCGACACCGACACCGACCGACGTCGACGCCGACGCCGAAAAATCAAATATTCCCGAGTAAATTAGGCCAGTGTCAAATAGGTAAAAATAACCCGACTCGGAAGTATTTTATACACTGATCACTATCACAAATCATAAGCGATAAAATAGCATATTATGTAAACGTAAACAAAATATTAGCTACCTGCAAACTAACAAAAAACCTCTCATTTAAACACCATACTGTGCGGTGATTATATAGCCATTATAAATCGTTTATGCCATCTATTTAACATCATAAAGTTAGATGGTTATAATTGAAGAAAAATGCTTTATTTTTACCATTTATTCCCTTTTATCTTCTATAAATTACAATATATTTTTCATTCATTTAATACGTAGCAAAATGAAACAAATATTTCTTAGATGTAGTTGAATTTATAAAAAAAGAATTTCAAGTTTGTTTTTTTTTTTAATATTTAAATACTAGTTTTGGAACATTCTTTGAGTACTATATTGTGTTAGGGTAATCTTTAATGAGGTCGAAATTTATTTTTCTTCCGACGCCTCTTAGAACGTTTCCAAGTTTGACAAAAACAACATGTTTGGAGGCGATGTTTACTAAAGTAACTTTAATTCAATTTTTGCGGTTAAAAAATGGTTTTTCTAGTGTTTTTGAACAACTGAATTTAAATCTGAAGCAAAAATAGGTGGTATGACAATTGATAGTTGTCAGCATCGCTGTACAATTTCAAAAAATTTAATACAGGACATTTTTTAAATAAATTTACATAAATACAAAATTCAAAATAAAGTTTTCGAAAATAATGAAAAAACGAATTCATACTGAATTTAAACTCGGTTTAAACTCAGTTGTTCAAAAACACTAGAAAAAACATTTTTGATCGCAAAAACTGAATTAAAGTTATATTAATACACGTTATCTCCAAAAATGTTATGAGGTGGGTGGTAGGCTGATATAGGCACGGTTTATTGTTAAAATTAAAAGCTAAAAATATTATTCCAATTTTTTTTGTTGAATTTGGAAACATTCTAGAGTGCGTCGGAAGAAAAATAAATTTTCGACCTCACTAAAGATCACCCTAATATATTATATATATTATATATATTATATATTATATATTATATATTATATATTATATATATTATATATTATATATTATATATTATATATTATATATTATATATTATATATTATATATTATATATTATATATTATATATTATATATTATATATTATATATTATATATTATATATTATATATTATATATTATATATTATATATTATATATTATATATTATATATTATATATTATATATTATATATTATATATTATATATTATATATTATATATTATATATTATATATTATATATCATATATTATATATTATATATATATATATATATATATATATATATATATATATACCTATATCATCAGAGCCGTATTTACCTTTTTCGAGGCCCCAGACGCAATTGAAATATGAGGCTTCCCTTGCAGATACTCTTCAACTGAAAAGGAATTGTCAGTGGAAAAAAATTAGTTTTCGTCCTATTATTATTATATGAAAATGTTTTTAATTTGTTTAAATTGTTTATACATTGGTATTAGATAAAAAAAAATCAGCAAAATCAAAACAAAATAATGTATAGGTACATAAAGAAAAAGGAAAATATACACATGGCTATAAATATAATAATAATCTTAAATAAACTTTTTACGCGCTTTTGCCTCAGCAAACGTATCAACAATATCATCATAATTGATGGATTTTTGTAACTCTGTTTCAATAAACAATAAGCTTAAATTACACAATTTTGATGTAAACTATTTCTCAAATAATTTTTCACTCGTTTTAAAACTGAAAACGAAAGTTCTCCAGATGCATTACTCACTGATTTATAAACCTGTACATTTCGAGAGGATTCGTAAGATTTTCTTGTTTCGCAAAATTTTTTAACATTGCATAAATTCTTTGAAAACAAGTAGCAATAGCAACTAGCGGGTAGAGAGAAAATAGTCCCTTTTGTTACAATAGCCAGATAGCCACCCTACTTAATATGCAGGTTTTTATTATCTTATTGACAATGACAACACCAGTACTTCAACATTAGAAACGTATTGAAATATAATTTAGTCGTAAATTAAAACTAGAAACTAGAAAATAAAATATAATTTTCAAATTGATCTCAGTGACTGATATCTGATTTGAAATCTGAGGCCCCAGCTTGCGCCTCATGCGCCATTGCGTAAATACGGGGGGCAACTTTGAAATCTTAAATGGAACTCCCTATTTTTTATTGTAGATTCGGATAGACTATTAAAAAGTATGTAAATTTTATTTTGAGATTTTTTTTACCTTTGATAGATGGCGCTGCAAACAGCATTTTGTTTCTCAGTTTATCAGTCTTTAATTTGAAAAAAAAGGTGTAAGTAAGTACGATATTCAAGTTTTTTTCAGTTTTATGGGTGGAGGGGGAGCAAGGGTCGCTGCATCAGATATCCCCTTCGAAACCATTAACTTTAAGTTAATGGTTTTGAGGGGGATAACTTTAAGTTAATGGTTTCGAGAGGATATCTGATTCAGTGACCTTTGCCCCGCCCCCTCTTTCCAAAGAACTGAAAAGAACTTGAATATCGTACTTAGTTACAACTTTTTTTTTCAAATTGAAGACTGATAAACTGAGAAAAAAAATGCTATTTGCAGCGCCATCTATCAAAGATAAAAAAAAAAATCACAAAATAAAATTTACATACTTTTTCATGGTCTATCCGAATCTGCAATAAAAAATAGGTGCTTCCATTTAAGATTTCAAAGTTGCCCCCCGTTCTCGCCCTCCTGGGGGTCCAAGAGGAGCAAGGGTTTCTGCATCAGAAGTCCCCCTCGAATCCATTTACTTTTTATTCGGAACATTTTTTTGTCAGATGTACTCATTTCGAGAAATTGCGCTGGGAACATTAAAATGGGACACCCGGTATATGTATTTATAATTATTTTATAAAATATTTTTGTATTGATTTTCGTATTTAATCTTAAAATTACTATTTCTAATATTTTTTTAATCTAAATAATTATTAAAGTTACGAGTTTAACTAAAATAATTGTTTGTGTCATTCAAACATTATAATTAGTTTAATAAAATCCATAGCTCACCAGATATAGCCGGAAAATAAAATTTTAGAACACATTATTAATAATCCGTTTTAATTACAGATAATTTACAATTATTTTTTTTTACATAATTGATGCCACGTAGATAATGAAGAGTCTTTTATTTAAAGGTAGTCATGATTTCAATTAAAAAAAAAATGTATGAAAAAACTTTTATATTTATATTTGTATTACATTATTTGTATTTGCAAAAATATAAAATTTATAATTATTTAGTGTGAAAAATAAAGAGCTTCGTGAAAGAGTTTAGTGTTTCATGAAGATAAGATGAAAAAATGTTAAGTATCAAATTTCAGACTTCCTAACTTTAATTTACGAATTCATAAATCAGTTACTTAATGACTTGCAAATAGTGAGGTACATGCCTTAAGGGGATATTATATTACAGAAATGATATTGAAAAAACCATTAGTAAATCAGATTTCTCCATACAATGTAATCATCTTTCTTCATTGTAAATACCGGCCAACTTTTATTATACTTTGTATGTTTTACGTATGAATGTATATTACAAAATAAATGACAAAAAAAGTGCTGTTTAATAAAATTATTGTACATATTTTAGTAAACAATTTATATTTTTATTATTAGAAAAAAGTAATTTGAAGTATATATCTAGTAGGTAAAATAAGTTATTCGTAACACGTATTAGCTAACCATTACAACGTGCATGGAATAGACAAATTTTCTCTTGTGGATGAAGGAAGTATTCCCAAATTGTGTTTCTGTCAAAGAAAATCAATTTTTGATTCTATAATGGACAGCAACAAAACACTACTCATATATTATTATATTTAATTTTATATGAAAGTATTGATTTGATAACAAATTTTCGAACTAAATCAATCTTAATAAATTAATTACAAGAAATTACAAACTAGTTCACAAAAAGTACTGCGAAAAATCTTGTAGAATTAATAATTACAAGTAGTAGAATTTTTCCGTGAAATTAATTCTGAATAGAATATCTGGCAGAAATGTTCACGCGGTGCTTATATAACGAAAGAATTACGTCCGCAATTTAGTTACTAAATTCCCTCTCACGAATGAAACCGTAACGGAACATTCGATCAAACTTATTGCATATTCATGTTGAGAAATCTTTCTTTTCCAAGTTTATTCTTTAGTTATTTCTTCTTACTTCAAACTCGCAACACAAATTACGATCAATTATTACACCTAACAATGCCAATTATACAGCAATTTCTTTTCGTAAATACTGGAATGGAAGCTGATTAATTACCACGAACCAGATTTATTTTGGTTGTTTATGTTAGAATTACTATTAATGAAGTATTTGATTTGAAAACGTATTTGTATTTCATACAATAGTAACGCAAAAACATGAAGCGTAAAATTTCATAATTCGCGGGCAATTGAGTTTTCTTCGGCAAATGCTTTTGACGCATTTCGCGCGTTGCGCGTCGTGCGCTCATCGTGTGACATCTATTTAATTCAATGGAACTAATTTCGTCAGTTTTGAATTCCGCTCACGTTTCATTTTAACCGCTTTATAACTGGAATGGAAAATTAAAACAGAACGAAAACGTATTTAAACGTTTCATAGTGCGCGGACACGCATTGCCAAATCTATAATCATGTTTCTAAAATCTATATCTATCTATCTATCTATCTATATAATATGTATATACTGTGCTATCGCTATATCGTCATCGTTATCGACATAAATGTAGAACGCATCTTTTGACGCCAATGCATCTTGTATCGTATCGTATCGCATCGTATAGCATATCGATTTGTGTTGCGCTTTTCTTACCATATTTTCCAATACATTAATGTTTTCGTTTCATATTATCGTAAAACATTTAAAAATCGTTTCTTTCACTTGTAACACAACTCACATTTCTCAGATAAATTCAGTTTCCTCATAAATTTATTTTGGAATTAGTGATGAAATACCATTTCACTGATAGTGATAGCGATGGCCTATACTTAATAGACCTCTTTCGAATCGAATTTGTCAAATAGTTAAATAGATATTATTGCTCATATTTTAGAAAGTATTTTTTTAAAAAAAAGCAGATTTTCAATAATATTATTTAGCATAACATTTTATTTGATTCAAATATGGTCAACTATGTTAATATTTTTTCTAGTTTTGACAAATTATTTTATATAACGTAGGATATATCTCGTAAATGTATTTACAATCAAAACATCCATTCAATGTTGTTCAAATAAATTATAATGAATGAAATATAAAAATATGTGAAATAGTTAGTAATAACTACTTTTTAGTATTAATTTATTTAGTATTTGATCTACATTAAATTAATTTGTAATCTATTAACAAAAAATATACTGAATTAAATATAACTAATTATTCCCGGCAAACAAATATTTTTTACTATCTATTCTATTATTTTTTATTCTATTATTGTATTCTATTATTTTTCTGTTCTATTCTATTATATTTTATTCTCTTCTAAACACATTTATATATTTTTATTTATTTATTGTGTATAATAATTTGCCGAAATTGATTTAGCATATTAACGAACATAAACATCATATACATATATTTATATATATATATATATATATATATATATATATATATATATATATATATATATATATATAGTTCAACATATACCAAAAAACTGTGAGTAAAATATTCTGGCAACTTAGTAGAGAATAGTTTATGTGCAGTAGACCTAGTGTAAAGGTCTACAAACACATACCAAAAATATACCGATACTATAAAAAGATAAATAAGCGTGTGCATACGGAGCGTAGCAGCTCAACTTAGATCAATTTTAATACAAAATAAAGTACAATTATTTTACTTATGTACAATACGTCGAACCACCATAGGCTCGTTTTCTGTGTTTTGACATTTTTTTATTCTTACATTTTGATGTTAGTGGTTTGTGTATTCTTAAGAGACTTATTTCTTCACAAACTATTGTTGCTTCTTTAGCTGCGCATGTTAAATTGTAATTATTAATCTGGTTGATTCAAATGATCACAAGTCTACTCTGCAATTGTTTTTACTTATGTAAATTTTTTGTGAATATTTTTTAAGCTTATATAGCATCTAATTGGTTTCTACTATATAAGTTTGTTATTTTATCAAGACCTAGGAAAATAAATGTAGAACAAATTTAATTGAAAGGGAGACAATTAACAAGGATATAAATCGAATAAAGATTTTGTTTGAGCAATGATAAGAGAATGAGAGAATAGCGAGCTCGTAATATTATAAACCTATAATATTTCAGATATGATAAATGCATTTGGAGGTTTGAATTTGGGGTTCTTTTCGTGTTTCCGTAGGCGATCGAAGTTGGCCGTCTGTAGGCAATTCGTCACTGCTCGCGTCACTCGGCGCCTTTATTCTTCATTTTGCTTATTTTAACACTCCATCCAATTAGACTAAAAGGAACGTGTTTACTCACAATGTGATTATCATCGTCCCGACTCTAAGCCAACGAAAATGTATGAATAACTGCCAAATTTATAGGAACACTTTGCTTTGCCTTGCCTTGCCTTGCCTTGTCTTGTCATGTCTTGCCTTACTTCTGTCCAGCATAACATCTTCGCTTCCTTTCCATTTAAATATACAATTCTAACACACCAAAACCAACCTTGGTTTCAAATAAACTTAACCCAATCTTATACCATTGTTTCTAGAGAAAATAAGATTTCTATTGGTTTACCTACTGATACTTTTATCGCATTATTTACATTGAGTTATATAATTTACGTTAAAAATAAATAAATAAAAATTGTTTATGGGCATTATGACACATTTATGGCAGAATGAGTAGACACAAATTGCAAATTTGAATTTGAACAATAATATAACATTTTTGCAGCGACATACATATTTGAATTGGTTTGATAATATCGATATTTATGAAAATCTATCTCTATACATTTCAATAAAAACTATAAATACAAAACATGAAACATGCAAACATGAAATAACAGTATTATGCGGTTTCGATTATTCCAACATTACGGCATAAATATATTTTTTAATTAGTTTTAATTTTCAAATAAACTAGCGAGAATGCGTATATACATTTTTACACAAACGTGAATATAAATTTAATATATTTGCAAATATATTTCAATTTAATTTTATTCGCTATTTAAAATATGTAAAATTAATTTGATAAATAATAACTACTTGTTATTTTGTTATTTGAAACTTTCTTAAATAGAATGAATGAAATGAAAATACAATTCTATAATTATATTTTATTGATGCGAATGTAATTATTTTTGATTAGAAACAAAAGTTTTTTTTTTATGTCGCTTATTTAAAAAGATTTTTACATCATTTCCCAGTTTCTGAAAATAATACGAGGATATTATTCATTTCCGTGCAAGTAAAATAGGCACTTGTCACGATAAAATTCGTGCGTATCTAAGTGGATAAAATAATTTATATTTTTTGTTGAAAAATGATGGTTGCCATAATACTTGTAGCGACAAAACAATCATAAAAATTGCTTTATTTCATTAATTGTTTTGCGAAATTTCAAACAACATCCAGATTAAAATTTAAATATTACCAAACGCATATTGATTTATTTTTTGTTTGTTTTATTTTTACTAAATAAACCTAATAAAATTAACAATTTAAATAGATTTTAAAATTTGATATCAAATATACCTTACAGAGAATTTTGAGAGAAGTTTGAGTGTGCATAGAATAAGTGATTTTCAGGGAGATTTGTGTTCTAGTTAAATATTTACCCACAGCCAGATATTCAAATAGTGCGTAATTAAGACCAAATAAAATATCTCTTAAAATAAGAGGAAATAAAACGTTTATCCGGATACAAATATTAGAAATATATTTGCAGACGTTTGTAAATAGGTTATATATGCTTTATAAACGGGAAATTGACAGGAATGTTGGTAGATTTATGTGAGTGGATGTACTGAAATTGAGAAATAGGATCTCGTTTACTATATGGCGACAACAAATAAACTGCCACTCGACGAAGATTGTTTTTCATTTATACTCATTTCTTATTTTTTTTATGTATCATAAGATTAAAATAAATTTTATTTAAATCATAAAAATTAAATTGCATCGAAAAGTTTCTATATGAATTTAAAATATAATATGTTGAAAACGAGTAATTACGATTTCAATTGTAGAATGTACCAAATAAAAATATGTAAATAAATTTGAGAAATATTTGCACTAAGTACATTTTAACACTTGATATGGTTTTGTTTTAGAAAGTTTTTAGGAAATATCTGCGGAACGCCTAGCTATATTATTTATTTAATTCAAAATTATTCGAAATATTTGCATATTAAAACGTTGAAATATATGTTTGTACAACGCGTTCTATTCATATTCTAATGTGAGTTTTCCAGTTTTAATAAATTACTAGTGTTGGTTCTAATCGAACTTTACAAATTCAAAACAATTTAAATTTTTATTTTAAAATTTATCATTCCATACATAACTTATGATTAAGTCAAACATTATTTATATTTAAATTACTATGTGCTCTATTACCAATTTATATAACTACTGGTCAATTATTACAAAATGAAACCAAATTAAAAATCAATGTTTATGCCATAAAAACATTCATGCTCCTGGTTGATAAATTCAATCAATTATTTTTACTGCGTTATTTTGTTTAATTAAATTTTTTTATTTTGTTGTTTTCGTTCTAAAATATATATATATATATATATATATATATATATATATATATATATATATATATATATATATAAAATAATGAATCGTTGATTATTTTGTAATAATAATCATCAAAATCGAAATTGGAATAAGGCAGACAGAAATATTTTGGAGCAATACATATATATACCGGGTGTCTACTTTTTTTTTGTTACATAGGGAATACAATGCTAAAATTTTCATTTGGTGATAAATTTTCCCCTAATTATTATAGAACAAAAGTACAAATACAAAAGTTGTTTAGAATTCAAAAATGCATCAAATGATGCCAAATTTATCAATATAGGATGTTCCGATCAAGAATTAGAAGCAAATTAAAATTTCCATTTTTGCGCTCTTTACATCAAAGTGCCATGGAAATTAAACAAATAATTTCATTTCTTCTGGAGTTTGAGTTTGACAGATCGTATTTATTTTATTGTTACGTTCTGTATTATTATCATTATTATTGAAAATAATGAATAAACTTAAGGTAAATGAAAAAGTTCAGTGCGTAAAATGGTATTTTACTGGAAATTCGATACGACGAGTAAGAGATTTATTCAGCGCTTTCTTTGAAAACCGTCCCATACCTTCCGCTATGACTATTCGTAGGATAATTAAACAATTCGAAGAAACTGGAAGTGTGTTAAAACGTTGTAAAAATTGTAGAAAAATCAACGCAGAAGATCAGGAGGAGAATTTAAATCAAAATGCAATTAAAGAAAATACATTGAATATACTTTTGTGTGTAACGGAAAACCCAAATGTTAGTGTGCGTCAACTTGGTGCTGAATTAAATTTGCATCCTTCAACAATACATAAGGTACTAAAAAATGAAAAATATCATTCTTATAAATATTCCACGCACCAAGAGATATTTGAAGCGGATAAAATGGCTAGAAGCGAATTTAGTAACATTATTATGGAAAAATCCAATTTAGACAGAAACTTCTTGAAATCTATTTGTTTTACTGACGAGTCTACGTTTACTTTACACGGCGAACCTAATACACAAAACTTTAGAATATGGAGCCAAACAAATCCTCATTTAATGGTAGCAACACGTACCCAATATCCAGAAAAAGTTAATGTATGGGCTGGAATTTTTGGCAGGTGTATAATTGGGCCATTTTTTATTGAAAATAATTTAAACAACGAAAAATATTTGGATATGTTGCAAAATCATATTGGTCCGCAGTTAGAAGAGTGTGCAACTCAAGATAATGTTGTCTGGTATCAACAAGACGGATGTCCGGCACATTACAGCTGCAACATTAAATTATATTTGGATCAATGTTTTCCAAATTCATGGATTGGTAGAGGTGGTCCAATTAATTGGCCAGCTAGATCGCCCGATTTAGCACCGTGCGATTTCTTTTTATGGCCATATTTGAAGGAGAAAATTTATAAACGACATATCAAAAATCTTGTTGATTTGAAAAATGCCATTGTTGAAGAGTGCAATAATATAACACAAACACAATTAAGCTCTGTACGTCACGAATTTTATAACAGATTAGGTTATTGTTTGGCAGTTAATGGCGATTTATTTGAACATTTAATTTAAATTGTTAGTTTCGTTTTTGTTCTCCTATATCTTGTATTCATGAATTTTTCTGTTTTATAGGTATATTGAATATTGTAATAAATAAAGAAAGTTTTACGGAGTTCAGCTATTTACTATTTATTAAACTCTTATCCGACGTTTCACTGCACAACTTACAGCATCCTCAGGGATAAGTTTAAATTATTATAATAAATATATTAGGCATAATGCCAGTCATCTAATTCAAATGTATTGTTTTTATAACTTGAAGTTAATAAATAAATTAAACAATTACTTAAAATTATAATGGAGACATTCACAATTTAAAACCACAGCTAGTACGTAGTGTACAGCCGAGTAAAATACCCTTTCATTGTAATAAATAATAAATACTTAATACTTTTTATACTTAATAGCTTTTCATTTACATTAAGTTTATTCATTATTTTCAATAATAATAATAATAATAATAATAATAATAATAATACAGAACGTAACAATAAAATAAATACGATCTGTCAAACTCAAACTCCAGAAGAAATGAAATTATTTGTTTAATTTCCGTGGCACTTTGATGTAAAGAGCGCAAAAATGGAAATTTTAATTTGCTTCTAATTCTTGATCAGAACATCCTATATTGATAAATTTGGCATCATTTGATGCATTTTTGAATTCTAAACAACTTTTGTATTTGTACTTTTGTTCTATAATAATTAGGGGAAAATTTATCACCAAATGAAAATTTTAGCATTGTATTCCCTATGTAACAAAAAAAAAGTAGACACCCGGTATATATATATATATATATATATATATATATATATATATATATATTGTACGTACAATAGACATGGTTTTAGCGCAGATACTTAATGTAACTGATAATTGAATTTGGAAACAATTGTATTTCGGGACTATGTTTATTTTATGGTCAGTGTTAGCACAACAATTGCGATCTAAGTCCTAAAAGCAGTTTGTCGATAAGGGACAGGGTGGAGTGAGATGGAAAGGGTGCGCGGCGCGCATCGTTTAACATTTTCGCGTACAAAGGGTGCGGCCTACCAGAAAATAATGTGCATATGAATCGGGTTTTGGTTGGCGTTGCCCGTTGTTGGCAATACACGACCCTAAATACCTAAACGCCTAAATCTACCCCGTCAAACAATACACAACTAAAATTACTCGATCATACAAATTTTTAATGATGCTCATTGTACTACCTTTTTGTTTTCTACCCTGTCAATTGTTTTATTTCAGTTTCACAGGCCCTATGACAATTTTTTTCTAACACTTACTACTCACAAAAATTATTAGAACAGTCGAAGTAAAAATGCTGTAGATAATAATAAATAAAAATATCCAATTTATTGAAATTTAAAATTTTAATTTTATGTAGATGTTTTCCCGTTAAATAGTATCAGCATCAAAAATTTAAATTTATACCGATTTTTTATATTATTATTATAATTTATAATCTATACATAGAAAGTACAATGTAAAAATGTATGCATGTATGTTTGTCCGGTTTTAAAATGCAACTTAGTAGTAAGTTATAAAGTTGAAATTTAGCACAGACCTGTGTAATACTAACACAATGAGTAAGGTGACCAGATTTTAACATTGGTAAAGCGGGACACCATTGACCGGTGGGGGGGGGGGAGTTCTTGATTAAAAATTTGGTCTATATGGAGCAACAAAAATTTTCATAGAAGCCAAAAAAAGTATTGTAATATATTTTTTTTAATTTCAACATAAGTACAATTTACAAATATATTTAATAAAAAAAATATGTATAGTATTATTTTATTCTTTGGCATATTTCTCATTGGAGTGATTTTTTTGTTAGTAGATTGCTGTCGTTGTTTAAAAGATCATAAAATTTTTCACAAGTATTTATTAAATTATATTTCACACATAAAATGGCTTTCAAAGTCTCAACACTTAATTATGATTTTTCTGATGACCACACTTTATTTACCGTAGAAAAAACGCGTTCAGTCGCAGCGCGTATTCCACAATTTTTAGTGCATTATTGTAGGGTTTGTTTCAAAATGATGAAATATTTCTAACCATTTGTTCCCTACTCTGATTTTTGCTGATGCCTAAGATTTAACCTTTTCCTTATCAATATATTTTTTTAATTGATACTTTATTAAAACATTATAAAATTAACAAAAATAATATAAAACTCATATCCTGGCTAAATAGCCACATGGCCGCCGACATCCGTATATTCTCTTCCCGTTTCCAAGCTTGTCGGGCATTCTTTCCAAAAATCGGGACTTTTTAAAAATGCCGCGGGACGCGGGACAAATTGTTAAAAATCGGGACTGTCCCGCCAAAAGCGGGATGTCTGGTCACCTTAACAATGAGGAGAAAACTGGAGATAAGTCTACGTAAGCCGCAGATGAACGCTGTAATCGAAAAAACTCTATTCGCTTATAACTTAACTTACACTGAACAGATGTTGTTGGAAGTTAATAGTTGAGTCGTTTTTTGAGGAAGGTTTTACTATGGGACAATGCAGCGTGAGCCGAAGGTGAACACTGTAAACGATGAAAATTAATAAAAAACTTTTGCAACTTGACATTCATTAAACAAATTCTGATGGGAGTTTTATTAATAGTTGAATCGTTTTTCCCAGGAAGGTTTTACTTTAGGACAATGCAGCGCAAGCCGCAGGCAAACATTGTAAATAATGAAAATTGACCAAAAACTGTTCGCTTATAGTTTGAGATTCACGGAAGAGATTTTGATGGAAGTTGAGTCGTTTTTTTGAGAAAAGTTTTGCTATCACGCAATGGAATTAAACTAAAAACAGTAATTATAAATACACAGATTGCGGAGTATATTTGCTATGTTTACAAGTTTTAAAATAATACAATAAAATTATTTGTATCTCCCGAGTGGAGAACGGACAAATTTGCTAAATTTGTTGTTCTCCAATATTGTATTCTCTTTAATTGAAGTTAAAATGGGTTTAAAGTAGTAAATATGGCATCGAAGCATAGGCTATATAATATTATGTTATAAAATTTGGTATATAGGGGTATTCCGATATGATTAGTTGAAGTAAAATATTGGTAATAAGATGCCACTTTCGGTATGACCGGAAGTTCACCCTAACTTTCTTATTTTAAATGGAATACTTAATTTCTTTATTATTGAATTTAGGAGTAAATTTTACAAATGTTACATTAAAACATTATACTTTAATTCAACTGTTTTTGGTGTATTTCAACTTTTTTTTGAAAGTGGGTCTTTTAGGGTTCGTCTCGGAAGAATTCAATCAAATATTTGCAATTTAAACGGGAGTTTTTACTAAAGTAAAATGTATCATATGTAAAATTAAATCCTAAATTCAATAATAAATTTAAAAAAATGGGGCATTCAATTTAAAATAAGAAAATAAACGTCGACTTCCGGTTAAGTGGCATCTTATTGCCAATATTTTACTTCAATTGAGCATATACACATAATATTATATAGTTTTTAGAATACAGGTAGCGTAAGCTCGTCATGTGTTACCATGTACAGTATTGGGACAGATAAAGACAAAAAAAATATATAGATAAAGAAAAAGATCCAAAATTTTGTTATTATAATAGATATCAAAACAAAAGTTTATGTAATTAGAAAATTAACATAGTAAAAAATCTTTCAGAACTCATTATATTAAACTAAACCGACTTTAGGTTACAGAACTTTAACCTAAAGTCGTCTTATTTTAATTAGATAATTGGAATTAGTAAAAAAAATATTTTTTTATTTTCAAAACATATTCACATATTATTAGGGATACAAAAGAAATTATAAAAATATTCTTTATTGTTATTAAGTTAAATTGGTTACACATATTTTTAATAAGTTTCATGTAAATTTCGATTTTAATTTTACACAGAAATATATTTTAAAAATACGAGTAAAATAATATTAGTTTAATTTTCTTAAAATATTATAAAATTACATATTCATATTATTACAAAAAGATAACTTTACAATTGAAACATATTATATAAATTCTACGTTTTATTTTGAATTCAATAATAAATTTAGAAAAATAATTACGAACGGATGGCAGGTACAATTCTATGTTAACGAAAATACAGTAACTTTATCGAGATGATTTTTAAAATAAATTATAAGAAGATTAATCTAGGTTAGATAATAGATATAAAAAATTTTTTTTTTTAAATGAGATAAAAAATAGCAATTATTTATCTAGATAAATTATCTAGATAAAATTAATCTAAATAAATCTCAACACTTTGTATATTTAATCTCGGACATATACCCTAAATTTATTCTCGGGTTAGTAGTTAATCATTGTTTATTTTTTCCGGAAATAGCTATATGATTTATTTTTTATTATGAAAACTACTAGTTCTTAAAAATTTGATATCGTAAATTACTAATGGCCACTAAATTTTTAATAAACAACGATTGTTATAATATTAAATACTAAACTGGTTGATTCTTTTAAACTACACTTAAAATTTTACAGTTATAGTTAGTGAAATCCACAAGAAAAATAAATATAAATAACTTTTATTATCTGTGTGTTATATGTTAGATATTGAGAAATTAAAATATTACTTTTAAATTAGAAAAATATACATATATATGAATTTCATTATACATATGGCATTTTTTAATAGCAGCGTTATCAAAATTTCAAATAGTGTCTTTCGACTGCATATAGTATTGTTAACTTAATCAAAAATCGTCAACTCTCTTCGAATGGCCTTATTGATTGGTAGGTTGGCAACGAACTGGTTAACTTAGAAAGCGTTTAAAAATGATTTGTGTAATGGGACTAATATATCAATGGAATATGACAAATCTGTTAAATGTAAATGACAAATATTCATAGTAAAAAATATTTCAGAATTCATTATATTAAAATAAAACGGCTTTAGGTTATAGTTTTGCATTAACATTTATTAATAATCGTTGTTTCGACGTACTCAACGTACATGTTCATCAGGAAAAATGATACAAATGACATTTACTATAAATGTCATTTGTATCATATTTTCTGATGATGATGTACGTTGAGTACGTCGAAACAACGATTATTAATACGTATATATTAATACAGATTAATACAACCTAAAGCCGTTTTATTTTTTCAAAAATTCAATCTTACGCATGTTTCTATTTCTATTATTGTCAACACATACAAAAGAAATGTACAATTAATTTTATAGCAAATTTTGTTTAACATATAATTATGTATGATAATTAGATTAAAAAATTTTGATTATTTTATTAACAGGACATATACTTAGTTATTTGTTTAATTGTTTTATGAAATATTAGAATAAGTATTGGAAGAAACACATTTATTAAACTAAGATAATGTAATGAAACATAAATTTTAAATGCTGTCGTAACAATATATATATATATATATACATATATTCTACTCGCACGTTATAGCTACAACTCACTCAATCGAATTACATCACTCGCCTGCGGCTGGTGAAATATATTACATTTTCGTGAGTTATTGCCATCATTATATATTCTTTGTATAATATAGTATTATTATAAACGTATTATTAATCCAGTTAACAAATTAAAAATAATTCTATAAATTTTCTTTATAGATACCTATGTCTATGAAATATTTTGTAGAGTTTTCTATGTATTTTTTTGGCTTTCTGTAGCGTTTAATAATTTTGCCTGTATTATTTACAACGTACCTAAAAATTTAATATGTTTAGAAATATTTTCAATAAGTGCTTTGTATATTGTCTAGTAAAAAATGCGTGTAATCAAGTTGGTAAAGTTTCGGAAAAATTACATATTATAGGTAGGTGTATTAGTGGATGTAACAAGAACCGTGCTTGTAGTAAAATTTGCATTCACTCAGCATCAAAGCGCATGCTGAGAACGTCTGAACGGTTGAACGACTTAACTGAATACTCGACGCTCAACGCCCAACATTCGACGTTCAATTGTTATTGGTCTCTACGCAAACTTTGTTTTTATACTCCCAATAATGTAATTTAAACAAAACTCTGCATTACTTATTCCGTGATCTTGCCTCTGTTATGTATTTTCTACGGAACTACTTATTTATACGTATTTTTAGATTTCATTTAAATTTACTCATTAATATGCACTTAAATTATTCTATAGATGTTTTAATTCAAAGATTACATTTACTTTTCATTAAAAAAACTTCATTAAAAAAGAAACTTTTTGAGCCAAATTTCGTCAAAAAATATTAATATTAACCCGTGCCCCACTCAACTTGAAATTTAAATGGAGTTTAACATAGGTTTTGGACAGTTCCATATATAACGCGTTATAACTGCCTCGATTAAAAAAAATAATTTTTTTTTATTTTTTTTATTTTTATTATCACTAAAAATGTTTAAAAAAATCTAAGAAGAAAAATATAAGTATTATAAAATGAAGTTGTTATAACTAAGAAAAACAGATAAATTAAAAATCTTGAAATTTGACATGCACATAGTTTGAATCTTGCGTTTATATATATTTAGACTATAAAAAAATTATTGTAAAAAATATATAAACAAGATGTGTTATAATAAATAACAAGACTAATATAATATAAATAAAATGTTAAATTTTGTCATTGTTGCTATGTTAATAAAAAAAATATCAGTATTATAAAGTATTAATCTGAGAACAGTAAATATATGAAGTTATGTTAAGGTATTACTTTATGTATGCTTTAGCTAGTAATTATATATCTGATTTTAAAATAGCAAAAATTACTATAAAATTCTTACTTAACAGACAAACTAGAAATTTTAAAATTGTTCATTAAATTAATTATTGAGTGGGTATTTTCTTAATTCTGATGAAATGCAGATATACATTTAATAGGCTTACTTATTACAGTTAATTTTAATTATATAGCTCAGAGACAATTAATTCTGCAATAAAGACACACTAAAATTGCATTGAAAATTCAGATAAGATATTGGATGTACGTTAGCGTTAGTAAAAATTTGATCATTATCGCTTAGAGCAAAATGCAATTTGCAAAATTTGTATACAGTTTGGAGAAGAGATGACTGTATATAATAACGCATATTACCAGATTGTGCCCTACTGCTAGCGTGAAAAGTATGAACAGGAATAGATATTTAAAATTGGAGATCGGTGCAATCGCTAACAACTCGCGAACTAAACGTCACAGAAAGGCCGAATTTGTTTTGTTTAACAGAGACTCGATTACTTTACTCAATTTTGGGTACAAGAGAAATTGAAATTATAAAGTGTTTAAAATGAAAATATATACCTTTACTAAAAGGTGCTGAACGCATTCGAGAAGACCGTAAATGGAAGAATTTTGTACAGCTCGAAGTTCTATGGCCCCTAAGATTCCCAAAAATATAGCTGAGCATCTCAGAGAGTATAGAGCTAGAAAATTTACAGAGCAACCTTCGAAGTCTAAGGTTCCTCCATCAATAAATTAACACATTCAAAATCATAAACAATCTGTCCACAAATCTTCTCTAAGCTTTCCAACGAAGAGAGCACCTCTAGATTTTTTGTACTCTACCATTTATCCACATTATAAATAATACTAATAATTTATTATTTTTATTCTATTGAAGAGCAGACTTTACTGCGATTAATTTGTAAATTGACAAAAATGTAAAAAACAAAACAAAACTAGGTAATACGTACATATATTTTCAATAAATATTTTAATAATAAATTAAAAAATAAATTAAAGCTATTTTTACAAAATCAAAACTGCAAATTTAATTGAATAAATTAAAACAATATGTTTTATAATTGAATGGTTTATATAAAACATATAATAATATTAAATGTTTTACAAAAACGAATTCTAAATTTCACCAATTAGTTCATTTTGCAATGTACGTTATTGTTATTTTTAAAGCTTAAAGTGTTTAATTATATTATAAAAACAATGTTTAAATTTATTTCACGTAGAATAATTTAATTCCTGAAATGATAGAGAAAGAACGTAATACATTTCTAAAGCGTGCTAACTCAATAACTGGATATGTTACATGTCATGCTGACGTCATTGTATATTAAGTTGAGTGTATCGAAGTTTTTCTGCAAATGTTAAATTCATTCGTTTTCATTATATTTCAACTACAGCTATCATCACCCTTCTCGATAATGATGAAATGATAAATCGATACATCTATATATCTATCACTTTATTTTTATCAGCTACTAAATTCAAGTCTATATTTTTTATAAAATTTTACTTCACTTTACTTTTAATATTTTATTTTCTTTTCTAATAGTTTTTATTGGTTCTCTTCATTTTTACGAGATACATAAACATTTATTTTCAAGATTTTGAATTTTATCAAATAAATATAAGTAGTTGCCATAATTATAGCCACGATAAATCTTCTAAAATTAAAAAAAATGTTTTTTATAGGATTAGAACTATTCATTAAGTTTGTTAATTTGTATTATCAATAAAATTATTTTGCTTTATTATATAAGAATAAAGAGTTCAAGTGATCAGAGTCTATTTGATGCAGTTTCCCAGAATATTGATGGTTATAAGTGTAATTTTTATCTATAAATCTACTTTCAAACAAATTATAAGCGCTGGACCATATGCTGAAATCTTGGCAATAAAAATAATTTAATATTGTACATTGTAATAAAAATAATATTTGAAAACTCTACATTTTTCTTTAATAATTTCTGACTGACCGTTTTTGGTAACGGATGACTAACAATACGTACAAAGTAACATGGCTATAGATTAAGAGAAATTCGTAACTCAATTTCATCTAAAATTTAACTCTGATCATTTTTTTCGTTACGCTTATATTAGGATTATTATAAATATTTTTTTAATAATTTATATAAAATTAATTTGTAAAAGTAGTAACAGTTTACTAACAAATATTTAACTTTTATTTTTTTAATCAGTATCTATTTCTATTAGTAGCATTGTAACTATTTATATTCGTATACCATTGTGATCGTCTAGTCTAGTGGTAGGATTACGTTGTGTGATAATTGCGAAATAACTAAGATTCATAATATGGAGTCGTGGAACCTTAAAGAGCTGTTGAGGGATGAGGTGAGACAGACAAACATAAAACAAGGAAATAATACACAGATATCAAACCACAGCCACAGAGGCCCATTTATTGACAAATAAATATGTTTGTGTAGCAAAATCTATCGATGGACACTCAGTGCCCCGTCGGTTGCACAATGGTGCATATTCTTTACCACTACGAGATTTCTACAAGGTGCTTACACCTGCTGAATGATGCTAGGTAATTAGGAAATCCGCGTATCCCTTGGCCTACATTAGTGCAGGTTACAGGCTTATATTTATTTACGAAGAGAGGGGTAGGAGTCAGCGTAGCTAAAGCATCTTAGAACCAAAATTGATAGGAAACCTTTGTCGTGCTTCTCGGCGAATTATATGTGATTCCTTTGGCCTACAGAAGAGCAGGTTACAGGCAGAATTTTTATTATGTGATTATTATGGACAACAACACGGACAAAGCATTCCAATCATTATTGTAATATCAAATATAATAAAATGTGAATTATCCGACGGTTTACTTTATGAAACATCTTACAATAAATAATATAATAAATAAATAATATTGATAGTTACGCTTGAAGAGTGTACGTGTAAGCGTACGGGCATGTGGAAATATATAAGTATGACGTCATCTCGGAATGGACCCTGGACTGGCCCTTTTACAATAGTCTTGGACACATTGATAGGACATCAAATAGCCAACGATATCAGAGCGATCGACAATAGTTTAACCAGTAGTAATTGGGCAGTGGCTTGGCCTTGATGTACCCGGGAGTATGATAAGTTGTACCGGGCTACGTGGCGTTGCGTTTGGGCGAAGCATCTGTGTTCGGCGAGCAATAGCAACGGGCCGCATCAACGGACTGGGCAAGCAATGGACATCGGACATTTATCGAGCAGCATGATAGCCTGCGGACAGACCTGGATTCAACTTCAGACGGACAGCATCGTTTCGCAGAGTTTCGCCTTGGTAGTTGAAGGGAAATCTTTAGGTACTCGGTAGCTAAACGATACTAGAGTCCAAAAGGCTTCTGGAGATCCTGACCCGGAGATCCTGGCCGGAGCAATTCCCACCAGGATGGACAGTAAAAACTCCCACCAGTAGAACCCTTTGCAACAGAAATAGAAATACATCTTTATTTTAGCAAGACAAAAATATAATATATGTAGTGGTGGAACAATACTTGCCTTCCAATTAAATCAAAGTTTTTTGTTCTAATTAACAAATAATATTCGCGAAAAATGACATCACTCCGATTAGGTTCAATTCAAACGTTTGCACAGGCAGGGTAATGGTAGGGATTGAAGAATGTTCATAAGAACAATTAGTAGGACAGAGATTGACCTATATATCTCTATCTTTTTTAATATACAACTCTCAATGGAAGGTGCATCTTCAGCAATATCAGTATTTTTTTATATTATGCGTCATAAATAGTTAAAGAATTTTTGTATATACTAACTAAAAAAAAATTATTTTCTGTATAAAAATTAAAACTAAATAGTATAAAATGCTGCCTATTACAACAGCTTAATTTTTTGATGTTTTTCTAAAAATGATAATGAGAATAAATTGCTTTGATAAATGGTGTCATATACATTGTCCGCCAAAATATGTACATCATATACGAAAATATTTTATTATTTGGTTTTTGATAATTATTATTCCGGGACTCTTTGATGCTTGTCTAATGACTAAAAATGCTTTAGTCAAAATTATCCATAACATTTCTAGTATAAGTGAAATTAAATCATAAAGAAAAATAATACGGTAAATTTCTTTTAAAAGGTTATTTAAGAAAGTTTTGGAATAACATATTTTTTAAATATTTGTTGGTAAAATGTATGTTTCAAATTTGTAACACTTGTACTCAAAATATGTCAATAAATCTTGGATAAATATACATTATTTCTAATTAAATTAGTATTTTCTTCTTATCTGACAAAAATTTTATATTGAATATGATGAATTTCAGAAATTTTAACGACTTTGCTTCAAAGCGGTGATATCTATTTATAAATTAATAAAATTTTCAATAATGTTTGATTGTGTGATAATTATTATGCAATAATACGTTTAAATAATGATTAAATTATTAAAAACATTTTTTAAATAAATGAGAAATTAGGATTAATAATATTTGACAAAAATTATTTCATATTTTTAACTCAAACTTTGTCTACACAAGAACCCCTATGGGTAAATATTATTTTAAATTTTTTTTCAAATTTTTACAAATAACGCAAAATTACTTGAAATTTTTTCGATATTGTTTAATTTGCCCTATATCAAAAGTGATATCAGTTACTTCTGCATAGTGTATTTTTCGTTTTCAGATAAGCACCAAAAAGCTCCGTGGTGATTATTTTCAAAAAACAAATAATAATTTTTTTACATATGACGCAAACTTTTTGGCGGATTCTGCTTTTACTAGAATTGTTGGATAAAGTGTACACACTACTATTTGACTATGACTGCAATATTATGTTAATCTCTAAGTTCTCTATATAGTTATTTATAATGAATGTCCGTGATTAAACAGTTATACATTTTCTTAGTTAAATCTAGTTATTTTTCTTTAAGATTTGAACTATGCAGAACTTACTACGCAAAAATGCTAATAAAAGTCTAGTGCACCAGTAGAATTTAAGTAAAAGAATGCTACAAGAAAGTTGAATTTGTAATAAAAGAATTATTTTTTCATTTAAATTTAGTATCTATGATTTTCTCTGAACAAGTAAAGTATTATTATAATGTTTGAATACTGTTATGGTTTTTGAAATCCCCCTGGAACAGTAATGCAAAAAATGTACAATTAATTTTATTGCAAGTTCAGTTATAATCTATAATTATGTACAATAATTAGATAAGAAAATTTTGATGATTTTATTAACAGGACATATATTTAATTAATTGATTAATTGTTTTACTGAATATTAGAATAAATATTGGAAGAAATAGTTTTATTAAACTAAGATAATGTAATAGAATATAAATTTGACATGCTGTCGTAAAAGAGTGTATTATTCCACTCACACGTTATAGCTATAACTCCCTCAAACAAAATTTGTGCATTTACTTATTTCTCACTTCACTCAAAATTTGAATAAACTTTATGAAAACTTTTAAATTAACTCTTGACAAAATGATATTTAAAGGGGGTTCATGATAAAGATATCGTTGAGAATCGCTAATCTTCTATATTAATATACTATTTTCTATTAATAATAAAATTTTGTTTTGACTTTATATTAATTCAATTGATGAATCTTACAATTTATAATAAAGTTTAAATAAACATATTTTGCTTGCACATTAAAAAAGAATGCTGTTTTAAACATCCATAGAAATTTTCACATAAATTAAAAAAAAAATTAAGTAAAATTTCTGAATTATTTTTAATATTTTTTTTTTAAATCGAAAGTTGTCATAAATATCTCTCACTTGAAAGTAAAATTATATTTTATTTAAAATATGAAAGCTTTAGATTTTAGTTTTGTTAAATTTTTAATTAATTTGATATACTTACTGAACGAATATCAACATAACTTATTTATCAAATTTTTTTAAAATTATTGAGAATTTTACACATTTTTTGGTGGATTTGTACTAAGCAAGTGATGCAAATTAGTTTTTTTTTATAAGGTGGGCACTTTTTGGGACACATTATATATGTAATGTCTGTGTGTGTGTGTAGAACATATATTAAATATAAGTAGAAGAAAAATATTGCATGGTGTTTAAATACTAAGATACAATGTAAAGAGAAGTAATTTATATGTGTGTTGAAGCATGATGAGTACACGCGCATGTCTTTGCGTTTGCGTTACTAAGAGGAATTCCATCTTTCAATTATAATAATCCATTTATTACGCAATCTCCTTTTCGTCTTTACACCTCCGATGTTATTGTAATAATAACACAAACGAAAAGCCTTCAGGTATTAATAGGATTTACAAATATAACTAAGTGTCGGCAGTCGGCAGTCGGCACAAACGAACAAAATCTTACAGCTCCGCTACAATTAAGATACTAAAATTATTTAAGTGGAAACATAACCTACACTCACAGGATTTTAGTCACTGCCATCTAAATATATTCATTCCTTTTCATCATACACACCTACATATTTCATAATTAAACATATTTATTTCATTGCTCTAACTTTCAACAATAAGAAAAAGATGAAGATTAGAAGATTTTGAAATATCTTTAACTATATCTATAAATTTATACAAATTCATTATTTTAGTACGTATTACATAGTATGACTGATTGTGAAACAAAACAAAGAATTACTTTTACTATATTTTTACCGAAAATAAATGTGTTGCATTTATAATATCAAACAAAGTCTTCTAACATGAATAACGTAAAATAAAAGTTAAAAACAAGATAAAGAGTTTGTCACACATATTTTTGAAATATTGTTCAAAAACAATTTAAAAAATTAGAAAAAACTGACATTTGACAATTATTTTGATATTTCACGTATAAATATAATTTCTATAGATAGAATTTAAAAAAATATTATTTGTTTTTAACTCGCGCTATAAACATATTGCTCACGCCTACATGGGAGTTCTTATGTAATAGCTAAGCGATTTCTCCCGAATCGAAGTGCGACATCATTGAAATTACCAATTTTTCTTAATTGCAATAAATGTATGAAACAAAAGAAATCTTATTATTTTTTTATTTACAATTAAAAAATGCTTTTATTAATATTAGCAACACTATATAGTTTGAAATTTAAGATTTAATACAATTTTCTAATATGAATAACATATCTATCTAATTTATTTGCAATATAAAAAAGAATATTAAAAAAAATTAACTATTATGGTACTTTTTTTATCTATAATAGAATAATTTTTTTTTAATTTGGAAAGAACCATTTTCCTTTAAACTTTTTTAGTAAACATATTTATATTAAAAGTAAATATCAGGAGGATTGTTTGTTACAGAATAGTTAAATTCCTTAAAGAGTTAATTATTACAATGTTATTATAGTGATAACTTTGGCATTGTTGTCATGGTGTTTGAACAATATATTAGTTTCTAATATTAATTGTGTAAAAAATGAATTGTACAATAAGTTTTTTTAATTGTAAATAATCGAGTTCTCCTAAAGTTGAGACATAGCTAAATTGCTTTTCCGCACCCGATAACGGTAGATTCACTCGATTTCATCCTGGGTTTTAAGATAAAATTGAGAAACACAAAAATATATTGTTTAATTATATATATATATATATATATATATATATATATATATATATATATAAATGTTAATTTTTATCGACTGCGATGTATTCTATTCAAAATTATTTATGTCGGGATAACAGTCTATTTTGCGAGAAAAGGAATTAAATAATACACATAATCTCGATTATAAGTTGTTACGTTCGTTTATTGCTTCTTTTCCAATATTTCGAACCCAAATTTTGGTTCTTCTTCAGGGAGTTTCACAACTACAATAACAATATAAGCTAATATACTACATAAAATAAAAGTATAATTGTTAAATAATGAAATTAATAACAGATATAATAATCATTAAATTTTTATAAACATTGAATTAATTTATAAATTGTATTTTATAAAAAAAACGCAGCCGTACAGGTAATAACGAACGCGTTGAGAAAAGATAACTTCAACTAAAAACATAAAAAAACAAAATTTTGTACTAACACATGTTGTTTTGACTATTTACATTTTTACCGAATTGACTAGAAATTGATTTCTGTTTTAAACTGTGTTTTTAATTTAGAATTTAGTGTGCCGTTATAATATAGAAAAACTGTAAGATTTTATGTAAAATTGGACTAGTAATAAGAACATCAGAAAAAACACTTATAAATAACGTAGAATATCAAAAAGAAAAAAGCATAACTGTGTAATAAAATCTAACCAAAAACATTTAAATGAATATCATGCATGTTACAATTGGTATTTCGAATTGGTTCATTCAATAAACGACTATATGTTTACCATTATACGAATAAAAGTTCAAAGTAAGTAGATTAGGTGGATTTTTTCATGTTTTTGTTTGTAAATTTTCATGTAGTATATTAGCTTATATTGTTATTGTAGTTGTGAAACTCCCTGAAGAAGAACCAAAATTTGGGTTTGAAATATTGGAAAAGAAGCAATAAACGAACGTAACAACTTATAATCGAGATTATGTGTATTATTTAATTCCTTTTCTCGCAAAATAGACTGTTATTCCGACATAAAGAATTTTGAATATATATATATATATATATATATATATATATATATATATATATATATATATATATGATTTTTGAGATTTATTTACATATAGGTATTTATACAAATATGAATATAGAACTTATATTGTCGCATTTATAAAATCGTAATTACATTCAAATAATTGTATTTGAATTTCTATTAATTTCCTTTAATTTTTTAAATTAGTAACTTTCAAGAACAAATATACATTGTAGTTTTTAATTATTTTCATTTGTAGTTAGAAATTCGAAATCAATAATTAACGTGAAAGTGTTTAAATTTAAATTAAACGTTTTATTTTATAAATAAATTTCTGCTAATAATTGAAATTACATATATGCAGTAATTTGAGAAATTTCAGGAAAACGTAGATATAACGATTTGAAGCCTTAGGGTTTAACCATAGAATTTAGGTAGTAGTAACTTGATCTACAGAAAACGTTCACGGTTTGAGGCTTTAGGATCGTGGTTCATTGGTTCTCGTCAACGTAAAATATTATAGACGTGAATAACAGGAGAAGTCTTATAATCCAAATAACAATAAAACTGGAAGTAACATAAAGTACATTATGGTTTTACAAGGGCTTCCAACTTTACATCTGTAATATTACATGCAACAATGTTTCAAAATAAAAGCACAAACACACAACGTACCTAGCATATAACACGGCGCACTGTCAAATTACTATATTCTCTTATCATCGTACCTTATCTAGTTTTACTTTTAGTGCAAAAATCATTTGCCGTGCAAGGCCATATCTCTTCTTCGTCTAAAATAGTAAACTGAATTTACTCGTAAAACTTCAATTGAATTAGATATATTTAAAAATATTTTTGCTGTATTATTTAATACACATACACACCTACACACACATACCACAAATGATATCAACTTTTGAAATGCAAATGAAACACTACATATTTTTAAATATTTGAATTATACGTTAAATTTGATATTTATTTTGGTGCAATTTTTTCTATAAAAGGACTTAAAAACTTATTGGAAATTATACACAATTTGTATATATTTTGTAAAATCTTGGGTGCTTTTGCTAGGAATGTAAATATTTCTAAAGCAGGCCGTTTGAGCATATACAGTGTTGGGTTTGGTTGTAAAAGCATAAAAGGAAAATAAATGCTGTGGAAATAAGATTTTTACGTGGGGTACGTGGTGTAACTAGGAGGAATCCGGATAGTGTATGATAAGTGTGAAATTAAAGAAAATATTGTTGCAAAAGTTGGTGTTGGTCAGTTGAGATGTTCGCTCATCTTAAGCGATGTCTAATGTAGGTTTGGTTAAAAGAATTCATATGAATGATTTTGAAGATATACGTTTGTGTCGACGTCCGACGAGTAGTTGAAGTGGTATCATTGTAGTAGGAATAGAAGAGCATGTGCATCATTATGAATGTGGATGAAGCTAAAGTTGCTTGTCTAGATAGGAATGTTTAGAGTAAACTGATTTCGGAATAGTGAAAAGAGTTTGTGCGACACCTTTTTGGGTACATGACGTGATTGTGTATGTATTTTTTATAATTTAAAATTTGTAATTTACTGTTTTTACAGAGAAGTGTACCAAAAGTTGACTTGTCGTACACAATAATATATTTTAAATTATAAGAAAATAAATCTAGTCATTCATGTTTTTGTTTTGTTACTAATATGCAACACCAAGCCGGATTGCGCCATATTCGCCATATTTGATGATGTTTGCATTCGTACAAATTACATATCGTATAGACAGTCTGAAACACAATGTTTATAATATATGATATGAGCAACTCGATATTTGTAATTATACATATTATATTTAAAATTTCTGTCACACGCGTTTCTAATATAATATATTGTTGTGATGTTTTAAAAATGCAACGTAATTAAATCTAATAGCGTAATTTCTGCAGAAATTTCAGTATGCAATAATAATGTGTCAGCGGATGTCCATGCATAATTGCACTGAATAGAACGCAGACATGTATACAACAGAGAGTTAAGTTGTATAGAGTAGAGCTGAGAGCTAAGCTAAGCTGGGTTGAGCTGAAACCCCGTAAATGATACGAGTTATGTGTCGCTTGGAGTGTGATAAGACGTCGACTCCATATTTCCTGGCAAGCAAGTTTGGATCCCGGATCTCTATTTCCTTGGCGCCCGGATTTATTAAATAATATCAAAACTAAACGGAAACCGATTTCGATCGTCGCCTCTTCATTTGAACTACACTACATAACCTAACTGCAATGGAAACTTTTCTAGCGCTAAATAAAATCACAAACTTTTTCTTCATCCATTTTCCAACAACTATTACTTGAAAACTTACTTGTTATACTCATAGGTTTGTTTCTGTCAGCAAAAACTCTAGCTATTTTACACTTTTTAAACTCATTAGTTATAATTCGAAATATTTTGTGAAATGAGATTTCTGCATAATATTGTTTTCTTTCAAAAGGTTGAGCTATATTTTTAAAAAAATATCAAATGTTTTAAAAAAAATATCATAAAATATGATTGCATGATGTCATATAATGTCATATAATAATAATGCATACTTCTATTGCTTTAGTATAGAAAATAATAAATAAAATTATTAATATTAATTATTTATTTACCATTACAGTAATTAATTTTATTTAAATATACAGTGTCTGCCAAAAAGTCGGTTTTATATGAAAAAAATTTATTATTTTTGTTTTTTGAAATTTTTATTACGTAACTTTTTTATGATACATAATAGATAATGAATAAAATTTTCAGTAAATTTACTTTATTTGTAAAAAAAATGAAAACGACTATATAAAAAGTTTTAGAATAATATATTTACAAATTTTGTTTTCATAGCCGATTTAAATAAACATTACAAAAAAAACATAGGTATAGGTAAACTAAATATTTCAAATTTGTAACACTTGTACAAAAGATATCAATAACGTTTGGAAAAATATACATTATTTCTATTTAAATACGGGTTTTCTTTCTATATGCCATGAATTTTGTATTGAATATTCTAGAAAATATTACAACTTTGCATCAAAGTGATAATACCTATTTATGAAAAATTACTGAAAAATTAATAACATTAAACCTTTTCATAAATTTTAATAATACATTTAGACGAGTTATATTATTGTCAAATAATAATTAAATTATTAGAAACATGCATTTTCAAATAAATAACATTCAAAATATGTATTAGGGACTAAAATATTATTTTAAAACTTTTTTCAAAATTTTTACAAATAAAGTAAATTTACAAAAAAAAATTTTATTATTGTTTAATATGTTTTGTATCAGTACTAGCTTGTGTATTTGGTTCTTTTTGGACAAGCATAAAAAGTCTCGTAATAATAATTTTAAACATCTTAACAAAATAACTAAATTATTTACTTTTAGTAAGAACTAACTGACGTTACAACATTAAATGTGTACTGAAATGAAAGAAATTACAAATTTATTTATTAAACGAAAATGTGCTATAATACATTTTTATTTTAATTTTGTTAAATATACGATGGTTGCCTTTTATATTTTGGGATTGGGCGTATGCAAAAGTGTATTGATTTTCATGGAGAAAATTTTGAATAACACTAAAGCCATTTTTGATGAAAAATATTTGTTTTTGTTCTCTAATCCCGAAATATAAAAGGCAACTTTTGTATAGGAAATATTTTATTTTATTTAACACCTATAGTGAAAGATATATACAGGGTGTAACAGAATAACTATTCCTAATTTTCAGAATTGATAGAGTGCACTTAGAGAAACATTTTTTATTAATAAACTAGTGTCCGGAAATGTCTCGGTGCCAAGATACACTAAAAATACTACTAAATAATAATAATACTAAAACTAAAAAGATACGTTAAAAACAATCTTAATCAAAACATCAAAGAGTAGTTAAGTCAAGGAACATTTTATTAGAAATAATAGTGCATTAAACTTTATAAAAATTGTTCGAAGTTACGACCACCATTTTCGATACACAAGTTGTAACGATATACAATCGACTGCCGAAAAAAAAAAAAAAAATTTCCGGACCCTAGTTTATTAATAAAAAATGTTTCTTTATGTGCCCTCTATCATTTCTGAAAATTAGGAATAGTTATTCTGTTACACCCTGTATATATATATATATATATATATATATATATATGATGGACCCTTCTTAAATAATATAGGTTGTTATATTTAAATACATTTGATAGAACTTTAACATTATGGAAAAACTTTTTTTGCACCGTTTTTGTCCTTTTATATGATATTCTATATGATATTCCCAACTATAACCTTATATAAATAATAATTTTATTATTACTTTTTTTATAAATTCAAGTATTTATGTATGTTCCATTTTTTTTAAAATTGAGTTCTTTAGGAAATAAACAAAAAGAATGTATTTGTTTTTTATAAAATGTTGTCGTTAGTATTGTGGTCTACATTCAACGAAATTATTTTTAACGATCATTTAAAAAATTTCTACTACAAAGTTGTATTAGTAAAGTTTTCCAAATGGTGCTTCTATTATCATATTAATAGATTTATAAAAAGTTTTATAAAAAATATGCTAAATATGCATTCAAAGCAAGTACGAAGATAAAGTAGAATTCAAAGTTTGATCCAATTCTGAAATAAATATAAGGGTTTAAAAATAGAGAGAAGGTATAGTGCCCTTCATCGGATCAGGTCCCAAGAGTTTGGAATAACATTGAACTCACAAGTGCTTTTGCTATTTTTTTCTTCATAGTTTTTTGAAAACCACATTTTCAATGGCTCTATTGGGATGTATTCTTTTTGGAATTTGTAGTTCACAGTCTACAATTCATCTGGTATTTCGTATGTTTTTTTTTTCTTATATAAAAACTGTTTTTTTTTTTTTCGTATTACCTAATTATTATTTTTCTTAATGGTTTTTAGAAAATGTTTTACTAATATGCGGTATAGAACTTTTCTTTGAAATTTTCAATTCGTATGGTATAATTATTGATATACAAATTAAAAATTTAATTTGTTACGAAATAATCCAGCAGAATCTAGAATTGGAAAATATCATATATTATTTTAACTTCAGTGTTTTTCAATTAAAATTATAAATAATAACTAATAATTTCATTAAAATTTTAAAATATGACGTAAAATTGTGATATGTTTATCTTTTATTTTCCCTTATTTAGAACTTTGGTGATAGGAAGTCAACATGGATTGAATAAGAAATTTTTGGCTAAAATAAGAGTAAAATGTCAAAAGTAAAAATTTGAAAAATTTGCGTAGGAATATGAAACTGTATCGAAGTTTAACATATTGTTGTTTGCAGTTATAAAGTTGTGTTTGTATGTAGAATTGTATACAGAGGCGATGATATAGGATGTAGGTAAAGCCCCTAGAGATATAAACTGTTCAGAAAAATTATATGTTCCAATTTATAGTACAACTGTTTTTATTCAATCGATTTTGTTTGTTAGTTTTAAATTTTAGATGGAAAACAAAAAAAAAATTAACGTTACAGAGCGTTTTTGAATAAAAATAGGCTTACCTACGCCTACTTATCTAGCTAGGTCAAGATTACAATTCAAGTACGAACCCTTTAACCTTGTAGACAGAACAAGAACACTTGTTTCATTTACAATCGACTCTCTAATTAATTAAAAGATAACATCTTTTAATAAAATGTAAACACTGCTAAAAGCAAAAATTTTACGTTTTAAATATTTGTTGTATGTGCTATTAGTAAATTTACTTTTTAATAATGCACAATATTTTTAAAATTTTTTTGTTAGTTTCTATTTAATAACATTGAGTAATATTATAATTATTAAAAATTTGAATTGTTAAAAAAAATATTTTTTATTATATATATTAAATATTTCTAAATATATATTGTCTCAAAAAAAGTAAAAAAATATATTTTATAAATTATACATATTATGAATATTGTAACAGATTACGCTAATGATTTTTATGATGATTAACACTATTAAATACAATTATATCTGTACAAAAGATAATTTATATCATTTTTGATTAAATTTTTTTGAAATGTAGCACAATAACTTTGAAATTTAAATTATAGAACAATATTTATTTCATCAAAAATGCTAATTATTTTTTTTTTTTAATTTAAAATTATTTCTTTTATTGCTCATATTATTTAACTAAATATAATTTAATCAAATAAGTAAGATTTAAATTTGAAAACCTTATATTTTGATTAAGTTAACACAGTAAAAAATCTTTCAAATCGAATTATATTAAAATAAAATGAATTTAGATTATATATATTAACCCAGATATGCCTATAGTCCTATATATAGGACGATCATTTAAATTGCCCCCATTTATCTAAAATTTATTTTAATGTGCTGCCATCTATCTGATACATTATTCACTAATATATGTTACTATTTTCATGTCAAATTTGACAGCTACGCTTTGTTCAATTGAAATATAAGATTTTAAATAGCGGTCGCAATGGCGGAATACGGCATATGTTTTGCAAGGTAAGTTTTTCAATACTTAATTATTGTAATTTGAGTTAAATATTTGTTAGATTCAAGTGTTGTAGTATATATATGAATATACAAACATGCAATTGTGGTTAGAATTCAATTTCACATATAAAATGTACAAGAAAACATTACCGTCCTACATATAGGCCGTTAGGAATATAACATATTGTTATGTGTATATAAAATATAGCAACAAATAAATATTTTAGGGGCTTTTCAATGGAAGAGGCACTGGCTATGATTGAAGATGATGAAGAACTTCAATATAATTCGGCAAACTTTGTTATGCTTCCTCCAGAAAATGCATGCGGAGATATCACAGATGAAGATTCTGGAGACGAAAATACTGTTACTCCTGATAATTTATCATCTTCACAGTTACGAGCTCCTGCTGAATTAACACTAAAAACTAGTAATGACGATGATAAATTATTTGAAGACGCAGAAGATATACCATTAGCTCAACTTTGTCAAGAATGGAAAAACGACTTTTGCAAACGGACTAAAACGGTAGAATGGAAAGAAAGCGATCTTGAATATGTTGAATCGGAATGGAATAAGCCTAATGAAATACTGGATGATATATCACCTATAAATTTGTTCAATTCAATAATGAATGATGATATATACGCTATTATTTTACGAGAAACAAACAACTATTGTCTAAAGAAAAACAAACCGCATAATATAACCCTTTCTGAACTAAAATCATTTTTTGGAGTTTTAGTTTTGAGTGGTTATATTCAAGTTCCGAGACGTCGAATGTTCTGGGAAAGAGAAAAAGACAGTCATAATAAATTAGTATCAGATGCGATTTCCCGCGATAGATTTGAATATATAATGTCAAATTTTCATTTAGTTGACAATGACAATATTGACAAAATAGATAAGTTTGCCAAAGTCAGGTCTTTCTTCCAGCACCTGAATAACAAATTTATGGAATTTGCACCAACAGAAGAATCGCATAGCGTGGATGAAGCGATGGTCCCTTATTACGGCAGACATGGTTGTAAACAATATATCCACGGAAAACCAATAAGGTTTGGTTACAAATTATGGGTTGGTTGCACAAGACTCGGCTATATAAATTGGGTGCAGCCCTATCAAGGAGCTTCAACATTCATTGATGAAAAGAATAAAGAACTTGGTGTAGGTGCCAACGTGATTCTCACATATGTAGATAGACTTAGATCAAAGTGGGATAGTGAACAATTTCATCTTTATTTTGATAACTTTTTTTCGTCCTACGATTTATTGCGAATTTTATCTAAAAAAAATATAAGAGGTACAGGAACAATTCGGCGAAATAGAATTCCAAATATACCCTTCAAAAGCGTGCCTGAAATGAAAAAAACAGTTAGAGGTACATATGAATATAAGTCCTCTGAAGATAACATATTGGTCCTACAATGGAATGACAATAGTATTGTGGCAGTATGTTCGAATTCTGTGGGTGTTGCCCCCACACACAATATAACGCGTTATTCCAGAAGGGATAAAAAGTCTATTACTGTAACTCAGCCAAATTTGATAAAATTATACAATAAGAATATGGGTGGAGTAGACCGCTCTGATGAAAATATAGCGCTTTATAGAACATCAATTCGAGGAAAAAAATGGTATTTTCCTCTAGTCTCACATTGTATTGACATGGCCGTGCATAACGCCTGGCAATTGCACAAACTAAATCAAGGAAAATTAGATCACTTGTCCTTTCGACGTGCAATTGCCATATCACTTCTAGAATGTAATAAAAAAACCACCACTCCGTTCGCAACGGGACGTCCTTCCGCAAGAGAAAATTTCGCTGTACGATACGATCGAATAGATCACTTTGTCATACCGCAGGACAAACAAACTAAATGTCGATCATGTCACACAAAGACAACAACTCGTTGTACAAAGTGCAATGTTGGACTGCATGTAAAATGCTTTGTTAATTATCATACAGTTTAAACCTATTGTTTCTTTGTTAAACAAATTAATACGCATATTATATAAAATGTATTTTCAAAATAAATATAATTTAAAAGCACTTTTGATTTTAGTCTAAAGATAGGTGATTTGCCTAACGTCCTATATGTAGGTACACTAAAATTTTGCACTAAATGAAAAAAAAATTAAAAAAATTGTACATAGTAACTATTTTCTCTTTAAAATGATTTAATTTATCAAATAAAAAATACGATATATGTTTAAATAAATTTCAGGCATATCTGGGTTAATAATCGAAGTTTTGACGAACTCAACGTATGTTTACTTCATTTTTTGTATCTTTTTTCCTGATGGAGACGTACGTTGAGTTCGTCGAAACGTCAATTATTAATAAATATTAGCACAGAACTATGATCTAAAGTCGTTTTATCTTGATTAAGTTGTTCTCTATAAAAAAAAAATTAAAACAAAATAATGTGCGCAACTATATTATATTTGTTAATATCTACAGTACAAACACTGTAATAAAATAAATAACGAAAATATCAGTTGCAATATAGTGAAAATTGATAAACGGAAAACAAACAAAATCTAATAGTATTAGAAAAGGAGTCACTGCACTGCACTGCTGCAGTTTGTTAGAGTAAAATGTGTTATCTACGAATCTTAGCCGGTCCAGCTAGCTTATTGTTACTCGAGAAAATAATAGACGATTGTGTTTGACTAGTGTCTGTTACGCTCGTGTACATCCGATAAGTGATGACATTCTCGTATGTGACGGATATGGCTCAGGGCTTCACAGACTTACTATTTGTTACTTTACTTCAATGCGCAAAAACGAATCTTTCTTCACCCCCATACATACATTTATTTATTCTACGCAAATCTACAGCTATTGTTTTTTATATATGATTAATTTTATTACAAATCTGTCATTCTATTTGAACTGTATAATAACCAATAATTTATTTGGTGCAAACTTTCAACTAAAATATGCATTTCGATAATAATGATAACGCTTTTAGAAATAAATTTTATTATTAATAATTGTCAATTAAATATTTTCCATTTGAATGTCATCAATTTATCATTAAATATTATATAACACAACAATACGTTAGTAATGCAAATAATTATTTTACCATAATTTTATTGTGAAATTTAGCATATTATAATTTTAATTAACACGGAAGTGGTTTGTTTCTGGTCTTTTTGAACAACTAAAAAAATAATGTTTTGTAAATAGTTTATTTTATATTCGTTATAAAATCTCTTAACATTAATTTTCAATTTGACATTCAATTTACTTAAAGCACTTTTAACACTTAACACTACTTATTATTATTTTCAAGTATTGTATTAATCTTTTCTTCTCTGGAGTGCAGTAACTTTCTATGAATGATTTTTATTACATCGCATTGCCAGAACGCATTATAAGCGTTTTGACAAGATCATAACACGAATTTTGCATTGTGACCGAAACTGAGCAGCCAGAATATGTTTTGGTCGTTTTACATAGCTCAGTCAGCGTTTTTATTGCCTAGTAACTTATTTCTATGTCCTGTTTGTTTATTATATATGTCATTTGTATATGTTTTCCTGATGATGATATACGTAGAGTATATCAAAACGTTGATTTTTAAATAAAATATATATAGAACTTAATTTTAAAGCTTTTTTATTTTAAAGGTTTATTGTAAATCTATTACAAATTTAGGAACACTTATGAAAGATATGCTGTAACTTCTATATGATACTAAAAATGAAACAAAACTCTAAATATTATTAAATTATGCTTATAGTTTCCAATAGTTTAGAATTCATGCACAAATTATTAATAACTAGCACCGACAGGACAAATTCTCAACATTGTTTATATGAAAATTATTCAATAAATTATTTGTATCTTGAAGTAAAACACGAGTAAATTTCCGATTTTGTTGATATAAAACACAAACTTTAAAAACAAAATTATTATATTATATACGGTAATCCAGAAAAAGTACAAATGCAAAGAAATATTTACAATATGTTTGTCAGTAGTATTTTTCATTATATGCACAAACATTTTTGTATTATATCTTATATATTTTGTAAAAATTTGTGTACAGATTATCGCATTTAAATTTTTCAAATAAAACTTATTACACGGTAATATTTTAAAAGTAAAGTATAATATATTTCGATTAGAAGATGTTATAAATATATTTGAAATTACGAAATAATAATGTTATATTAAAATAAATAGCTTGATATTATTTAGTTGTTAATCAAATATATAGGCCGAATTTCATGATAAATCATTTAAATAATTCACAGTCATTTATTAACGAGTGAAATTGAAATAAATTAGTTATAATTTTGGAAAAATTTATTAAGAAGCAATTGTCATGTCAAATAGTAGTCATCATTAAATATTTACTTCATTTACACATATTATCTAAAGGCTGCTTTAGCCGGTAATACTTAGTTAATAATTTATGAATAACTATTTGAAATGAATCATGAATAAATATTTGAGATTGATTTATTTTCACTAAATATTTGGAACAGATTTGTGAGAATATGCGCATTTATGTCATCTACCACTGCTACCAACCAACAGTAAATAACCGCCATTGCTTTACATTGTCAGCCAGCTATTGTAGCTATTTGTTGTCAGTTGGTAGCAGTGGTAGATGACATGAATGAGCATGTCCTTACATATTTGTCCCAAATATTTAGTAAAAATAAATCAATCTCAAATATTTATTCAAGATTTATTTCAAATAGTTATTTATAAATAATTAACAAATTATTACCATTTAAAGTGGTCTTAACACGTCATCTTTTAATAGTACGTATACATACATACATAGTAAAAAAACTTGCAGAACTTATTATATTAATATAAAATGGCTTTAGGTTTCTTCTGTATTAATATTTATTAATAGTCGACGTTTCGATGAACTCAATTCTTCATCAGGAAAAACGATTATTTAACGAGAATGTAATACTGGTTATTACTCATGAGGATATGACGCTAACGGCACAAGTTGCAGATAAAAATTGTAAATATTTTTGTAATGAATAATAATCATCACATAGGAGTAAAAAATACTATAATTTTTCTACGACTATACAATAGAAAATTATATATATATATATATATATATATATATATATATATTACGGTCTGACATGAGTAACATTTATGACATTTCAAAATAATTAAGATATTAATTTGTATATTATGCATATCACAGTGTACAACTATTTAGTGATTAATTTTATACTGCTAACTAATAAATTTACATTATTTTGATTATTTGTAGGTGCTGAATAATAATTCAAAAACTTTTTAACTTTTTATTATCAAGAAACACATATCTATTGAATGTAATATTTAACAAATTTAATCGATTAAATGTGTTTTTATCTAGTCTATAAAAAATACTCGTTTTGTAAACTTTTGTATTTATTACAAATTTTTGTCTTTTTTCCAAACTATATTCTGCAATGTTAATATGAAATAATTTTTGATTTATTTTTTAATTTTTTATCTTTTTCACTTCTAGCGCTGTCAAATACACAATTTATGTACAAATCAAAAACAATTAATAGTGCAATTTTTTCTAGTTAGTATAATATCAAAAATAGATTTTCGTTCGTTCTACAACTTTCGGATGAAAAAATATTTTTCAATTTCGAATTTAATGTTTAATTTCTATTTGTTGTGACAATAATTTATATGTTAATGTAAAATATAAATATTTATATAACTGATAGATAGGTACTATACTGTGTTAAAAATAAAATATTTTTAACATATGAAAACTACCATATTTTGGTATAAATTCAGTAATAAAGTTTAAATAAATAAAGTGAAATATAGCATAATCCGTCGATATTTAGTTATTTATTCTTTAGGTTTATGATTGTAGAACATGCAAAGCGAACTATGTATGATAGTGATGTAAAAGTAGTTGTATTATACTGTCTGTGAACATACAAATACTATCACAAAAACACAGATTACATGTCCTAGTCTCAAATAAAGATATTTTGTTGGAAAATCTAAAATTGTTGTCAACATATAATGAATTTATTTTACGAATTTTTAAAAGAAATGATAACCCGATAAAATATTTATATTTTTATTTTTTTATTTTATTTTTATTTTACATTACACAACAGACAGAATGCCCAATTACAGTGTAACAAAAAAAAAACAATAACAAAACAGTAGAACAATAAGATAATTATGAACAATTATAAAATTGTGACAAACTGCTCTTGAATTACCGACAGAGGAACTAAAAATATCGTTACAATCAGTTAAACAATTAAACAAGTGACACATTGAGTAGACAGGAGAGCTATGACAGATGTTAGAGTGTACAGATGGAAGGTAAAATGTGTCAGATTGTCTGGAAAGAAATGAAGGAACACGAAAGTTAAGTGAAGAAAGTAAATGAGAGTCGTCAATAAGGTTGTTAATAAGTTTAAAAAGAAAAGTTAGACAAAGAGTAGATCTACGCAAGCGTAAACTATCAAAAGAAAAGGTTGAAAGAAGTTCGGAATGAGAAAAGAAACGTGGAGGATAAGAGTCAAAAGCTTTAAGATGAAGATAATTAAGAAAACGACGTTGGATAGATTCAATAGCATTAATATGAGATGCATAAAAAGGGTCTCATATTATGGACCCGTATTCCAGCTTAGATCGAACCAGGGCAAAATATAAAGTTTTAATAGCTTCAATAGAAGTAAAGTTCCGTGTGTTCCGAATTATAAAACCTAGGGTTTTGTAAATGGATTTTGAGATATGGTCAATGTGCAGATGAAATCTAAGCTTTGGGTCAAATAAAATACCAAGATCTTTTGTAGAATCAACGCGACTCAAGTACTTATTTGAGAGAGAATAATCGTAAATGGTGTTAGTTCTTTTTCTCGTAAAAGACATTACCTTACATTTGTCAATATTTAAAAAAAGTTTGTTAGTTGTACACCAAGATTCAAGGCTGTTAACATCGTTCTGCAAAGATATACAGTCATTAACAGAATCAATTGAACAATACAATTTAAGGTCATCAGCAAATAGTAAAAACTTGTTGGATATAATCGCAGTAATATCATTGATGAAAAATAAAAATAGTAAGGGGCCGAGATTAGAACCTTGTGGAACTCCAGAATGAGAAGTAAAAGATTTAGAATTATGACCCATATAAGAAACAAATAGAGATCGGTTTTGAAGATATGAAAGAATTAAGGTAGTTAAGGAAGAAGAAAAGCCAAATGAGATAAGTTTATTAACAATAATATTATGATTAATAGTGTCAAATGCTTTGGAAAAGTCTGTGTAAATCACGTCAACTTGTCCACGCTTATCTAAAATAGCGGATGTAAATTCTGTAAAGTTACATAAATTTGTAATAGTAGAACGACGTTCCATAAAGCCATGTTGAAGAGGAGAAAGAAATTGCTTAGATGAAGAATACATAAATTTATATAGAATGGTTTCAAAATTTTTACTAAAATTAGATAACATAGCTATGCCTCTGTAATTCGTAATATCTTTTGAATCTCCACTTTTGAAAATTGGTACGATTTTAGCATTTTTCCAAGCAGTAGGAAATGTTTGCGATGACAAAATAAGATTGAAAATATGATAGAGAGCAATGCAAAATGTATCAGAACAGCCTTTAATAAGAAAGTTGGGAATGAGATCGGGGCCTGAAGATAAGTTAGATTTAAGTGAGTTAATAGCACTGGAGATATCTGAACTGGAAATATGTGTTAACGTAATAAAATTGGAGTTGACGGAAGTTATGTTAGAGTATTCATCGTTATCAGGTTCTTTAAAAACGCTAGCAAAAAAAGATGCAAAGGCATTAACAATATCCGGGGGTGTATTGAGTGAAGAGTCGTTAAATTGCATTATTGTTGGAATAGACGAACGATTTCTTTTAGTATTGACAAATTCGCAAAATTTAGTGGGGTTATTCAAAAGTGAACCCTTGGCATCTTGAATAAAGATCAAATAGGAATAATAGATGTCTTTCTTAATTTTGGATTTTAGTATTTTAAAAGACTCAAGATGAGTAGGATCTTTAGTTTTTCTATATTGTTTTTTAAATTTATCTTTACGTTTGATATCTGATATAATGCGTTTAGTAAACCATTTGGGATAGACATGTTTTTTGGTGATTTTAAGAGGAATGCAGCAGTCCATAATGGAATATAATGTAGAATAGAAAAAGTTACATGCAAGATTGACGTCAGTAAAATAAACTAATTGAGACCAGTCAAAGGAAGATAAAAGATTGTAAAGTTTATTATAGTCACCCTTACTATAGTCATATGAGAATGTATTTGCAGGTGGAGAAAAATTATTCCTTGGAGAAAAATAGGAAGGAAGTTTAAAATTAATATTTAACGCTGGATGGTAGGGATCATCAATGAAAACTGGTTCAGGATAATGTGTCACTGGACAATGAAAATTGGTTATAACTAAATCTAGAAGTCTAAAGTTACTGTTGTATACGTGATTACGTTGTGTTACACCTAGAAATTTACAGATATATTTAAAATGATTTAAAATAGGAGTATTAATATTTTCTGCAAACTCCGGTATATTAAAATCACCGACAATAATTAAACTATGCTTAGAATCAGTAACACAAGGTAATTTTTCAAATAATTCATATGTTTTTGTATATACATCAAATGAAGAATTCGGCGGAATGTACAAATTAAAGATAAATAACTTGGAATTAATAAAATTTACACAAACACCAATAATATCGACAGTTTTAGGAATACCAAGATTAGATAGATTAATTATGCTTGACGTAAATTTATTAGTAACAGCTATTAGTGCACCGCTTCCTCGTGAAACGTTGCAAGCACTGAAATCGCGATCAGCTCTATAAATAGTATAAAAACTGTTAGATAATTCGGAGCACAGTACACTAGAGTTGAGCCAAGTTTCTGTAATGGCAATTATATCAAATTCACAATTATCTAAACAAGTAGTCCATTCGAATAACTTTGGTTTGATACTACGGGCGTGGAATAGATGAAGACGACAATGGTGCATCTGGAGGTGGAGTGGATGAGTTGAACTGTGGTAGTTGCTATGCTTAACCGAGAATGTAATTCTTAAATTTTGAAAAATTGTCCTGAAATACAATACATTTCTCATTATCCCAAGCACAGTGATCAATCGGTATATTGGTTTTGTTGATTTTATTGAATTTACTACAATTGATGCATTTAATGACCGAGGATTTGCATTCCTTTAAAACATGGTTATCTCCGCATCGAGGACAGACTGGTGTAGTTTTAGAGCATGATTTAGAAAAGTGATGAAATCCACAGCATTTGTAACATCGTCGCATTTCAATTCCATTATACACTGAGCAAAAATCAAGACCAATATATATCTTATTTGCATCTAATAATTTGGTATAAGTTTGGATATCAGTTTGTACAACAGCTTGAAATATATTTTTATTGTTGTGTAAAGGCGATATATCAATTATTTCGCATTCCGACGTATTCGAAATACATGAAGTATTTCGTCGAAGATAATGCATTAAGTCATCGTTATTATATTTTAGCGACAAGCCAACAATACGAACACGTGGATTTAAAATAGCAAGATGTTTTATATTATAATTGTCACTTAATTCGTTGTTAATCAATTCCTTAAGTTTATTGGAGTCCTCAGATGTTGTGCAGCTCAGCGCTAATCCATTGTTTTTAGTATGATGTACATGTTTAAAATCAATATTTGTGACAATTGGATTAACCGTTTTTAGTATATCTGTTTTTGTTTGAGAAAGAGACTGGGTTTTCTTTGGCTTAATCAAAACAACTGGTTCCGGTTTTTTGGTTACATCAGCAAAACTTGGTTTAATATTATCCTTAGAGTTACTGTCTACATCAAATTTGGTTAATTTCGATGTAATAGATGCTTCAAATTCATTCAGCTTGTTTGATACAAATGAGAAAAGCTCTTCTTTAAATTTACCAAATATTTCGTTCAAAAAATCAGAAGATAATGTATTATTAATTGATGAAATTTTTTTGTTTATTTCATTAAATTTGGAAGAGATTGACAACGAGTTGGACTTATCTAAAATTTCACATTTATTTTTACAGTTCTCACATAAGAAAAAAAAATTGCGATTTTTCTGCAGTACTGTGAAGTCGGATTCGGAAAGATTAACACATGTTAAATGATATGATTTCAAGCATTGACCTTCGCAACTAACAAAATTATTGTCTCGCTTAGGTCTATTACATTTACCGCACTCAGACATTATAAACAAGCATAATATTCGCACAGTAAGTTAATTGGATTAGCACAACAAGTTTCACAATGTCGCGGCGGAGACGTATGGCTATGTTTAGTAGGGCAGTAAATATACATGTACTAACATAAGTTAAAGATGAGAAAAAAAAAATGTTCAATGCATACCCGCAGAAATTCACTACAACTGCAAACTGCACTCTTGCCTTCTGGAATAACGGTCCATTGTTCATAACAGTAAATAGTTCACAAAAAACTGCACATTGTGAAACAATTTTTACAAAAAAAAAATATGAATTTCGAACAAAAAATGCATTCAAAGTAGCACCGTGAGACAACACGTATTGACAGTATGACTATTCGAATATATATATATATATATATACCGGGTGTCTACTTTTTTTTTGTTACATAGGGAATACAATGCTAAAATTTTCATTTGGTGATAAATTTTCCCCTAATTATTATAGAACAAAAGTACAAATACAAAAGTTGTTTAGAATTCAAAAATGCATCAAATGATGCCAAATTTATCAATATAGGATGTTCCGATCAAGAATTAGAAGCAAATTAAAATTTCCATTTTTGCGCTCTTTACATCAAAGTGCCATGGAAATTCAACAAATAATTTCATTTCTTCTGGAGTTTGAGTTTGACAGATCGTATTTATTTTATTGTTACGTTCTGTATTATTATCATTATTATTGAAAATAATGAATAAACTTAATGTAAATGAAAAGCTATTAAGTATAAAAAGTATTAAGTATTTATTATTTATTACAATGAAAGGGTATTTTACTCGGCTGTACACTACGTACTAGCTGTGGTTTTAAATTGTGAATGTCTCCATTATAATTTTAAGTAATTGTTTAATTTATTTATTAACTTCAAGTTATAAAAACAATACATTTGAATTAGATGACTGGCATTATGCCTAATATATTTATTATAATAATTTAAACTTATCCCTGAGGATGCTGTAAGTTGTGCAGTGAAACGTCGGATAAGAGTTTAATAAATAGTAAATAGCTGAACTCCGTAAAACTTTCTTTATTTATTACAATATTCAATATACCTATAAAACAGAAAAATTCATGAATACAAGATATAGGAGAACAAAAACGAAACTAACAATTTAAATTAAATGTTCAAATAAATCGCCATTAACTGCCAAACAATAACCTAATCTGTTATAAAATTCGTGACGTACAGAGCTTAATTGTGTTTGTGTTATATTATTGCACTCTTCAACAATGGCATTTTTCAAATCAACAAGATTTTTGATATGTCGTTTATAAATTTTCTCCTTCAAATATGGCCATAAAAAGAAATCGCACGGTGCTAAATCGGGCGATCTAGCTGGCCAATTAATTGGACCACCTCTACCAATCCATGAATTTGGAAAACATTGATCCAAATATAATTTAATGTTGCAGCTGTAATGTGCCGGACATCCGTCTTGTTGATACCAGACAACATTATCTTGAGTTGCACACTCTTCTAACTGCGGACCAATATGATTTTGCAACATATCCAAATATTTTTCGTTGTTTAAATTATTTTCAATAAAAAATGGCCCAATTATACACCTGCCAAAAATTCCAGCCCATACATTAACTTTTTCTGGATATTGGGTACGTGTTGCTACCATTAAATGAGGATTTGTTTGGCTCCATATTCTGAAGTTTTGTGTATTAGGTTCGCCGTGTAAAGTAAACGTAGACTCGTCAGTAAAACAAATAGATTTCAAGAAGTTTCTGTCTAAATTGGATTTTTCCATAATAATGTTACTAAATTCGCTTCTAGCCATTTTATCCGCTTCAAATATCTTTTGGTGCGTGGAATATTTATAAGAATGATATTTTTCATTTTTTAGTACCTTATGTATTGTTGAAGGATGCAAATTTAATTCAGCACCAAGTTGACGCACACTAACATTTGGGTTTTCCGTTACACACAAAAGTATATTCAATGTATTTTCTTTAATTGCATTTTGATTTAAATTCTCCTCCTGATCTTCTGCGTTGATTTTTCTACAATTTTTACAACGTTTTAACACACTTCCAGTTTCTTCGAATTGTTTAATTATCCTACGAATAGTCATAGCGGAAGGTATGGGACGGTTTTCAAAGAAAGCGCTGAATAAATCTCTTACTCGTCGTATCGAATTTCCAGTAAAATACCATTTTACGCACTGAACTTTTTCATTTACCTTAAGTTTATTCATTATTTTCAATAATAATGATAATAATACAGAACGTAACAATAAAATAAATACGATCTGTCAAACTCAAACTCCAGAAGAAATGAAATTATTTGTTTAATTTCCATGGCACTTTGATGTAAAGAGCGCAAAAATGGAAATTTTAATTTGCTTCTAATTCTTGATCGGAACATCCTATATTGATAAATTTGGCATCATTTGATGCATTTTTGAATTCTAAACAACTTTTGTATTTGTACTTTTGTTCTATAATAATTAGGGAAAATTTATCACCAAATGAAAATTTTAGCATTGTATTCCCTATGTAACAAAAAAAAAGTAGACACCCGGTATATATATATATATATATATATATATATATATATATATATATATAATTATCTGATTGTTACAATTAACATTTTATTTAAACATTTGGATATATTGCGTTTTTACTTTTGAAAAAGCACAGGTTTTTAAAACCCATAAAATTAAATTATTTTCATTTTATTGACTGGCCAAATTTGGGGTATTGCGAGGTTGATTCTCTCAAATAAAATCTTTTTTTTATTAAATTTTTTAACTAAAAATTAAATATTAAAATTTATAATATAGCAATCCCTCTATTCAGCTATTTTGATTTATTTTAAATTATCAGCCAGACACCAGATGTCACCAAAATGCATAAAAACAAAAATTAAATACATTCTATGCACACTATCATTATAATGTATTGAATTCACATTAAAATTTTACAAATTCGGGAATTCCTGAATTTAATAGTATAATTGGTATAACAGTAAATTTGTAGGATTTGTAATATTTTGTCGTTATGGAAATAAATGATAGTTAAGTCAAAAAGTCTTTATTTATCTGTTCACCAGAAACAAATTACTCGAGAAAATTGAAGAGGTACTTGTACTATATTGAATATGTTCAATAAAGTTACTTATTTTTACCACTTTTTGTACTCTTTCAGATATTTGAATATTTAGTTTTAATAATAATATTTTGAAAACTGTCATTGATGTATATAAAACGAAATTATAATAAATTTATTAAAAAATTACAAATTCAAATATATCTAACGGTATAAAAGGAAAGACTTTAGTAGTAATAAATATATATATATATATATATATATATATATATATATATATATATATATTATTTAAATATTATTTTTCTCATTTTTATTGCAGTGTAAAAAAATTTAATGAACATTTTATAGCATAATATTTTGTATCTTTGATAATGAGGGAGAAACAAACCGTAATATTTTAAATTTCTTTAGCTTTTTCTTGTAACAGTAGCAATAACGTTGGCTTATTATAAAAAGAGCTTATTCCTTACAAAATGCTTCTAATTATATAGAAGATAATTTAGCTTTAATTTCTTAAAAATTTTCATCTGGAAAATAATACATAAAAGATTTGCCGCTATGAAATATAATCTTTCTGAAAGTTTCTTTGATCTTCAACATTCATTTAGTAATTATTAGTTGCGCAAATTCTTCGAAAAATAGGTATTTTTGTATACGGTGCAAATTTACGGTACGCATTCAAAACTTTTATTCCTATAATTATTTACTGAGAATTATTGTAAAAATACCGAGGTTAATAAGCTAAACATATTTAACAATCATCAATAAGGCAAGGCTTTAAAAACAATTTAGACGGTATTTAAATGAAGAAGAAATAAGAAACGAAAAAGATATTTTTGATTGGGCACGCAATAAATATAGCTACGACACTAAAACGTTCTTTAAACTTTAAATTTATAAATATAAATAAGAAACAAGTTAGAAAGTATTTTAACCTCATTAGTAATCGAAAAGAAGCTTTTATCTTTTCTCATTTATGCTAATTAAACGAACGAGATTGCAACGTAAAGCAAACTGCTTTACAGCTTCTGCCTCTGCCTTTACTTCAAACCATTATTATTTATTTTGATAATTTATTTCAGCGAAAATTCGTATATTTGAATGCGTCATGTACAAAAGACAATTTAGCAAAAATATAAATTACGAAATTGAAACTTTTCAAATTATTTCGTCCCTTTTTCTTTTAGCAATAATCTACTGCTAATTTTAGGCAAGAGTTGAGTTGAAAAGTGACTTTTGCTCGCGGCACTCGGGCACTCTTCCTCTGTACTCAACCCTTCAAAAACTTTTTAACACATGATTTTATTATATATATATACAGAGTTTTTTTATTGGTTTACTATTACAAATTTTTTAATTGACGATATGAAATAACAGTTTCACATTTCATATAAAATTACATTTCTTTTAAGTAACTAACTGGCTTATTTGGCAATTGTGAAAGGTTTGTTCATTTGCATAAGTAATGATGTGTGCGAAAAAGTAAAATATGCATTAAGCAAAATGATAATACTTGTATGGAATATGAAAAATAAAATATATTGACTTGTATAGTCCATATATAAGACGAATATAAATAAAATGGATATATGTTGATGTACGTAACGTAACGTAACGTAACGTAACGTACATAGATGCATGTATTATAGTCGTTAAGGCGCGTTTAAGCAAACGAATAAACTTCGGCTATGGATACATCATTTCATGTGACCGCGTACGATGCTTAACCGTCCACGTTAGCGCTGGCATTCACGTTCGTGTCCGCGTCTAGCGTCTACGTATAAACGTTCTAAGGAACAACTATAAATAAAACTGTATAAGTTTTACAACAGCACTTTACATTATTTATACGCTGAATTTTATCGATGCGCGATGGAAGAAAAGCTTAAAGAATATATGGAACCGCAACGTATGATGCAAATACGCGCTTACCACTATCTACATATCAATACCAACATCAAAATAACAAACAAACACATTTATAATTATGACATATTTCGATTATTATTATATATATATATATATATATATATATATATATATATATATATATATATAGATTTCGGATTTTTGACTAATAGTATTTTAAATAATAATAAATTTTTGGGAAAGTAGTCAGAAAACGGGTAGGTGTTAAATCAAAAACTCATTTATGCTTAACTGTCTAGCTTTCGATGGCAGTATCCCATCTTCCTCAGGACATTAACAAACAAAGTTTTGTGTAAACACACGTATGAATTGATAGTTGCCGAAAAATTATATTATAACACTCGTGGTTAGTATATATAATTGAAAAGTTGTATACTTAAAGATAAAACATGAAGCACAAGTTATAGTCTAAATTTAAATAAAATGTGTAGTTTCACAGACTGTCAATAATTAAAATAATCTATTAAACATGAATAAAAATAATAAATAACTAAAATAATAAATAATAAATAATTAAAAATGTTTTTAAAAAATTCAAAGTTAGTTATAACTAACTTTGAATTTTACTGTAAATTTTGGGGGTGATTTTCACCCCCTAAACCTTGATTAGGGCCGATAAAAAAAAATACGTGTCGCTTAGTTTTTAGTGTTCTACTTGATACCTGAAGCTCATTTAAATCGGCGTGTAACAGCTCGATATGTTTGCTTGTAAGAGAAATCGAGTGCGTAACACGTCGATGTATGCTATATTAGGGAAAAATGTAATTGCAAAAGTAGGTGAAAATCAAATAAGATGGTTGAATGAATGTAGTGACAAAAATATATGTAACAGATATTTAATATGTGGATAGGGTGGAGATAAAAGTACATGCACAGAAGGTGATATGACTGTACACTAGATGAAAGTTGTATATCAGGATAGAATTACTTAGCGTAAATATATTTCTGTTTGAGTGTAAAAATTTTTGTGTTATTTTTTGTTATTTTTAAAACTATTCTAAAATGAATATAATATGAGCATGGTGTTCTATTAAAAAATACATCAAAATATTTTCATTTAATAGTCTAATTGAATATTTGTCCTAATTTTTTTTTGTATAGCTTTATGTCATATGTCACTATTCAATAAGTATTATATCTATTTTTTGCTTAAAAGTACTTAAAAACGAATTTATAAATTTGTTTTATATTATAATATACTGTGAATAGAAAGTAAGGATACATGCAGTCATTAAAACTCTTCACTAGTACGATATTTAATATTCAGTGTGATATGTAATTTTGTAAATATAATTGTTTTTCTTAAAATTCTTAGAAGTTTAAAAATTTTATTCCTACAATTAGTTTTATACATATTAATGTATGTTAGTTTTGTGTGAATGGCTTATATCATTTACATGAAAGAATATCTTGCATATAATTAATAAAAAAAAAACTTTTATGTTTATCACATAGTAAAATTATATAAGTTGCAAAAAATATTGATTTGTCAAGAACCGTAACAGGTACATATGTTGCATTAATATTTTATTTATGTAGGAATTTTTTTAATAATAGCTTTGTTCGCGGAACATATCCCGAACTAGTTCCGAACAAGTTCGCATGCGCAGTAACATTTTGCAGTACGATTTTGAGCCTTTGTGAACGCTCAAAATTAAAACGCGCATGCGTACTTGTTCGGAACTAGTTCGGAACTAATTCGGGATGTGTTCCGCGAACAAAGCTATTAATAACTAAATAGAAAAGATGAATGAGAGATAAAAACAATATGAAGGCATTAAATTGTAGTAAAACCAGTGATGTATAAATATCGCGAGCAATTTGCGTTGATTTCAATAAGTTTTAATTATTGTCGAAAAGGATGCAACGTCATTCGCGTTTGCACAAAGGATCAAAATGTAATTATCTTAATTTAATATTTCGTAAGAACGAGGCGGCACAAGACGGTACGATGGCGTCCGAGTTTAAGTGTGCATCCGTTATTGCGTTGTCCATTTAGATAGCGGAGCAAAGCAGAGCAGAATCGGGCAAGGCAAGGCAAGGAAGGCAAAGCAAAGCAAAGCAAAGCAACAGCAATTCGTCGAATATAAACTGGACCTGATTCGTGTTCCGACGCTAACCAAACAATATCGTCTTATTTGGCTGACGAGCGGGCTGACGCTTTTAGCGTTGCGTTGCCTTTCCTTGGCTCGGATCGGCTTGCCGGATACGTGAACGCCTAAGGCGACTGCGAATAAATAATGCGGAAAACGGGATTGCCAGATTGAGAAGAATGTACACAATGAAATGAACGAAGGAAACGACTACAAATTCAGCATATGTTAGCAGCTCCATCTCCGGCTAGGTTGTCTCGATTAAATTGAATTTTGTATTACGGTTAATCATTATTTAATAGAAACTAACAGTTTCTTTCAAACGTACACTCAGCATTGTAAATATAGATTAACGCAACTACAGATCTAATTGACAAAAATTTATTTCGTATGGTTTTATATCTCACTAACTGTTACAAAAAACTAAGAACCGATTTAGTGTGTGATGTTAACTTTTCTGTTGGTTCGACTTACAAATCGGATTTGGTTTGTTACAAATGGATCCAATATGCCATGTAATTTTTCACAAAAGAATGAAAGAAAATTAGTCTTATCAATTATTTGCAATAATTTTAAAAAGCAATACAAAATTTATGTACATAATTATGTTTATAATTATTTAAATGAAAATTACACATTTTTAGTATGATACGGTTCAAATATTATTCATAATTAACATCGGGTAACTTTATTGTTTGATTAAATTTTGTGCTCATATTTATATACCAATTAGTCTAGTGTAATATAATTATCCATTATTAAAACCCAAACGAAAACCGGTTGAAATATTTTATGTGATCGTTTTCGTTATGATGAACTGCTCAAAAATAAATGTTTGGTTTGCAACTTTAATTTAAGAAAACGTGCGATTTGTTTCAGTTTCAGTTTTCGTTTGGGTTACATTGACATTGATATTAATTAAAAGGCATTAGTAATCATAAAATAACACATTAGCTTTACACATTAGAAATTCAAAATTTCGATGTTGGTAATTTTAATAAATGAAATTAAAATTTATATTTTCATTATTTAATATGTAAGACAACAACAAAAGTTTTCATCGGCGCAAGTAAACTGGGCACAGATTACAGGTAGCCTTAATCTGCACATACAAATTGGGCACAACTAACCCCTATAATCCCCTTCAGTGCACAGGTACTAATCCTTTCTTACCTACACGAAGTGTGTATATATTTTGCTTTGAAATAAATATTCATTGACGTTAAGATTAGAGAAATTGTATTTTATTTAAGGAATTGTCTATTTTCACCTTAAAACAGGAAACCAGAAACACGAAAACATGAGAAACAGGAAACACGACGTACAGTGTTGCCGATTTTACCTGCAAACCAGAAACACGAAAATTGAAATTAAAACACGAAAATTGAAATTAAAACACGAAAATTGAAATTAAAACACGAAAATTGAAATCACGATATTCACATAAGAATATTCAAATCAATGCGCGAACGAGAAATCCGAGGCAAAGAGTCTTAAACGAGCACAGACATTGCGATGGTACGGTACCTGTCAGTGTAGACATTGTAGGTTAGGTTAAGAGAATGAGGTTTCGCGCGTAATTTGAGTAATTTAAGAAAGTGGCTATTTATACATACGGTATGTATACGCAATTGGCTATTTATACATACAGTATGTTTACGCAATTGGCTGTTTAGGGTAGGTTAGGTTAGTAGGTTAGTTAAGGTTTTTTTCAGTATGTATAAATAGCCAATTGCGTATACATACCGTATGTATAAATAGCCTCATCCATAACTTAATGTGCCAATGATCCATATTAGACGTATTTATTCAAACAAATTTGTAATTAAGAAAAATTACTTATTGTAATTAAATCCTTTCCCAAATCGTACAGTTATTGATTTTATTCATCCCTTTTAAACGAGAAAACGGATTTTGAATATTCTTATGTGAATATCGTGATATTCGCGTTTTAATTTCAATTTTCGTGTTTTAATTTCAAGTTTTGCGTTTCCATATCATTTTCTCGTTTTAATTTCAATTTTCGTGTTTCTGGTTTGCAGGTAAAATCGGCAACACTGTACGTCGTGTTTCCTATTTCTCGTGTTTTCTTGTTTCTGGTTTCCTGTTTTAAGGTAAAGATAGACACTTCTTTTATTTAATGATGAAAAACAAAATTATATTTTAGAAATGATAAAAAAACGTGAAGACAACATGATAAGTAGAATAAATTTTGGTTAAGTTGATATGTTATAAATATGCACCAACAAGTAAATTATAATTGTAATTAAATTATTATTGCGATTATATTTTTTGACAATAAATGTAATATTTGTTATTGTATTTTTTTTCTACTCCCAGTATTAACATGTCATTTAGCATATTGAACTGTATTTTAATTTTTATTAGAAAAATTATGCTGTATTATTTGGATTCTCGTATTTAAGTAAGTATTTATACTGGCTACCTGGAATCTGTGCCCAGTTTGCATGCGTCGATTCTGGTACCTGTTTCGCACTTTGGCTGCTGAAGCGGATTATAAGGGTGTTTTTGCTCAATTTGTATACGCCCAGTTTTCATATAAAAAAAATGTTAAAAAAATAATGCAATATTTCTGCAGTATTTTTTTTTAACAATATTAAAGAACATTTAAGCGTAGTTAATTCATTAAATTTTATTCCCAAAAAATACACAAAATTCAAATATTAACTTGAAATTATTTAATGTATTATTTTTAGTATTTTAAATACAAGAATATTTTATTTACAAGAATCTATATAAAATAGTAGACATAATAAAATGAATAATTACAAAATGGAAAAGTACATGGTAAGTAATATGTAAATGAAATGAATTTCTTATACTGGTGGAGTAAAAAATAAATGCATCAGATTGTGTTGCTATTTATATCTTCTATTGCTGATAATTTTTGAAGAATAAAGCGTCAAGTGTATATATGTGTATGAATACATTTACACGTTCATGTTTCTTTTGAAAATATATATTGATTTTTTCCCATTTTTACTGTGGGAAATATGTAATAGTAATAGCTATGTAAATTATGCTTCCAGGGAAATTTGTTCCACACTTTTTACTACCACTACAATTTTTTACACAAATGAAACAATTTGAAATATTTGTTGATAACAAAATATACCGATTTAATCTTCCACAATTGTTTCCAATTTTTATGTTAAATTTTTATCACAAACGTACATTTTGATTATTTTATCAAGTTTTAAGTTACAAAAAACAAAATGTACTTATTATTTTAACAGAAATATCAACAACGTATTTGGACGTAAAAGTACAATTTATAACGTTTGAGTATCAAAAATAAATTTCAGTTTTCCATTAGTGATATATGACGTAATCGACGTATAGCGAATAGCAAATGGCAGAAGAAATACTTTTGCTTTTCCAATGATTTGGTATTGCAAGGACGGTTAGCTAAATGTTTAGTTTTATGAATTATATGGGACTTTTGCCTGGAACAAATATCCAATTTCTAAAAGGGATTTAAACTCACAGTCAGTGTAGCACAAAATCGGCTACCGCCACTACACCAACCACTGCCACTGTAATTTTTCCAAGTTTTTTTTTTTATGTCAGCATGTCAGTCGTATATGAAAATCTGAAAACAGAGTTCAATTGGATCAAAATAAGAAAGAATATTTAATACATTGAATGTTGTTGAAAAAGGTTTTTTTATAATTTTATGTCAATAACTCGATAATGACTTAGGTTTGGCTTCGATTCGAATTGAGAACTTTTGTCAGTGACATGTTTATAAATAAGCTGATGATGAAACATTGACGCAAATTTTTGGTAAAAGTTTTTAACGCTCATTGCTTTTGACAAAATATCAAATAAATTTCTAATTCTCTCGCTATTTATACATATAGTTACGTACGCTTTTGGCTTTTGTTTTAAGTACTTTTTGCTTGCTAGAAAACTTTGCCGAGAATTATGGAAAATTATTATCTGCTATATTTTGTTTAACTTCAATTATTATTCATAGTTTTATTACGCTCTAAATTGTTGCACCAAATCTATAATTTGTTTTTAAAATATTTATATATCTATTAAAACTTGCACCAATTCTATAACTATTAATTTTGTTACAGTTCTTTGCTAATCTTATTTATATTCAAGTTGCAAATTTTACTTTATATTTATTTGACAATTAAGCTTTGTTTTACGTAATTTATTTAAATGTTATTAGCATAGTTTTATATATTAATTGTAAGTGTGAAATTTTCAATTTTGAAATATATACTTCGGTTTAGACTTTTTAGTTATAAATAATACTGAAATAAATATATAAATTTTGCAACTTGACAGCTAATTTTACTTACTGCAGAAAACAGCAAGTTATGCGGCAAAAAATGTTATTGATGTAGTGATAAATAAAATATGATAGTTTGTTAATAATTCTAATTAATAAAATAAAATAACGTCACTTATTTGACACAAATGAGTTCATGTAACGAAATAATTATTTAAGCGTTAAAAGCAGTTACGTAGATATTTAAAAGTTTTAGCTCATAATTTTTACCTGCTAATGGCTCCATATTTATTTCTTAAATAAGGCACGTTATTCTCAGTATTTGGCTATCAAATAAATATAGGAAATGTCTTGGTTAGGAGCGAGTTGTACAAAATAACTAATAATTAGTAACTATTAAAAGGCAATAGTGTTGTAATTGTAATTCGACGAAGTGGTATTAAATTTCTATGATTTCGTTAATGATTAACGATAACGATGAAAATGACGGGTTATTATAGGAACCCATAATTTATGTTTTAAAATCGCTAATCTTGTGTGACATTTTAACGAGTAATTGTTGGTAGTACGAGTATATTTTTGCAGTTGACTAGACAATGGGTAATTGTTGGTCGAAAGCAATCCAATCAAGAGTTTTGCCACATGCACGATGGCGACGCTTTGTTGCAAACCTAGTTAAAAGGATTAACACTTAACACTCAACAACTATTGTGTTTCGATAGATACATGATAGATAGAGCGAGTGTGGTACCAACACTGGCGCTGATAAGCTATCACATGCATACTTCCTCAACTTACGTTATTGTACATTTACCAGCTTCCGTATTTTCTAATATTAATAATGACAACAAGTTTACGTAGACAGTTTTCGTCTTAATATTAACACGCTTATTAATTTATTTACAATATTGAAACAATATTAATTTGCACTTATTTATTTTGATTTTTTGAATTTTATCTTGATTATGTATCAAGTTAATTTTTCAAAACTTATTCAATAACTATTATTATAATTATATATTTATACAGTAAGTATATTGCAAAATGACGATGTCGATTTAAAATATGAGTGAAAATTACGAGGTGTTTTGCAATATATAGTTAAAGCAGTTGAATCATATTTAAAAGTTTTATATTTACAATACGAGTACCGTTATAAAATATTATGTGTTTGATATAAAATAAGGAAATCTTTTAAATTAAAGAAGAAAACTGTTTTCGTAGTATTGTATTAACCTAATCTCACGTATAGGTTTTGTAGCCAAATATTTTTAATGAGGTGTTACTTTTAAAAAATGACTGTTATAATAATATATAATATTGATAACTTTATCTATGGTAAATTACGCAATTATCATCAGCTGATAATTTAATTACGTTGTTAACTGACGACATGTTTAGTAACGTTTTATGTAAGTGACCCTAAGTTTTTGTAATATAATAAATTTTAGATTGTACCTTCGACATATACATACTTATATATTTTTAACATAATTATAATTTATTTTAATTAAAATAACTAAATTAGCCTTATACAATTTTATTAAGTAACAAATATTCGCATAAAACTACTTAATCTTAAATTGAATGTGTAGCTGTATAATCTAAATATTCCATTTAATAGTTTTATTAACATATATTTACAGAAAAACACATATCTCGTTACAACCCAAGATTAAATGCGCAGTGTAAATTTTAGTGAGAACCGTTACCTTTGATTCCAAGTGAGGTATTTATTTTATTGTATATTGTAAATGAAGTAAGTTGTTAGCTTACGAACAAGACCAAAATTACCAGAAATTATTTAATTATTATTGTTATTTTTATTATTTAAAATCTACCATATGTCCAGTTTAAAATAACAACCTTTCGAGTATTTATATCAGACACAATACAATTATTTTTTTAAATTAAATTAAATACGAGATGGTAATTATATTAAAAATGAAATTATTCTCAAGATGTAAATATAAGGCCGGTTAATTATGAAATTATAATTATATTAATATTATTAATTAAATTAGAGGAGGTTCATTATTTTGTAAGTTTCCTAATAGTATGAATAGAAGGGTATGTATGGGAGGTATTATGAATTTGGATGAAGCTGGAGTTGCTTGTCTGTATAGTAATGTTTGGAGAAAACTAATTTCGGGACAGTGGAAAGAGTTCGTGACACAGCCTTTTAAGTATTTGGCGTGATTATGTGTATAATGTATAAGTGTGCAAATTATGAATTAAAGTAAATAATATACATATGTGAAATTTACTTTTATCATTATTTTTTATAGTTTTAAAATAAAATACATTTTTTAAATTGTTTCGTAATGTTAATTTTATCGTGACCAAATCAATAACAGAAAACTAGTTTTTACGGTGCTAGTTTCATATAGTCCACTGTTCGGTGTTAGGTCGATAAAACATGGCATACTATAATATTGCCAGTTCTTCGAATTTACATAAATTATAAATTTTATCAATTACTTTTCTTTAATAATTGAACAATTTGTCGTAAAAATATATTTGACAATTGTGCTGAATATTTTGAAAAGTAAAACATTCTGGTTCGATTATAAAATAGTTTACATATTTTGTACAGCAAGTACTTGACATAGAAATAACTATTAAAAATGTATAAATTTTGATGTTGATATGCTAATGAACAAATATGGCTTCATTCACACTACCCTACTTTTCACAAAATTTGTTTTATTTAGTAGTCGTAGTGTCATTGATTTTGAACTGTGCAATCAGCTTATGAAAATACAAATAAAATGTGTTATAAAAGACAGGAATTAATTTTAATTTTTGGCTGCAATTTTTCTTAAGTTAGTATGTAGTTTGGTTCAGAACAAATAATACTGCCCTGAAACAAAACAAACAAAAACTAATTTCGAAATAAGTAGGGTCGTATGAATGAGGTTTAATAAAAAATTCGAATAATTTAATTGAATGTTAATATTGTAATATTTCTAAATACTCGCATATCAGAGAATACACAGATTTTATAATCCGGATAAAATAAATTGGAGAAAGGAAATCTGAAATGAAATGTATAATAGTAATAGGCGAGTTACGAGTATATAGAAAACATAAATGCATACAAATATTCAATTACAAAACGCTGAATACTTTTCAATAAATCTCATCGAAATTGCGTAATTGGAACGATCTTAATCCGTAGCCAATAATAATACTGTATACGGAACAGCAAACAGAACGAGGAACAATGTTGGAACAGCGTAACGCAGCTAAAGCGAAACAGAAAAATCTAATTTCGAATATATGTATATAATTGTAATCCTCAAATTTTATTATCGAAATGCTATCATATAATAAACGGGCGTGGTAGGAGTTTTATCTGTTTAATGAGTACAAGCACGGTATGGTATGGTATGGTATGGTATAGCATGACATGGTATGGAATACTACTACCACTAACGTAGTCATATCAATGAATGCACGCGGTGCAATGTTGAGTGATTAAAATAGCTGGCAGTACGCGCCAGGCACAATTTGAATTTATAATACGATGTAACATTTGTTTACCCGCTTACCCGTTTACAAACAGACACAATGTTATTAAATCTAATTTTAAATTTATTTTTTTTTACATATTTTTCCTCTTTTTTATTTGCACGCTTCATTTCAACTATATAAACTGTGCCTGCTTTTGAAAACAATTATTGGGATAACCTAAATTTGATAACAGCACATATAAATTTCATCTCATGCATTCAAAATGGTTGATTCCATCAATTTATTATCATTAAATGTCAGTGGTCGATTTACCTATAGTCGCACTTGGTGCGCGCCCGATTTGGAAAGACCCCCCTCCCTTTTCAAATTAAACAATTTTTTTTTGTATTATTTATTTTATAATACTTAATATTTTCAACAGTTTCTTTAATTTTATATATTGTGCTTAATTAAATAAAATTTAAAATGACCTTTTATACCAAAAATTTCCAAACATAATTTAATGGGTCAATTCGGTTCACATCTGTACGACCTGTAGTTACAAATTATTTTGTTTTTTTTTTCTTTTAGTAAATGAAATTCTTTTATTAAGAGAAAAAGACAAAATTTTCTATAACGTTACAGGTCCTTCATATATGAGCCGAATAGATCCGTAATATACCGAAAATAAGAAAATGTTAATAAATGTACAAAAAAATATGTTTTTCACATAGTAGAGGTAAGGAGGCCTATTCATATTAGCACTACGAGCTCGCCGCTATTAATTAAATGTATTGTACCTCTAATAGAAAATTGCTACAAGTGCAAAAATTTCAATTTTTGTTTTCATTAAAAAATCATCATAATACAAATTGTATCTTTTTAGTGGTCCAATGTTTCAATTACAATTTTTATTAGCATCACCAAAATGCTCTAAGTAGTGTCATTTTTTCTCTGAAATAAAGCTAATAACAGAATAATGGCATATATTTTCGTTAATTGAAAAAAATTGTAATGACAAAGTATTTTTACATTTTAAAGTTTCACAATATACAATTAGTAATACATATTTTTGTCAAATACATTACAAATTAACATATTACTTAAAATAAAGTAACATATTTTTTAATATAAAGATAATTATAGAACTTCACAGAAAGTTAGAAAACGCAGTATATCGAAGTTTATATTTTATTGAAAGTGGGGTTATATTACACAGTCGTACAAGGTCTGAAACAATATTACTATAGCCATTGATTTTTTTCAATAAAAAAATGCAATGTTAATGAAGAAATTATTTAAAATATAATAATTAGTTCCCATAATCCCTGAGCGGATGATAAGGCTATATGCTCCAGAAACTGATCATATAGGTTTTTAACAAGTTTTACTTGCATTGTCAATGATGTGGGTCAGTATCTCAATCCAAACAATGGACCTAAAGCTTATAGTGGGTTACGAACCACTCAGACGCAACCTATATCACTTCAGTGGTACAATTTAAATTTTGGTGCAAGCGTTACACAAGCCAATGACCTTCAGGATTCGAGTCCAGCACGCTGTCACTAATGTACGGCTGCTTTATATTATGTATATCATTTTGCTGCTCGTGTCTGGTCTAAATGGATGACAATTTTTATATATATATATATATATATATATATATATATATATATATATATGTATATATGGGTACATATGAATTGCACACGGCCGTTGGGTTTTAATCTCTTACCGAAATTTTGCATAGCGAATTTGCACACCGGTCATAAACAGATTAAGGGATTAAGATTTCAACCTAAAACCAGGTAGAATCGAAAATAGTTCGTTTCGTGAACGTACTACAAACACCTGCGAATTTTTTCACGCAAATTTCCCTAAAACTTGTAACCTAACCTATCCTAAGCCAACAGTGACGGATGCCTGACGTAAAAATATGCTATAGAATAAACGAACGCTCACTGTAAAAAAGTACCTGCGTAAAAGTTCAAGAGCCTAATAAACCGATAATCCGTTTGGGTCATACAACGGTTGAAAGGTGTGCAATTTCGTTATTCAAATTTGGGATTTATGAGGACAGTGTGCAGTTTATGTGCTCCGAAGAAATACATATATAGAAAAACAATCAAATGATTATATTTATACAGATATTAAAATCATAAAATTGAATATTATTTTAAATTTTATAAAGGCGTGAATACAAATTGTAAAATAATATTGAAAGAAAATTTTTAATTCGGTCTTAAATTGTGTAAAAAAAATTCTAAAAAAATTTACTAGTCATCTATAATGTACCGCAATATTGTTTTCTTTTGTTATTCTCAACAGGCATTATACAGTTGAAATCAATATAGACTGAAGAATAGGACGCCAATACATATTTAAGAAAGAAAAATTTGAATAATAATGTATTAAACATTTCGTAAAAGAGGATGTTTTATTTTACTAAGAAAAATATTTAAATTGAATATTAAAATTGAACATAAAAAACAAAAATTTAATTTTTTAGGAAAAAGGCATGTGTAGGAAATGCGTTGGATATTTTTATGAGATACGCAAGAAATAATTCGCGCACTAAGTGGGATATATGGTACCCAAGTGACCGGTACCTTATTCAATTTTCTTCCGTAAGCCTACCACATCCTTGCTTCTTTATAAAATTCTGAAGCAGTATTTAGCCGCTCTCCGACAACTAATTACAGCAAGCTCAATATATTAATCTTCCATTTGTGCGTTTCGTGTACACTGTAATCCATCTATATTAGAAAAAATTACTTAGATTAGGTTTTATATGAAGCTAGCGAAACGGATAATGAAGAGCAAAGAAAGTTCCTAATATTGTTGAGTTATTTTTTGGAGAATAGAAATGTCAGTACGCTAATGGTGAATGGACCCACGAAATGCCATGTTCAGACGATTTATATTCTGGTCTTTCAGTTCTTTTCAAGGTTACACCACTAACACGACCACGTTTCAACTTTTCTAAAATAGGTTTCTTTTGTTTTTTTCTTATGTTATTTCAAACGATCTCAACTTTTTAACTCACTTTGATTTTTTGCTCTATTTTATTGCAAATATCATTTCCTTATTCTTTATGTAAACATTATTTGCTCTCCTAGTATTTTTTTCAAAATATTTATTATTTTAAAATAATGAAAATCTATTGTAAATGAAATTAATGTGTAGAATGTTTTATTTTTAATTATTTTGTAAACGTAAATAAGTAAATTAAAAATTTTTTTTTATTACAATAATTTAAAAACAGTTACTCTTTTATTAATTATTCTACATTTTTATTACCAAACAAATTCACCGTTTTAAATGCAGAATGTTTTTTTTTTGAAATTTTAAGATTGTTGATAATGGTGTTATCAGAACTCATGCTTATAAAGATTCTTTTATTTTTCCAAACCTGTCAACAAATTTCTTACTGATTGCTTTAATATACCAGCATTACAACAACATTTAAATAAAAAATTTAAATATAACATATTATTCGATTGTTAATTGTCGGATTTTTTAAGTTTTTACATTATAGTATGAAAAAGACTATTTGATTTTGATCGCCTTCAAAATTTGTAAGGAATTAAATAATCTTTTGTTTATATATTAATATGAATTACTTACATAAGAATTTATGGTCTACAAATAAGAAAACGGTGACATCTAAATTATCAATGTCGTAACCTGTAATATGTTGCAGAGAAATGCATAAAGCGAAGAAATACAAATTACCAAAAATTCTATTACATTAAGTAAGTTTTATGATAAATGAGCGTAAAAATAAAGAAAACTAATGATAAATGATGTTGTGTTTATTTGAAAAATACATTAATATGAAGAAAATTAATTAAATGAATTTATGTGCGTTACCTACATATCCGCGTACAAGTACATAGTAGTAGACGGACTGAAACGGCATATGAATAGTGCGGATGGTAAACATATGCTAGCTTGGTAGCTTTGAATTGGAGACAAGTGTCTGGTGGGAGATTTAATGTTGGTTATAGTAAACAAACGCCATTAAATTAGCATGGTTTCATTGGTTGCTTGATGGCAGACAGAACAGAGAGTAATAGAGCGGTGTTGGGCGATGAGGCAGACGGTGCGGCATCGACATCAGCAAGAGATAGGCTCTGGAGAAGCAAGAGACGAGGCGAGGGAATGAGTGTTCGACAGCCTGTTTCCGCTTCTTGCTTTGCATTGGGGACTGGTTGCGTTTGTATCCTACGGGAACGTTTCTAAATTCTATCAGTTTGTGAGCGGCTGGCACGATGGCACGCTTACTGGTTGCCATTCCTCTTTTTAACTTTGACTCTCGGGGGAGCATCGAGACTTATCCGCCCCTGTTTCATTTTTGCGTTATTCAGTTTGCAATCACGTTACTGTATTGTGTGCCATTCATCGGCACAAGCACGCTTTTCCAATAATTAAGCTGATTTATCGAAAAGAGAAGCGCAATTTTCATTAAAATTGAAAAATAAACACGACAAATGAACGACGATCAATGATTTACACAAACTGTTGTTGTGTTGCTCTCTGCTTATAGACATATACTTTCTCAAAGCAATAGAAAAACAAATATTTATTATTTTAAGTAATTATGACCACAAAGAACAAATGAATTAATTTCTGTATGAAATAATTCGTCAAAAACATTTATTCGCCATTATATTATACATTTTATTAAACTAACAATAAGATTTACTAGCTGGTAAACTAATATTGTATAATTTTTCAATAATAGTCAAATTATTATTATTTATATACACAAAAACATAATACATATCTGTATTAATTTTTTGTTTATTGAAATATAAACATAATACAAATATTATAAGAAATTATTAACAAAAATAGCTATACATTTTTATTATTTTTCTTTGATTATTCAATATTTTATAATTTTATTAGTTGTAGTTCTAACTATATTAATATTACTTTTTAATATCCTGGATATGTTTTAGTTTTAATATACTAAATATACGTATGTGCATAGATACTCGTATAATTTAATGTTTGTGTAATAAGACTATGTTCATTGATTTTTTATATAAAACTCCATATTCCTGACGTTGCATGTTAATAACATAATTTGAAACTTATAGTAAAAGTCCTAACTATCTATTTGCCAAATTTCAAGGTTTTTTTGTATCATTTTGTTTTGAAAATAAAAATAACTTACAATTTGTTTCAAATCAATCAGTAATCATCTGTTGGTTTTTGCGATATTGTTACTACGATATTTAGTTGATAAACAAAACTTTGTTGTTTTGAAGAGAATATTCTATAACATTTTCTAATATTTCTGTCAAACATATTAAAATTCATTTAATTATCTGGGTTACAAATATCTTTTTTGATATCAGGTGGTATACATTTTTGTGAAACAAAATTTTGACGGAATATCTGTGTGACGTCTGTTTATTAAAATGGAAAGTAGTTATTTGTATTTTAAAACATCAAAGTTTTCAATTACGCAATCAAATCAATCTAGTATGTATAAACAAGGCAATATAACAAATGTTTGAAACGCATATTGTTATTGACAAATCCCTGGTTTGATAGAATCGAAATGGCTACATGCGGTAAAGTGGAATGTCTGGTACATTTCGGTGGTTTTTAGTTCACTTCCAAAATACAATAACACACTCTGTACGTTTATTAGCTAACATCATTGACCATTTATATTCGTTTAAATTTACATTATTTACTAACATAATGTGAATATGTTATTCAAATTTCTATTATTCAAACTAATACAATAAATGTGTTTTTCATATAAATTCGTTCATATAAATTATTTAAACATTTGCTTAATTTTACGGTAATATATAATAGTCATAGAATAAAATTGTCGAGGATAAGCGAAAAAAGAACTGAAACAAATTAGTAGAAATTATAATGACAATGAACTAGAAGGAAGCAGTAGCAGAATTTATAATAGAAATAGGATTATCTGCGTTAACAGATGAAACTAGTTGGATACTAGAGCAAAAATCTAGTAAGTTGTATTAGGTAGAATAGTGGAGAACGCGCCGGAAAATAATATAACTACTTTAATTACATTCGTTAATTATAGTGAAGCTTGTTTACAACATTATAATTACAGTTCGTAGTCGGCTACAAATTACTCGTAAAAAAATCGTTAGTATAATATGAAGAGCGTAATATTGGCAAAAATATTATTAAAGAGAACGCTAATACTCTTCATTTTGGAATCTTTTAATAATATTACGCAAAAGTTTTATGATGTAATGAAGATAATAGCAAACTTAAGTAGAGATACGTACTATGCTATCATTAAAAAATCTTTCTCAACAAACTTGCAAAAAGAAATTTCTGATTTGACTTAGTTTCAAAATTATCAAAATTCTTGCTTCAAAATTTCTATTGCTTTACTTAAAAATTTTAAAAATAAATTGTTGTTTTTTTAAATCAGTTGTCCTTAATATAAACAAACATTTGTAAATAACTAATAAATGGATCAATAAAAATTTTCTAATGATTATTTGCTTCACAATTGACAGAGTTTATAATTAGATAAGTTCAGTAAATGCTTAATTATTTTAAATTGATTTGTACAGTTACAAAGGTGTAATTGAAATGTAAACATAGCGCAATGGTGTTTGGAAATGTAAAGTGTTATTTTTGCAATTTACCACTTATAACGTATGAATTTTTATGGAGCTTGCATAAGGTTTTAATGAAATCTTTCTCATTTTTATGGAAATATATGCATATTTTTGTTATTTGGTACTTTAGACTATGTAAAATCTTAGTAATTATTTTAATATTTTTTGATCATATTGTTAAAGTCAACGATGTTATGACTTTTAACATACGCTGAAACTTTTCTAAATTAACAATTTTGCATTCACACCACATTTTTAATATTACTTTTGTAGGAATAAATACTCTAGTTTAATCTTTTTGGTTATGCTTTATTCTTATGTTGTAATTGTTAATAAAATGATATGGCATTACTAGAGAGAGAGAAATAATATTTCTAAATTTGTATCTATTACTTTTTAAATAAAACATAATTACAGTCTTCACGATATTGTAATCATAAAAACATTGGCTGGTAGTACAAGCTCGATTTTTGGATGTTTTAGTTCATTTGTTTAATCTTGCTCTTATAACAGTTGCATTCTGTTTTAAAACTTGTATTAGTTAAAACCAATTTTAAAATCGATCTCGTAATAAGGACCATTATCTTTTTAAAATCAATAAATTTAGAGTGTATATGTTGAAAATGACTGATAATATAAATAAATTAATGAAGTACATCATAATTAGAGACAGGAAAAACATGAACAGGATTGTTGATCCATTAAGCGAAATAAACACAGTATTTAAGAATCACAAAAAGATTAAGGCCTGCGAAAAGTTTCACGCTCCTTAAAATAAAGCTGTATATATTTTTAGAATTTGGTTACTAATCTCATGTTAAATTTTAATATAAAATACAAAATGAGTAGAATAGCTTTGGCAAATAAATAAGACAAATATGAAATGAAGTAAAACTTATGATGTCTATGAAAACATCATGTGCAGCTGTATATATATATATATATATATATATATATATATATATATATATAATGAACAAGTATGTTAGAATATAACAAAATGATATGAACGTGTTTATACGAGTATTCCAGGAACATGATAGAAAATCGTAGTCTGTATAGTTGTGTTTGACGTTTTGAACCGGTAACCAGTTAACCGGTTAGCGGGAAAACGAAGAAAACGGGCAAACAGGCAAGTAAGCATGAACCGCTAACCGCGTGCTAGACGCAAAAGAAACAAAAGTAGCTTGGCTTAGCTTTGGTTTAACGGTTGAATGAAGCAAAAGATGAGGCACAACATGTCGTGAAAAGAGGGAAGCTAAGAGAAAAGAGAGTGATAATCAGTGTGTAGGTGGGCACATAAGACAAGGGACTATTCAAATTCGCCACTCGTACAATGGCAACGGAACTGCTCTGGCTCCGGCTGAGGCTCTTACTCTTGCTCTGGCACTGGCACGGTGATACGTAGTAGTTTGGTAGTAGGATAGCAGTGGCTGTGGCGCCAAGCGCCGACAAGTGAGACGAGCAAAGTGCGCAAGCTTGCGTTAGCGGAAAAGAGACGGAAGAGTGGATTGAGAGCACGACCTCAGTGACACAGATCAATACCTCACGGAGGCACGGAGCTATCGAGCCACCAAACCATTCTGCCTCTGCCTGTTCCTATGCTTGTGCCTATGCCTATGCCCATGCCCATGCCCATGCCCATGCCCATACCCATATCCATATCCATGACCATGCCCATGCGTATGCTTCACTCTACTCTCACTCGCTTCCTATTCGATCCTGCAACAAGCAGCGCAATATTAACGCTTCATAATATTTTCTGTATCTTATTAACCGTTGTTTCACACTTGATACCACCTATCCCGTTATTCACTACTCACTCCCCGCTACCCGTACTCCAACACACCGAACGCAACCATTCTCAATCCGAACTCAATCATTTTTGATATCGATTCTACTAACCGCTACGCTTCACACTCGCTCATTTACCTGCTTCCTTACATACTATCACGCATCTTCAAAAATGTGATCTACTCAACCCTACAATATGACTAAGAATTTTAAAAAGAAACTTAGTATTTATCTTGTTTAAATAAAATTATTTCAAAAAAAAAATAATCTTACGTGCTTCTTTATATGTATAATAAGAAGTTATGTAACATAAAATTTGTTTTTTATTAAAAATAATTATTTTTGTTATTGGAAACTAATGATCCAAGATTTTTTTTGTTTGTTAAATTTGTTCAAATATATCCTAAATATCTATCATAAAATACACAATTTTACTTATTTTACTTATTTTAGCTAAAAGAAAAGTGAATACTGTAATATTATAATTTGCATATAAAATAAAGAGCAATAAAAATTATTTTTTATAAAAATGAAAGTAAAATAACATTCAAGTACATTTAAGCAAAATATCATTTCACAAACGTAGTTGAAGTCGTCTTGGGTTTTTTGATAATTCATCCAGTATGAAATAGTATTACAATCTCTAATGGTGATTTCGGTTTAGTGATTCGGTGATTTTGAGAAACTGCACGTAGTTTAATTTTATATATCAACGTAGTTTCATTATATTGCTGATTTTGGTTTTTGGTCGTTCAGGTTCTTGGGGGGGTTTTAACCCCCCGTAATCCCCCTCCCTCTAAATACGCCACTGAATACAATACAAAAACACAAAATCAATGACTGATAATAAAATATACTATGAATGAATTGCTAAAATATTTCTCGGATTAAGCTGAGACATAGTTCACATTATATAGGTATGAGTTCGTCAATTGACTGTTGAGAAAAAGCAAAGAATAGTAACCTATGTCGTACGAAAACATACACTTACTATTGCGTAATGCTATTATTGTCGTGACGTAGACTATAATGTAGTGCACACTGCATATTGGAATCATGAATCATGTTTTCATTCTGTATTGTTGCCACCTTTGCGATGAATTAAACGTTTACAAAAACAAAAGAACATCGTTAAAATTGTTTTTGTCATCGAGCAATAACTTTCTTTATATGCATTTTTTATATAATTAAGCTCAAGTGGTTTTTTCTCGTAAGTTAACAGCCTATAGGATTACTAGCAACAGCTTTATTTTTAATTATTTATATATATATATATATATATATATATATATATATATAAGCCACATATGAATTTATAAAACCGTTGTTACTGACTAAAAGCTTTTGTAGCTAGTATAAAAATAAATAAATGAAAAGTTAATTGAAAGATTGTTATGTATATTTTTTAGATATATAAGTTTAATGTATAATTTATATATTGTTTATTTATACAAATGTTTAGTCAATAAAGATTTGTATTTATGATGATGAAACGTGTAAGGGTTTATTAAAACCAATACAAGCCAAACCTACTCTGTTCAGAATAATATCGTTAATCGATTACCGGTTTCGAATATTTAATATTCATCATCAGATCGAACCGGGAGACTATAAGAAAACAAAATGGATACATATGTATTTAGTACAAAGAAATATGAAATCAGATTATGCATAATATTGTAACATATAAAAGATCATATTCGATAGAACACCATAAAGGTTCAGTATTTTATTTAAAAATACCAAAGTTTTAAACTGGTCGCGAGGAGCTAAACAGGATACTCATAATGGCCGAATTTGTGAGGTTTGTCTGTTTATTTAAACACATACATACATACACATTCAGGCCATATACCCAAAAGGGTATGGCACAAACTTTTTGCACTATCCTGAAATCAGTTTCCTCCAAACATCCCTATCTAGACAAGCAATTTTAGCTTTATCCACATTCATAATTACTTCCATTCTCTTCTATTCCTACTAGTTGTAAACTTTCGCTCACTCAAAACACTCTCAATCATACCCCACTCTAGCTACTCATCGAACGTCCACGCAAACGGATACTTTCAAAATTGTTCATATAAATTTTTTTAACCAAACGTTCATTAGACATTATTTGATCAAGGTGTCCGAACCATCTTAATTATTTAAACATTATGTATTTCATTTACATTTGCGTTTATGTTTATTTTTTGTATATTATTATCTATCGGTTATTGTTATTAAAAGCCTCGCCGCCTCCTAAGGGGATCACATTATATTTTAGTTTAAAATATCATTATTATGAAACTCTGCAGAGAACGAAAATCAGTAATGTATGTAAATACGTAAATAAAATCTGGAAGCAGATATAAAAATATTGTGCGCTATTTTATTTTCGATCTGTTTTTCACAAAACAACATTAACATATGAAAAACTTTTGAAATGTAAATAAATCCGTTTAAATAAGGGTTGTAGTTTTGGTATAGGAAAGCAAAAGTAATGGCGCGTGCAATGTAAGTAAAGAAAGCTTGGAAGCAGATTTTTGGTAGGGTAAGGTTTGGCTGCTGGCTGTCAGAGTCAGATGGAGCTAGTTACATGCACAAAGAGAAACGAAGGTTATTTGAAAAGGATACGTACATGTATAAATTGTACGGCAGTACGGTACCACTACAACCACATTCGCAGACACTCATTCAACTCTACATACTTATGTCACACATATTGACAGCATGTCACTGTCAGAATACTTGTAGCATTGTAACTGTATGCTTTCCCACCTACCTGACTTACGACCTAAGATATATTTGATGGTCCTTAATTTAAGTATCACTACACGACATATTTCTCACCTCTCAAGATATATTCTCTAAACCTCTGCCTTATACCATAAAGAGCGATTGAAAAGTCATTAGAATTAAATACGTATACATTGCTGGAAACTCAATGTCCGCCAAATAAAGTTTGCATCGTATAGGAAAGTTTTTTATTATTTGTTTTTGAAAATTGTTGTTACGGGTCTTTTTAGTGCGTGTCTAAAAACTAAAAATACACTAGCCAGAAGTACTGATATCACATCCAATATTCATCAAATTAAACGATTAAAAAAATTCAAATAAACTTACTTATTTGTAAAAATTTTGGAAAATTTATTTGGAATCAAGTATTAAAATGATATTTTAGCCATTTACAAATTTTGAGTTAAATTATTTTTGAATGTTTTTAGTTTAATTGAAAAGTATGTTTTAAATAATTTAATTATTATTTGACAATAATATCATTCGTTTAAATATATTGTTTGTTACTTTAAATTTATAACACAGCTAAATGATATTGAAAATTTAAATATTTTTTTATAAATAGGTTTTTAAGTAAAGTTGTTATATTTTCTGAAAACCATCAAATGAAATACAACATTTATTTAAATAGAGATAATATATACGTATCTAAATTTTATTGTTATCTTTTGAGGATTAGTGCTACTGAAATATATAACTTATTTATATGTATTTAAAAAAAATTTAAGTTGGCCGGGGAAATTAAAATTTTGTATAGGAGCCTGAAATGGTATTCTGAAAGGTTTTTTTAAATATTTTTTTTCAAATTCTAACAAATAAAGTAAGTTAACCGGATTTTTTTTCATTATTGTTTAATTAATTAATACTGGAAGTGATATTGTTATTTCCGTTTAGTAAAAACCCCCAATGCGAGGGAACGCCAATGATAGGGGCCGATAAACTAAGATGACGTAAATACTAAAAAGTTATTTTTAGTAATGAATTGCTGAAAATATCGACTATACTTAAATTTATTTATTTTTTACTGTTATATGAGTGTGCTTTGTATGACTTACGTTAAAAATAACGCCGTGCTAAAATAAGAATGCTGAGATTCTGTCAGTAAAATACTTTGCTCTGTGCAACAAGATTTTTTACGGTATCTCAGGATTTTCATTTTAGCAGGCCGTTACTTATTGCAGAATTTTTATTGGTATTTAGTTTGTGCCAGATATAGTTATCTGACATATCTATTTCTTGCTTTTCACAGAATTTTTAAAACTTGTTTTGATTTCGAGTTCTATTGAAAATTATGTAGATACTATAGTGATGTTTAAAAAATACCCATTTCACAAAGTTTAGGGGGAGCTCATTTAAAATTTTGCGGGAGAGCCAGCATTGAGTTCTAATTTTCAAAGAATAGATAACAAATTTTTTCCCATATGATTCAAACTTTTTCACGGGCATTGTATAATATTAGATACTTTTGTAAATCTAAAATAATATATTTGTGTTTAGTTTAGATTTTTTTATTGAATAATTAAAACTGGTACATTAATTTAATTAATTAATTAGCCAGGTAGTGTCATAACGCAGTTATAGATTGTACCTAATCTGGGATTGGAGGGCAATTGATGACATCACCATGTTGTTAGTGTTGTTTAAGTTGGTAATATTCAATTAGCTTTTCTGCTAAAAGTGAGATTGTATTATTTTTTTAAAATTGACAAATTTGGTATTTATTTATTTTTTTAATTTAAATATAAAATGTCAAATTATTATTTTGCTGTGTGTAAATTAAAAATGTGTGGGAGAGAAAATTATAAACATAATAACTATAATTATAAAAACTGGGTTGCATATAATATAAATATTGTGTTACAAATTGCCTATATGTAATTTGAATTATTGCATACGTCATCAAATATAGTGGACAGAATAGCAGATATGGCGAAAACTGTCTTGAATTAAAAAATTATCATATTTTAAATGTCAACATAACATCAAATATTATTTTAATAAGTTCGCGAATAATATGAAAAATTATGCTTGTGTATAATTATTATTAAAACAAAACAAAATTATGAATCGTTTTAGTTAGTTGAACATTAATTTTACATTAAAAACAGTTAATTAATATAAATTTTACACTGCCCTCAATTTCACATTAACAAAATACAAAACATTATAGATTAGCTATCTGTCAATAATGAAAAATGACATTTTGCTTATGCACTCCGTCTCTTTAATTTTAATTACATAATATATATAAATATATAATTACATAAAATTTATTAAGAAAATTTAATAATATTGTTTTGTTTTTTACAATAGTGGGTACAAATTAATTCTGACGACATATTACTACTTTTAAATTACTTTTAAGAAAATTATTATATGAAACATTTTAAAATTAATAAAAAAAATTTATTCTTATATAGTTATCGCCTTCTTATTCAAATCTTTATTCGAACAAAATCGTGAGGATCAACAACTTAACTTCATTAACAATAAATAATTTTTATGTAAATATACTCGAAATTTCGTAAATTTTTGGAATCCTTAAAAAAGTGAAGCAATTTCTTGCAATCATTGATCAAAATTACAAATATTACATTAAACATTCCATTGGAAATGATAATCACGTATACTATTAATTATTAACAAAATAATTTATGTTGCCGCTAAATTGTTTTTACATATTTTCTGAAACATTTTCGACCAAAAACTAAAAAATTAAGTTTGGGCATTTAATTTGCTAGTTACATGCTGGTCACATTATCCCCTGTATTCTGAAGTTTTTTTTTTTATTAAAAATAACGGTTCGTCAAAATGATAATTTCTAACAAAAATATTTTAGAATAGGGGGGGGGGTATTTGTTTTTAATACTTTTACAAAATGCAAGAAATATCATAAAAAAAACTGTTAATACTATGCTTTATATATGATATATAAAATCTGAGCATATAATTTTTTTTAAACATTTTAAATTCTGTAGAATTTTGTATATACAAATATCTTTTGTTTTTATAAATATGTACTGATGTATATACTTAAGAAAAGTACGCTTGTCAAGCATATCGAAATATACATATTATTATAAAACCTAGTATGTAGAATAAAATCATTACATTAATATTAAAATAATGCTAATAATGCTAATAATAGATTGTCTAGTAGCTCAATACCAGCCATTACAACATATATAAAATTTGTAAAATTTTCTAAAAGCACTTAATTTAAAATGAATACATCAATTTTTTATGTATTATATGAATTTTTGGTAATGATTGCGAAATTTTGACCTAAAAAAATGTGAAATTTTCTATCTTTGAAAGACAGCTTAAAGGTAGGTAACTTAATGAAAAAAATAGTATATGAGTCGGGGTACTACGCTCTTTTGATTGTATTCCAATTCCAAATAATATAATATACTATTATTTCACTATCACAGTTAATTTGATGCACAAAAAATTGTTTTACCCATCTGATACTACATGATTTATTATCTTAAATTTTCTAAAAATATTTCTGGTCAGCATTTTTTTTTCTTAAAAAATTTGTTTGACGTCAGCTGCTATCGTAACATATATAATTATGATGCATCACTATTTCACTAAATTCCGGTGTTATGGTCTAAGTTGCACGCAATAACCTTTTTCTTATATAGTCATACGAATTAAGATATTCATATACTTATATGTATATAGTTCTAGTATATAAAATATTTTAATTACGCAAACAAAATAAAATCTAGGTATTTAAAACTCGTATGTACACCTATTTACATGGCTAAAATATTTTGAAAATTGTGCAATTATAATTTTAAAAAAATCATTACTTCAAATTTATTTTAATTAATGCAAATTAATAAACTGATTTGGTTAGCACATATCTTGTTTCACTGTTAATATGTAAATTAATTTGTAAGAATATATACACATATTTATTTATTTATCATTATTGTAATTTGAGATACGTGTCATTTTGGTAAATTTTTACTATAATTTTTTTAAATTAAATTTTAATGTTAGTTAAATAAAAAGTATATTATAAATACAATAACCGATTGAGAATAATATCAAAAAATCTTTATTGACTAGAAATATTACAAAAATAAACAATAAATAAATTTGGTAATAAACTAAAAAATTAACAATAATTAAATTTGAAAATAAATATGTAATTGTTTTACATACATACACAGAAATTTATGAACATAAAGAAAGCTGCTGAAATCAGTTTACAGTCTATTAATGTATGAAAGAATGGTTCTTGAACCTGAAAATACAAACAAAAACAATCATAAGAAAAATTTATAACATAAGCTGAAATAATGGTTACTGTAAAAGATACGATATAAACCAAGTGTCAGAATCAAATTTTCTAATCAGTATAAATTTGAAAAATTTATAATTTTGAGAATTGAATTGCAGATCTATAGTATTACTTTCGCATACTTGCTCCGATTCATCAATACAATGTATTAAAAATTTCAAGCAGTTTCTAAATAGATAAGTTTTCCATTAAAAAAATATTATAGCAGCTAATATGTAACATTTTTGTGATCATTGGAACATACTGCAATATAGCGCAAGTATACTAATATATTATATAATTTAGTTTTACTCTATTTATAGCATTAATAATAATAATTAAAAAATGAGTAATCAATTTTTAGTTGTGTAAGATAATTTTTACCTAGCCAGACTTGAGACAAATTAATACAATATCTACATGCCGGATTTGTATATAAAACGTTTTGTAAAACAATTAGGCTTAAAGCACTAAAAATATAGAAAATCAAATGCTTGCAGGGTAGTTGAGCAAGCTTCTTGTCTTCTTTTTTTTTTTGGAGTATGGACAATTTAAATTCTATTAAAAAATTGCGTAATTGTAGTTAACCGATGTTATTAATAACATGAATTGGTAATTATAATTAAAATAAACTTAGATACATATAAATATGTATAATATTGTAGGTAAATAAATAGAATTGAGTAACCGCATAATCGAACCACATGATCGAAATAATAGCGTCGAAAAGCGTTGTAAAAGCATCATATATTGCAATGTCGGTTACACGCTTATACGCTCAATGACTATCAAATTAAATTCCAACCGAGTGGAAATTTATTTCATAGTTTTATTTACGTTCTGTATTAAATATCTTGTATTGTGTTATGTGCGTTATGTCGTCGACCTTTTCTACCCTTATCCAACAATTTAAATTATGAATATGACACTGTCATTTATCTGCCTCGCTTTTATCACAACACACAAATTGACGGCACACATTTTAAGGTTTTGCTGTCATGTAACACGATCAAAACAAATTTTTTCATTTATTATCGAACTTTTACTTTAGACGCAAATTTAATTTTCAAATTTCCTTTAACCAGGATATTCTCAAAGTTGTTCGTGTAAAAATAATGTCGCAAAATTTTTGTTTTTAAATGATCAAAATTTCAAGTTTTTTGCAATTTTGTGAAAAAGCAAGAACTTGATAAAATATTTTGAGGTAATTGGAATAAAGCGTGTGAAGAATAAATGAAAATAAAATAAATAAAAAGTTTTTTTTTTGTGATGTTATTGGTAGTGAAGTCGTTTAGTAGGTACATGTATCTTTTTTTTTGAAAAGTTTGAAAGTCTTTGCTTTGACAGTCGCAAGCAATACATCTGTTCGAGATGGGTGTGCATTGAAGCTGTTCCGGTCGGGAAGTCAGTAGCTTAGTAAGATGAAGAAATGTTTTTCGCAGTTAAAAAATGTAAAAAAGGCAGTCTACTTCAAACTCAACTGATACTTATCGTTATGTGATGCAGTTATATTTCCATGTCTGAATGCCTGAAAGAAAACATGTCCAAATGATGTCCGCCGCGCGCGTTCTTCAATGCTACTCATCGGATGACGATGTCGGGACGCCCGCCATCGCCAGTCCAGCACAGCAGCAAGCTAAGCTACTTCAGACTCACGTTGTTCGTTCATGAAAAACTACGTTTGACTTCAGCAATTCTCTTCTGTATTTACTCGGCTTGCTTCTTTCTCTCTTTTCAAATCAGCATTCGATGCACGTTCCTGTTTTCTTTTTTGTTTCATTTACGTAAAACGATATTATCTGAAGATTTTTGCACTTTTATGGAGTGTATTTATTTTTTTGTCGCATTCGTATTCTAATCTTTTTTCTTATTTACGCCGGACAATAACAAATGTAGTTTTGTTTCTTTTTTTTATGAAAGGCTTTAATGAAATAAAACAACCGTAAACGAAAACATAAAACTTATCTACTGATGGACAAATTTATGTTATTTATTGCATCAAGAAAAAAATTTATATTTATTACTCATATTATATAGATCGGTAATTTTTAACAAAAAATAAATAAATATTATTCTTACCGGGTGTTCCACCATCCATATAGTTAAGAAATTCATAAATATGGTAAATATTTATTTTATAATAAAAACATCTGCATTTTAATAAATAACAGTTTTTGCTTTGAATAATATATTACATAATTCAAAATTTTTGTTGTTTTCTTTCTTAATGAAATTATTACTTTTTCATATGATATTCATAGACTGTATTCCGCCAATTTGCTTTATTTTTAAATAAAATAATAATATAGGTAATATTTTGTAAAACAAAATAGATTTTAAAATTTCAAAAACGCTGAATTTCTGATTAAATTACCTTTTGGTAATGGGCAAGTACTACTTTGGATTTTAAAGCTGAGGGCGTTTGGGATGAAAGGGATATATGTGATAAATATGTTATTATACATAAAGTCCAGATAAAGTAATAATTTAATTAATTTATTAAATTGATTAGTAAAATGGAAATAAATAGCTAATCATTAATTTATTATTGAGGTTTCTCTTCAAGTTAAAAATAAACGTTTTTTGATCTTAATATAGATTAATATCAAATAAAGATTCAAAACTCTATCATATAATTTAAAATTTTTTCTTATTTTTAAAGTGAATATTTGTGAAATAAACACACTAATAAATAATAATTATAAAAAACACATTTTTTTGTACAAAATAGTTTTTTTGTATACATTGTAATAATATACAGTAAAATCACCCTGACGGTGATTCCCGTATAAGTAGAAAAAAATTCAGTTAAATCACAGCGTTTTATAACAGATTTAGAGAATAAAATTCACTAGCCAAAGAAATTAAAAATGCAAATATAAAACAGTTTAAGTTGAAAGTTAGAAAGATGTTGTACACTAATTAATATATTTCAATATTTGTTTGAATTATTGTTATTTCCCACTGTATATACCCCAATTTTCAATTTTTTTTACTTCTTATATAATGTAATATTTCTTTATTTTATAAGCATTTATAATTGTTTTATGTATATGGCTTACAGCTAAATAAACCATATATTATTTTTATTAATGTAAATTAAAAAGTAAAATGCTAATTCTAAAACGAACTATTTTTTTTTATAAAACTTACGGTTTTACAATTTTAACTAAACACTTTAACTAAAGTCAACTTTAAGCCGAAAAAAAAATATATTATTTTTTTATTGGAAACAACAAATAATTTTGCTATTAATTTTGAAAAGTTGACAAAAAATTTTAATTGGTTGCAATAATAATTATTCAAGTATAATTTCAAATCAATTTTTTTACTCGGATTTAAAGTCGATTTTAGTTACAATGTTTATTATGAATCCGGTCATTAATGCGTAATGAAAAACTAAATAATATAGGTATTATATTCAAATTATATTAAAAATATAGAAATATTTTATATATTAAAATTTATGTTACTAAAGATTTACTCTAAATAATATTTTTGCTGCAGAATAGTTTCATTAAAGAAACAATGAATGTAAAATTAGATTTAGATTGCAGTCAAAATTAAAAATATCTATTAGAAATCGATTAGAAAGACAATAAAGGTATAAATTAACTATGTAAAAGTTTGATGCAATGAAGTGAAATGGTTTAGTCTGCAGCCTGCAATATATTATTCAATAAAAATTTCGTCGTGCGGACATGGAAATAGTTTTATTTGAGTACATTTTATCGTGTTTGTTATGTCCAGTGGACATTTATTGCACTCTTTTTCCGGCGAATTAAAAAAGGGAAATAAAAAAAATTACACGGGGCCATGTGTTTGACGCTGGTCAAAGCGGTCAGCCCGGTCAGCCTGGTCAGCCCGGTCGATGCTAGACGATCTGTCGTCGCTTTGTGGCTTTGAGTTTAAACGGTCGAATCGCGACGGCACAGCAACGGTAACGGTGCCGGCGTTCTTCTCATCTCTACTCTACTTTACAAGTATTACAAGTTCCTTTGTATTGACATTTTCACAATCAGGATCGCAGTTCACAGCCCACAACCAGCTGTTTCCAGCTGTCGCTTCGTTAGCCCTCACGCACACGGCGCGGCGCGGCACTGCCATTTGGCGATTTCTCCAAACAACGTATCTGATTTTTTTACACCGACCTTTCTTTCCCAATCCGCCATTCCAATTCAGATTCAATAACAATATCCGTTAGCAAGAACCTTAGTTCTTTTACGGACTATTAATTTCGACGCAAGTTATCGACTTACTTTCAAATTTGTTTAGTTTTGCGTAAAACCTTCACGACAAAAATCACTAAAATTTGAATAAACAGAAAAATTAAAACTATATAATGTTATATATAATATAATATAACATAATATAATACGCCATGTGTAATTAAGAAATATAAAATATTAAAACTATATATTTTAAAGACGATTATTGCAGACATTGGTTCGAAAAGTAATTTTTATTACAATGTTTTGAGAACGTGATATAAATATTTTTATTAATTGTTTGCATTTAATATTATAAAAGGTAAACTTAACTTCGATGTAATTGTTTTTCAGTTTCAATATAAGTGTAAACAGCAAAATATTACTAAAAAAATACATACATAGATTTCATTAAAAATATTCCCATATCTTTTTTCATTTCTGATTCATACATTTTACAAATGCTACTCACATTTTTTTTTTTCAAAAATCTACCAATCAACTTCTTTTTTAAAAAAAATCTTTTTAACAAATGTAATATTTTTATTAGTGTTACATTTAGAACCGATTGCGTAAGATTGTTAAATACATTGTAAGTTAATGATTTCTTTAACTTGTCAGCTGATTAATTTATGAGGCTTTTCAAAACAGTTGACAATCCAGTTGTATAACTAACCATTATTAAAGTCAACTACGTTTTAAGCAACTGGCTCATAGTGGTGTGCTCTAATATTTACAGGTTTTTGTAATATTTCTTGTAGGTAACAGATATTCAAATCTTTTTAAATATTTAACATGTCAGATTTTAGAGATATTACTTGATATTAATCATTAGTAAATGTAGAATTGAATAAAATAGCACTTTGATAAGAAATAAAAAAACAAAAATTTGAAATAAATTTTTGTTAAATTTTTTTATTTTAAATTTTAATTCAAGATTGTATGAAGTGTCAGATATGTCCAAAAAAATAACAGTATTTATATTTCTCATAAAACTAACAAAATTATAGAAAAATAAAACTTTGTCGATTAAAAACCCTTTATTCTTTTCAGTTTCTAAAAATTAAACTTGTGTAGTTTTACAATTTAATCAGTAAGTAAGTGTATTTTTTAGAAATGCATTACAATTACTGCAAAAACCAATATTAGAAAATGCGATTTATTTTTTTGTAAATTCAAATTAAAATGTGCATACTGTACAAAAGAAAACCATTGTTTGAGGTATTTTTAACAATTTTATTCTGTATCAAAACCATAACCATATTGTTTAAAGTATGTATCTGGCGTAGTCATAATTTTTCTTAATATTGAAATTGGGGGTTAAATATAACTATTTTTCTATAATTGACAACATTAAGACAACTGTAATTGTTAATAAATTAAAATTTGCAGAATAGTATAGTAGTGATGTAACTATTTACTTAATGCAGTTTAATTTTTGTTAGTAATTTCAATTTTCTAGAAATAATTAATTCTATTACTGTTGATGTGTGGAAAATTGTCAAATGATAATTAGATTAGTACAATTAGTTTTGATGCTGCTTTATTGTATTTTCATTAGGCTGAATCTACATTACTTAAAATAAAAATACACTAATTAAATATTGAATTTGACAAAATTTTACTTAACTCTTATGCACTCAACCGACTACTCGGGTACCCTCCCAGCAATATTTTTTGAATTTTCTTTGTCTCTCTGTTTAAAATCCTGTCAGATCGTCGCGATTTTATTTTTTTCCGATAAGAAACCATTGACAAATTATTTCTTTTGCAGTTAGGAATATAAAAAAAAACAAAGGCAATAATATATATTTGCCCAGTCACACCCAGAGTACAAACGTAGGTATTTTTGTATTTTTCAAGCATGTTTCGCTTTTTAGAACAGTAGGAATATTGAAATAAACAGTGACAACTTATAAAATCGTATATACATTTATGTATTTTAAATAACATAAAAAAGTTTTGGGTTTTAGTTCTGTAAATAAGATTAACGAGCATGCAACTATAAGCAGTTGCATGCTCATTACTTCTTGACATTTGCCTACTTACTACATTTTTCATTGTTTCCCTATATTCATCGCACACAGGTTTTTGGCAAGTCAAACAATCTTTGCTTGGTTCCTTCGTTTCTTTATTGTTGGTTTATAACAAATATGGCAGAAACCAACAACCTTTTGCTTTTTTTCATATTTTAAGGCAGTAAGTCTATGTGTGATACTCAAGTACTCCGTGTGCAAAACAACGTTGATCCGGGTTATGAAAAAATTTATCAGCTTAAAAATATTCCAAAACTTTTTAATGATTTTTAAAACAATATAAACAAATACTTCGTTATTCCGTAAAATAGTAATCATGTCAGTAATTAAAATAAATAATTCAAAACCATTTCTGAAACAACAAAAAAGATCAAGAACGAATAAAGTTACATATGTCAAAGGGTGAACGAAAATTAACTTGAAAAATGTTTGTGTCTATATTTAATAGTATATTTATACTTTTGGCATGCATATATATATATAGGAGAGTATATCAAATATAAGCATGGAATAATTATTCCACTGAAAATGAAAAAACTCATATCACCTCGACCTGGGATCGAACCAGGGTCCCTCCACTTGCCGGGTGGCTACTCTACCACTGAGCTACCGAGTTGACACCAGATCTAGTGACAGAAGTTTAATCATTTCAGTATAATGCTTTTTCATAATTTTTATAGATTAAACTTCTGTCACTAGATCTGGTGTCAACTCGGTATCTCAGTGGTAGAGTATCCACCCGTATCCACTCGGCAAGTGGAGGGACCCTGGTTCGATCCCAGGTCGAGGTGATATGAGTTTTTTTATTTTCAGTGGAATAATTATTCCATGCTTATATTTGATATACTCTCATATTTGTTCTTTACAACCATTAATTCTCATTATATATATATATATATATATATATATATATATATATATATATACCTATATATAAACTTATTGCTAGTTTTGTTTACAGATATTTTGAGGTAATTCTGAGATAGTAAAAAAAGGTCAAAAGGAAAATCAATTGGAGTTGACACTGTAGAAAATAGATTTATTTAGCGTCGCTTTTCCAAATTTAATCCGAGTTAATTGAACAATAAATCTGAAATATTACTTTTGCAGCGAGCGTTTGCTCATGATGCCATCTTATCGGCGAATAATTTGATTTCGCTTTAATTATCTGAGAAACGTTATCGACAAACTAATTGAATAAATCAGTGTGCGGTGTAGTACGAAGAGAGACTGAGCGACAGAACAACTGAGCAACTGGGATGTGGCTTAGACGAATCAGCATTGAGCTTTAAAACTATTTCCTACACATTTCATTGTTGCGTATGTGTATTTGTTGTAAACAGTGGCCGATAAAAGCGTTTTACGACAACGGAAATTTATTTTTATTGCAATTTCGTGAGAAAGCGGAATATATTTTGCACTCCTGAGTTTGCATTTATTGTATAATTTTTGCAACGGAACGTGTAAAGAATTTAAATACAAAGTCGGATAAGTTGTGAACCAGTCGAGTCTCGGCGGCGAGGCGTTCCTATTACGGCCCTCTTCCTTGTTGACACAAACCGATATTTTTAAAATGCAAACCGAATCTGCTAACCGACAAATTTCATATGCGTACGCATGAACAAGAAATACATTGCAAACATTCCAAATACCAAATACCATTGTTCGCTATCTTCCTTCTGTTTTACTATCATTTTCGCATTTTATAATTGCTATAAAATACTCTACATTTACACCTATAAATTAAAAAAAAAACCTGCTTTTTACATAAAACAACAACAAAAAAATAAGTTATCTAGATTTTGTTTGAGGAAGTGCATTACATTTAAAAATTTGTAATATTACAAACAGTTTTATATTCTTAATTAGCTAAAATTATTAGGTATTTTCAATAAGTTTGAGTCGAATCAATTATATTGAGAATTTTGATTAATCGATTGCAAAATATTAGGTGCGATTAGATTAAATAATTAGATCAAAATATATAATAATTTTTTGACTATTCATTTTTATCACTTTATATCAGATTACTAGGAGAATTAATTGATAATTAATAATTTAGTTTTTTATTGTTTGTTTAAATATATTGTAATATGTCTACCAAGTTTTAGTTGTATAGTAAAATGCTAATATTTATTTATAATACCATGATATTTTGTAAAAAGAATAAGTTTTTTATAGTATGCTTGTGACAGACATATCTTTGATATTAAATGCAGATTTTTCTTATAATTACTAATATATAAAATATAATTACAATTCCATTTTAATTAAAAGTCATTGATTTACAATTAATTTACATTGGTTTACAAAGAATTATTGATTAGAAAAAAATACTTTATGTATGAAATATGTAATATTTTTCTTTAAAGAAGGAAAATTAATTACATTTAGATGAATAGTAGTAATAATAGAATAATAATTGGAAACGTGGTAGACATTAGACATGCGTAAAAAACATCGATAAAAAATGAAAGAGAATAAAAGAGGGAAGAAATAAGCGAGCTGACGAGCTGCGCTGCGTAGCGAACGAAGCGAACGAAGCGAACGAGATTCGGTGACAAATTCAAGTCCATGACAGGTGGATTCGTAATTACTCATCGAGCGTTAAATAACTCGTTTAGTCAGTATTTAATTTAGAGCCGATCCTAAGCCCATCTAATTCACGGTCCGCGCCGCGCCGCGCACACAGTCCAATAATAAATGAAAAATGAATTCGGCAGGAAGGCGGCCGACATTTTTCTTTCACCATTTCAAAACAATCCCACAGTGTACCGTCGCGTCGCTATCGCGTCCTACTATACGTACCTTGTCGTCGACGTCGACGAGTTGAATCTCTATGTCTCCCAGTGCTAGCGTTCCAACAGAATAAATTATTGAGCAACTGAGGAAGTCGACGCGTCGCGCTATGCCCATTGTACTAATACCCTCATTTGCATATTTCTGTTTTTAATAAACATCGCACGGTACCACTTACATACTCTGTTCACTGTACAGTGTACAACCTATTTACCCTACATTCTATGTACTGTGCTGTTCACTGCTCTGGTACGCCACTTCTATTCAACTGAACTCAAGATACTATTAATTGATGTTGCCACTACTTTCAAACTATCTTGCATCTCTAATTAATATGCATTCAATTTATGACAACATAGAGAAATATAGATGACACTGATAAATTTCACTCTTCCTCTTTCTTCAACAAACATTACCTTCTACTTGCTTATTGTTATTGCTTTCAATTAGTACACATTATATCGCTATATTTTCATTAAAAATACTTCTAATTTTGAAAACCTGCAAAGATTCATAAACGACAAGTTCTTTCAACACTTAATGGAAGAAGGTAATAATAGATGCCGATATTATTTGCATCTTTACGCTCAGTACTTGAGTTATTTTTAACTGAATGTAAACTATCAAATATCAAACTTCAATTAGTTATTAGTAGAATTTTTATAATAAATAGTAAATTTATGTAGTATAACAAAAAAAATATTTATTATCATTATACAATAATCTGTTTGAGTATTGACTGTACTTTGTAATTTTTCAGAGATAAATATGGTTTTGTATTTTTTTAGCAATAGAAATATTGAACGAATTGCATTTGACAATTTTCTTTTCTTGTAATTGATATTATATTGAGCTTAATCGTTTGAGAATTCTTAACCCGTTAATTGTTTTTTTTTTATGTCTTCTTATAACGTAGTTGCTCTACTCTATAATTAATTTTGTTAATTATAATATAGAAAGAATATAATTGAGAAAAATATTGAACAATGATAATTATCGTTGTTTTTTCTGAACATTTAATAGTTATTTGTGTATCAAGAGTTTAAAGTGAATCTTTATTGCAAATTTTTTATAGGACTTTACTTACCAAAATAATATAAAAATTATTTGGTTAATTTATGTTCAACCAATTTTTGTTTTTTGTATAACCATGACAAATTTATTAGTTAGCTTTACGCTAGTATAAACACTATACATAGAAATTTTAAAATAGAAACAAAATAAAATATGATACATGAATATTCTAAAGTAAATGTTTTTATAACTAAACATATAAACAAAAGATTTTTATTAGCAATCATTGTTTATGAAAAATTTCCGCATACAAATAAAACATCTAAGAAAATAGCTAAGAAATAAATTTTTCCTCAAATTTATTAAACACTACAAGTTCTGAAATCAATATACAAAAATATTAAATAATTAAACCTCTAAGTTTTATTGATAGAGTAGAATTAATGTATAATTTATATAGTGTAGAAATTTATTTATATTTCAGATTTTGTAAGTATTTTTTCAATAAATTAAGATATGAACAAAAATATATTTTTTATTTAATTTTACTATATACAAAACTTTTCATTATATAAAACAAATCGTTAAATAACCAATTTTATGTATCGTATTTTGTTATTATTTATTTTAAGTTTTAAATGAAACATTGAAATAAATTACAATTTAAAAAGATAAATGACTAATATGAATATTATAGGATATAATGTTATGAGTACAGAATGAGTAATAAAAATAATATGTGGAACAAATGTAAAATTTACAGTAAATAGTAAATTGACTTTATAATTATTTAAAATATTCTAATATTTCCAAAATATTATCGTTTTTTTTTTTTTAATAATACACAGAGACATAATTTTTGTTTTAAAATCGTTGAATAAATTGAAGTAAATAAAAAATTTCCTTTCAAAATTTATACGATTATGATCGTTTTGAAGTTAAATCTAAATATTGAAGCAGCCCTGATTTTAATTCGTGCTTTCTACCAGGGTATATAAGTAATCCCTTTTCTTTTCTATTCATTCAAATCCATAGCACTTTTACACAACTTGCCTTTTACATGGGATTTCTTTTGTGGGCAAGCAAGCCGAAAGAAAATGTCATTTATCTTATTATTTTACGTCGCAGTCAAATCAATTTTTATCTGGACTCAGTAAATTACACGTTTACGAACAAATTATGTTTAAACGATAATCCATAAACGATATCCTTACTTCAACAGGTTTAAGTCAGCAGCAAACTTATTACTCAATATATTATTATGTTTACCGAAAAATCAACATGCTTTCTAATTATAGTATACTAATTTCAGAAATATGTTTCATGCACGACTATTACTTTTAATTAATTCACCACAATTATAATCCGTATTTATAAATAGCAACTACATAATTTTAGATATTAAAATCACAATAATTTATCATTGTGCTGACACATCATCAGGGGAGATTAAATCAAGTTAAATAGTAAAATTTTCGGTAACAAAACAAAATAAGTTTTCGCTTTGTTCATGTCACATGTAAGAAATATTATTTTGATTCATATATTTATTAAAAATTTATGAAAATAATATTTAATTTATGGCATAAAATTATAGTACAGATTGTCTTATTTTTTATTCTGTTTTAATAATCTATTTTTCTTCAAGCATATGATAATATTAATATTACGTTACTATATTGTAGTAAATAGTAAGGACATTATCATACAGCAGTTAGTTTCTATATACACCACTGGTGGCAGCACCAAACGTAACTACGACGTCAAATGTATTGAATCTGACATCTTCGGCGGCCATACTGAATAATATTACGTTAAATTAAATTAATAAGTTTTTCATAATAAAAAATTAATTTCGATTATGCCTTTAATATTACTGTATAAATTAAATTAAGTTATTTGAAAATTGCATTGTTTATTTTTACTTGAATTTTAATTCGACTATTGAAAATGTGTGAAGAAGTGTAAGAAATGCAGTCTATACCGTTTAGGGTGGTCAGAAGCTGCATAATTGACCGAAAAAATACGGTCAAGTGTATTTAATTTGACATCTCCGTCACGTCAAAAAAGTTAGCACCCCCACTTGCCCAAAAATTGACCGTTTTGTAACCATAATTTTAGACTATTTTTGTCCAGCTCCTGGAAAAAGTTAGGACAAAATCAAAAGTGGGGGTGCTAGCTTGAGCTCAAGCCAGCACCCCCCACTCCCAAATCTACTAGAATTCAATACCCTAGATTAATTTAAAACACACCGTAATTTTAGACTAATTTTAGACCAGCGATTGATGATAGTACCGATTTAAAAAAAACTACCCCTTTTTTTTTAAAAACTACCCCTTTCGGTTGCAGCCACAGCTGTCATAAATACGGTATATCAATATATATACGGTACATCAATATATATATATATATATATATATATATATACACGGTATATCAAATAGAAAAACAAAGTAGTCTATAATTTTAGACTAATTTTAGACTACCAATAAAACATAGTGTCGGTTTTCAAAAACGACCCCCTTTCGGTTTCAGCCACCCCTGTCATATATGTATATGTAGATATTATATATACGGTATATCAAATAGAAAAACAAAATATCTATAATTTTAGACTAATTTTAGACTACCAATAAAACATAGTGTCGGTTTTCAAAAACTATCCCTTTTCGATTTCAGTCATCACTGTATACATTTATATATACAGTGTGGAAATTAAATAAGGAATAAATTCAGTAATTTCGTTGATATTACTTTTTTGTAAAAAATCTCGAAGGGGTATAGCGATTTTAACTACAGCGAATATTTTCAGTCTATATTCAGTTTCTTGTATCATTTGTTTTTTATGTTATGACGTCATTGGTTTTTTTTTTAAATGACAACCTATATCTTTTGTTATTGATTTTGGTAGTACTTTTTATTCCGTTTCCAATCGTATAAAATTTTCAATATGTTAAATTGGCAAAAAAAGTCTAGTTATCGGTGTATAAAACAAAAAGCATTTGTTACAACTGTCAGAATTATACAATTTATAAATGTTATAATAAAATATTATTTTGCTTTTTCTCTGTTTTTTGCTCAATTGTATCATTTTTATTAATAAAATAGTTTTTCTAATTTGGAAAAAGCAAAATAATAACACTTATTTTATTTTGACATTATAAATTGCATAATTCTGACAGTTGTAGCTAATGTTTTTGTTTTATACATCGATAATTAGATTTATTTTGCCAATTTAATTAATTTTTAATATTTGAAATTTAAGACTATTTTTCTCAATTGTTTTCAAATGTATGTTACATTTGAAAATTTTTTATATGGTTAGAAACGGAATAAAAAGTAATACCAAAATCAATAATAAAAAATATAGGTTGTCATTTAAAAAAAAAAGTTGATGACGAGAATATTCGTTGTAATCAAAATCGCTATACCTCTTCGAGATTTTTTTCAAAAAATTTATATCAGCGGAATTACTGAATTTATTCCTTACTTAATCCTCGTAGTATTATAATTAGGTCAATCGTGACCCGAAATGTGTATTATTTTCTGTATTTCTTACAATTATTCTTTTACATTCTTGATTTTTCTCAAGTGCTCATCTTATGTTATCTTCTATTATTTTTGATGTCATTTGAATGAATATAAATTTTAATTCTCCTGATATTTCATAAAATGTCTATTAGGTCACGGCAGATCCGTTTTCGGAATTAGTGTACTATCGAATACATACATATCCATATACATCGAGCTGTGCAAGTTTATACTTATTTCACGTTATTCGAGAGATTGCAGATTTAGTTGCACAAAACAATTATTGTTATATTTTGTTTTGTAAAAATATGTTTGTATTTCAGATATATTGTGAATATTTATCTAGAAAATAGAAAATAATTGATATACCGTATTTATGACAGCTGTGGCTGCAACCGAAAGAAGTAGTTTTAAAAAATCGCCACTACGTTTTTTCGGTAGTCTAAAATTAGTCTAAAATTATAAACTTTTCGTTTTTAAATTTTTTTAAATTTGATATACCGTATATATGACGGGGGTGTGGCATTAACCCAAAAGGGGTAGTTTTTTTTAAATCGGTACTATCATCAATCGCTGGTCTAAAATTAGTCTAAAATTACGGTGTGTTTTAAATTAATCTAGGGTATTGAATTCTAGTAGATTTGGGAGTGGGGGGTGCTGGCTTGAGCTCAAGCTAGCAACCCCACTTTTGATTTTGTCCTAACTTTTTCCAGGAGCTGGACAAAAATTGTCTAAAATTATGGTTACAAAACGGTCAATTTTTGGGCAAGTGAGGGTGCTAACTTTTTTGACGTATCTCCGTCGGCTATATTAAAAATTATTAAGTCAAGTTAAATTAATTGACAATTACATTGTTCATTTTCATTTCAATTTGAATTTGATTATTGAAAATGTGTGAAGAAGTGCAAGATATGCAATGTATACCGCTCAGGCTGGTCAGAAATTGTATATTCTAGCAAAGAAAGTTTAGTTCTTACAAATTACGTAACAAATATAAATAATATATTCATATACACACTATTCTACATTAGTTTTTAGTTTCGTTTTAGAACGCTTGAAGAAAAAAATCGTGTGTTGACTTGGACCGTCGTACATAGGGATTTAGCATGTAAAATCAGACATGTGCGATTTCCTGCTTCCCAAATTATTTTACAAAAAAAACTTTGGGATAAATGTTTTAGGAAACATTTTTTACATGTAAATCAATCAACAAAATTTTTTTTGGAACCATCCCAACGTCAGGAATTAGCCCTAAATTTGTCAAGAAATTGACTGAAAATCATATATCATAGAAATCATTGTAACATTCGATTAGCATTTGTTTGATTTTTTGTTCCAATTTCACGGCTACTGCCATTTTCTAGTCAATTTCTTAACAACTTTAGTCCTAATTCTTGACGTTAATAAGGTTCCAAAAAAAATTTTAGTAATTGATTTACATGCAGAAAAGTATGCCCTAAAACATTTATCATAAGGTTTTTGTAAAATAATTTGGTAAGCAGGAAATCGCACATGTCTGATTTTACATGCTAAATCCCTATGTACGACGATCCAAGTCAATACACTGTATGTCACTCAGAATAGAAAGCTCTTTTAGTGTTTGGCCCAGATTGCTTGGCCTCGCTTTTGTCTTGTCCACAAATATCGGAGCTCAATACAATAATCATCGCTTTCTACTTTTCGTAACATAATATACTACTATTTTGGTGATATAATCTTTGTTCCAGGTTACCATCAAACAAGTAACTCTCCTAGGCATCGGAAATTCGAAATTAGCTACTGCGCATGCTTCGTACCTACAGTCACAAACTCATTCTAAACTTATTTGATGGTAGCTTAGAACAAAACTATTATTAACTTTTAAAGGACAAAAAAATCTTAAATGATTTTGTAAATACTCTTATAATTAGTCATTAATAAATTCAATGCTTTTCAATATTTTATTTAATTCATTAACACTAGAATTACCTTTAAAATTTTGTCAAAAACAGATATTCTTACTGTAATTTTAAATTACGTGATAAATGTTTTAATAATATGAAATACAAAATATTTATGTCAGTCGACTGGGATTCGAACCCGAATCTTTTGATTACTGGTCAAGTTCGAAATGTCTACAATTGTATAGATTAAAACATATATGAACAATTATAATTAAATGAAAATAATTCTGTCATTTGCCATGATTCTGCGATAACGTAATTGGTAGGGCATTTGACAAGCACTCAAAGGTTTGGCTTAGAATCCCGATTAGGTGACATGAATTTTTCATTTTATAATATTATTTAAATATTTATCATGTAAATTAATATATAATATATAATAAAAAAATCTAATAACACAAATGAAATGAAATGAAATATGCCAAAGTTATTTATTTTTTCTATTTTTTTGTATTTTTACGAACAAGGAAATTGTAATGAAAAATTATAAACATAAAAAAATCACTTTTTGTAGTACAGAAGGCAACAGCGAGCGGATATATGTGGTATATTCAACATGATATGATTGTTGATAAAATCATTACACTTGTGTGTATATCAGCGGACGGACAAGGAAATTGGAACGTTGTGTACATAGTGCGATTACGAATGTAGAATATTTAATATAAAGTGAAATGAATATCTGTTTTGTCGCGTGTACAAACAAATCATAGTTAATCAAAATGTGACAGCTCATTATCCAGCAGTAGCATTACCCTTTTTCGACAAAAAAATGATACACAGTTAGTCATAATTAGCAATCTTGACTACTAATCAACTTTACCCGCAACCAAACCAATTAAGTAATGAAAATTTTTCGACCAAAAAGTAAATTCAGTCAACTAATTGCATGACACTAAACCTTTATAATTGTCCATTTATTTTTCTTCTGTGTACGCCCGTATCAGCGCGTATAACTTCGTGTTGGTGTACACAGTTATTTTTACCAGTTTGACTGAAAGGAAAAGGGGTATAGTTATAGTGCTCGATACGGTGTCTGTAATATTTTCAAAAAAATTTGCAGAATCATTTAGAACTCTTTCATATAACTTCTAGATGACGAATCTATACTTAATAATATCAGGGTTTATTGATGTGCGTAGTCGCTTGCTCGCTCGGTCGTCCAAATTTTATGATCGCAACTCCCCTAGATCGTTCATTCTATTTGCACTAAATTTTCATAGTAGATTCAATTAGTGCCTAAGATGAGCATGTGGCTTTATTTTCTTCCAGTGTTGCCAACTTTAAAATGATTCAAGTTTTTAAACAATTATTATGACTACATTAGTTATTCCTGATTAACCAAATTTTGAGCAATGTTTCTCCTGGTGTCCACAAAAATTATATAATTTTACTGCCATTCAGTGCTGTCCATTTTCCGTGAAAAAATTACTAAAATTTTCAAAATTTAATTTTGACTTTACTATTTATTCGAAATTGATCAAATTTTCACAAAACATTTTTCCAGCACCCAAAAAATATATAATTGTACTACCGTACAGAGTTACCAACTTTCCGAGAGAAAAAGTACTAAAATTTTCAAATTTTAATTCTGACTACGATTTATTTGAAAAATATTTTTCACAAAATATTTTTCTGGCCCTCACAAAAATTACATAATTTTGCTACCTTACAGTGTTGTCAACTTTGCGAGAAAAAATTACTGAAACTTTTAAAATTTTATTTTGACTTTACCATTTATTCGATATTAATCAAATTTTCATGAAAGATCTTGCTAGTGTCAACAAAAATTATATAATTTTACTACCTTATAGGGTTGCCAACTTTCTGAGAAAAAAATGTACTTACTAAAACTTTAAAACTTTATTTTAGTTTTACTATCTATTCAAGACTAATCAAGTTTTCAAAAAAGATTCTCCTAGTATCCACAAAATTTATGTAATTTTTATATTATATAATATTGCCTGCTTTCAGAGAAAAAATCTAAATTTTTCAAATTTTTTATTTAGGTTATACTATTTATCAGAATTCAATTCAATTTTTAGAAAATATTTACCTAGTTTTTATAAGAATTTCAAAAATATATTTTCATGCTTTTTTTTAGTTTAAGCATAAAATTATATTTTTGAACAGTGTTGCCAAGTGAAACAATATAAAAAAATTATTTCTATTTCTTAGTATATATGTTATAATATTAAAGTGGTCTATATATACTTCTAATGTTGTTAGATAATAAATTTATTAGTTTCTTCATTTCAATATGAATACGAAACACATAAACTTGAAATGTATATATTATAATGCCAGTACAAATGATATATTCTCAATGGTTTAAGCTAAAGTAGATGAAGTTTATGTATTGACAATGGCAACACATGCAAACATTGTACTAGCTATGAAAGTAAGACAGGCGTGGCAGATTTTAAAAAAAACTGTACACTCTAAACTGAGGAAATATATATTTTTTTTGGTATGTACATTTTGCAATAAAAATCATTTTTATCATTTTAGTTTCTGTTTTGAAAGAACTTCTTGTGAAACCTAGAATAATTAAATTGTCAGAAGCTATTACAAATTAACCGCACACTATGCGTAATATTTTTGTAATAGCATATATTAATTTACTTTTGATACAAATTTTATTGTAATTTTCTAATTATTTGTACAGTAAAAATTTTGTTGTTTTTTCTCGCAAAACATCTAAGAAACAACATTTATTTACTGTTAAAACATCATTTTCTGAAACACAGGAAATTAATTAAATTAAGACTTATCTAATTTTGAACTAACAAGGTAAATTCTGAGATATTTAGTATTTATTTCAATACTATTATTCTGCCGATTATTTCAAATTTATAGTCACAAACTACGAAATTAGTTTTATTTAATTATTCCAATACAATTAAATATATGGTTAACAGAAAACATTACGTTACAATGCTATTTAATATTTTTATATTTAAATTGTTGTTTATTTTATATGTGTATTTAGTTTGACGTTACATATACAGTAAAAGTAAATATTGTATTAGTAACATTTGTTATTACGGTGTGTTTATAAAATTTATAACAGTTTTTGTTTTGTTTTTGTTTACAGGTAAGCTACATACTGACACAGATACTAACAGCGGTATGTATGGATTGTATAAGAACAAAAAGTAAACACTTTTATATTGATATATTTACACAAATACTGACATAAAACTATCTATTTTCTGCCTGTTACAAATTTTTCTAATCTAGTTTTTATTTCATTTGAAAAAAAAAACTTTAATACAAAATTCTATCATATATTTTTTGTATATAATAATATATTATTATTCAATAAAATTTATTACGTGAATATATTTGTTAAATAATAATATTTTGATATAATAATGTTTGTTTAAACTGATTTTGCCAGTATATTGGATAAAATCTATTTGTTAGAGGGATAATCTATCATATGGTCCATTGAAACAAAGATACGAGATAAAATATAGTGTTGTTTGTTTATATTTATCAAAATAATTCAATAATACTCGTGCAAACAAAATATTTATTTGCAATATTTTTGATTGAGTATTTATGTCTGTATTGTTTTCTAATACATACATAAATATATATATATATATATATATATATATATATATATATATATATATATATACTGTTATTAATTGTTTGTACTCTAACATTCCAAAATTTAAATCTTTAAATTTCAAATATTGCAAAATATTAAAAAATTTTACATTTTTTTGAAATTACGTACTTAGTTAGGTTAGAATGCTAGTACCAAATTTTTACTTTTATTGTTATTTTTTATTAAAATTTGATGAAGAAAATTTAAGAATTTGCTTGTGTCATCAAGTAGTATCAACTTTTATTAAGTAATAAAAATGAACAGTATAAATTAAAAATATATACAAATAATATTTAACGTTCCAAAAATGGTAACACATGCTTCTTAATTAATTATCTGTAATCTAGGCTAAAAATGATAGTTTTTTACCGAGCATTTTGAAAAGTAAGGTTGCTTCGTTAATAAAACTTACTCGTTTGCAAACTGCATGCATATATATTTGTAATATGGTTTACGGAAATACCAAAATTTTTCCAATAAAATGTGTATTTACAAAAAGAAAATATAAAAAAATTCCTAGCATTATATTTTCAATTATTTTATTGATAATTAATTCTCTTTAGTTTAAGGATTCGAACCATAGATTACATAAAATTATATCAGTTTACATTAGAATTTTATAATTAGATACGAGTATAAATGCATGTCCCGTTTTGGGAACGTTGGCGTGTAACCAAATCACAATTCGGGGAATACCCTATGTCAGTTTGTTCCGATGTTCTGTGCAGTGTTGATGTATGCAACGTCTATTGATATAAAGTATTTGTTATTATGGAACCCAGGACGTTTTATGGGTAAGTAAAATTTTAATATATGTATATTACAATCTATAATGAACAATAATAATGAATAAACGCTAAAATGTATAATTTTTTATTCATATGCAAATGCATTTGCATTTGTAATTCATATGCAAATGAAGTGGATTTAGTCATTTTACCACCAAGTTCTGGTAACCAACCAGTAGATTCTGATGAGGAAGATATTTCTAACACCTGATATAGTGAATTATCTAACAACACAAACAATTTTATACGCACGGAGAGACAAAAATAATCATTCTTTTGACTTGTCGGAAGAAAATATGAGAGAGTTTTTAGGTCTTTTGCTAATTAGTGGGTATCGTTCCCTCCCAGCCGAAGATGATTACTGGTCTACTGCCGAAGATTTTTGCATTCCAATTTTTGCTAAAACTATGAGCAGGGAAACATTCCGAACGATAAAACGATATTTTCACATAGCCGACAATAAAAACCTTTCTCAGACAAAAGTTGCTAAAGTATCAGAATTTTTCAAAAAACTGAAAGTGCAATTTCAACAATTTGGAATTTTTCACCAATTGCTGAGTATTGACGAGTCAATGGTACCTTATCATGGTCATCACTCTGCGAAAATGTTTATTAGGAATAAACAAATAAGATTTGGTTTCAAAATATGAATGCTGTGTGGTGTGGATGGTTATCCTTATAATTTGGAAATCTACTGTGGAAAAAGTGAAGAGCCCAAAAGTCCTCTAGGTAGTCGTGTAGTTCATAATTTATTAGCAATTGTAGAAGATCCTGCGAGTCATATAATATTTTTTGACAATTTTTTTACGAGTCATTCTCTTATAACTGAATTAGCTGCAAAGGGATTTCGAGCATGTGGAACAATAAGGGAAAATCGAACTGGAAAATGTTCTTTGTGCAATACATCAGAAATGAAAAAGAAAGAACGTGGTTCTTATGACTACAGATAAGATGGTAAAGTTATATGCGTCAAATGGAATGATAGTTCTGTAGTAACAGTAGCAAGTAATTATTATGGAGTGCAACCTTTGCATAAAACTACAAGAAGAGTCAAACAACAAAACAAGAAAGAAGTTCCTCAACCAAATATAATTCGTAAATATAATGAAGGAATGGGCGATGTCGATGTACTGGATAGACTGTGCTCAAGCTACCGTCCAAGGCTTAGATCAAAAAAATGGTGGTGGAATCGTTTTGCGCACGGCATGAATTTAGCTGTTATTGCTGCGTTTCGTTTTTATCAACATATACATCTTGAAGAAAAAATTACTCATCTTAAATTTAGAAGAAATGTTGCCATATCTTTACTAAAATCTGGTGCAATAATGAGAAGTAGACTGGGTGGGCCAAGTACATCGGTACTTCCTGATATCCGATATGACGGTATCAATCATTTTCCTGTCTCGTGTTCCCAAGGTAGATGTATACTTTGCCAATCTAATACAAGATTGAGGTGCAATAAATGTGAAAAAAGGTTGCACAAAAATATATGTTTTGAAATGTACCACAAAAAATAGTGCTTGTATATTAAATATTATATTATGTATAAATTTCATTATCTATCAATACGAAAAAGTATAAATAAATATTTTTTTGAATATCTATATTTTGATATCTTTAAACGCCAACGTTCCCAAAAAGGGAACAAGTAATATAAGCTAAACTACATTTGATAAATTTTTTGTTTTTTCAAAATATAGTTTAAAATACTCTAATTATAACAGGGTGGAAGTTTCAAATTAGTTGAATGCGCGGATCATAGAGCGGCGGGTAAATGGTTAAATTTTATGTAAGTTTTAATGTGTGAATTTGTACATTTGTGGTTTTGGGTGTTGGAATTTAGGGCAAAACTATTTTTACTAGATTATATACCATAAAAAATTATTCTGTAAATAATAATAATTTGCCAATAGACTAGTTCAGCTGACAAAAATAAAAATGGTCGCCGATCAAGTACTCACGCGGATTTATCGATCTGTTAACTGACGTTTTACCGAGAAAAAAAAAACGAATTATGAAAGGCGAATGATTTACGGCGCTCGACGAATCGTTGAATTTTATTGTTTTTCACGATCGCGAAGGAAAACGCTTCTAATACTGGCTACTGGATACCGGCTACGTTTACTGCTTGCTGCCCGCTTACACTCAAATTGATCGCTAAACCACTGCATTTGACGTACCTACATCCAGCTCAGATTTTAACTTTGCAACCGAGTAACCGACCCCAATATTACATTTTTATTTATTATCTCGCAATGGAATTAAACATTTAAACTACGACAAAAACTATGATATAACGTTGGGATTTATAAAGCACGATGAAATAAAACTGGAGAGAAGTATAAAAAAAGAAACTAGCATTGTTATGTAAAAAGCAAGGAACAAGTTGTTTTTACGACATAATTTTGGTTCAAGTTTAGTTTTAAAAATAGCAAGGATTCTAGTTGCTAGCATGTCAGGTTTCGCCTCATAAACTAGCAACCAGCAGACTTTCAGCTTTAGCCTATCCACAACCATGAAAATTCTTATGAAAATTACAGTCATCATTTTTATTGCTGCATAGAGCTACATTACTATGACAAACGTGAATTATATGTATAACTACATACACATATGTATATTCAATTATACTTACAACATCGAAATAAGCAATAAGTCTCATTAAAAGTGTATGTGGACATTACGATGATAACTATAATGTTTTTATATAATGGTGACATATTGTTTGCACCTAGTTTTTTTTTTTATGTTTACATATATACACAATCACGCCACGTATCTATAATTAATTTTCTCCATACATTCATATCCAAATAATCAACTCTAGCTTCATCCACATTCATGATATCTCTCATATATATGCTCTTCTATTTCTACTACTTGGAAACTTTTGCTTACGCAAAACACTTTCAATCATACCACTCCATCTACTCATCATAACGCAAACACCCATTGTTTGTAGACAAGATTGCCAAGTACATGCAAATGAGTAAGTAAAACAAAATACAATATGAAACTGTGCTAAAAAACAAACACATGGTATGTGAACAATGTTACAAATATATTGTTTATCTAACTTAACGTTAATATTTTTAATAAATAAATATTAGGACAGCCAAAAATTGACAAAAACGGACTATGATTTCGAAATTAAATTTTTTTACAATGCATAAACTTCAATGTGTGGCATGGCGATTTGCAGGTGCAGGTAGCATTTGTGTATAAGTAAGCAAGTAGATAAATGTAGAATAAGAGATGTAAAAGATGTAGCGAGTGTGTGCACGCTGCACGGAGACATCTATTTTACTTAGTCGTATTTTGGAACGAGGTCAATCTCTGTCGATTGGCGGGCGGCCAACGACAACGCAAGCTCGTCGGGCATCGTGCGTCCGTCGCGTCGGTCGCCCGGGAGCAAAGCGGAACGTCGAAAAACAACGGGACAAACGGGAATCCGTAAACGGAAAATTCAGTTAACATGCTTTTATCAATTGTACAGCCGCTCGCACCGCTCGCACCACTCATATCGCCGCGCCGCGCCGCACCCCGCACACACCCAACACAAAACGTCGCGCGCTCCTAACCGTATCAAACTACACAAAATTTATCTCCGACTTCAAGTTTGGCCAAGCGTCTTCGCACCATTCCACACCCTGTCTTTTCTCGCTCTCGCTTGTGCAAGGAAATAGGAGCGATGTTTGTTCTCGACTCTTTTTCACATACATATTATGTGCGATACGATACGCGGTTTTCGCTTTCAGATTTTCTTCGAAACCAACTGGGAAAAACACACGTACATACGTCGCGTCGCCGTCGCCGTCGTCGCTGTTGTCGTCCTATCCGTTACTCGTTTCTTCTGTCATATCATACACTCATTTATTTTATCAAACCGTATTTTATTTGATTTTATTTCCTATTGAAAAATCGCAAATATTTTATTTATTCACGGCGATGTAGGTACAATGAGGAATGAATATTTTGCAATATGGTCCTTCCTTTTGTACAATAACTACATCATTTACATTTATTTTATTTTGTTTGATATTGTTTGATAATTCAAATAATTCAAATTTTCTTGTAAAAAAAAGAAACTATCAAATTTAGTGTTTTTATTGTTTATTTTTTTACAATTTTAATGATATTACAAAAAAAAATTTAATTTATACGGTGACTAGGTTAAAGCATAAAGTTTGACTGTGCCTCATTTGAAATAAAAATTAAGTTAAATACATGTTTCGATCTAAAGATCTCGTCATCAGTGGAATTTATTTTTAATTAATTGTTATGTTTATAATTTTTTACTGTAATATATCATATATTTTAATAATAATATTTTTGGAATAATATAGACTGATTTTTAAGAACAAAATCTAAAATAATTATTTTCACAAAGTACGAAGTAGGTACTATAGAATTTCATGATTTTTATTATTCTGTAATATAGTGTATAAAATTATAAATCTTGTAATTGCAGTGATAACATAAAATTTATATTTAATGATTTGTTTATATTATAATATTTAAAAATATATGAGTGAATTCTAACTGAATAATACGGCATAATTATGTAATAGACATATGTACATAATATTAATAATTCCGAGACTTTTAATTTAAAAAAAATTATAAGACAAACAAAGAGAACAATTGTATAGGTGTGTGTGTGTTGGTGGAAGAAAGTTTCGTAGAAAAAGATGGGCGAGGAAAAATTGTTGAAATAAGATTGTGGTCCCAGTGGCACGGATGCGTGGCGTATAAATCTGAGAAACCAGGTTACATTGCAAACGTACTAGTTATTCCCAAATAATGCGCTTACACTGTCTGAACTGGGATTTATTTTCGATACGACAAAGTTGTAAGAATTGACGACGCAGGTATCCGTAGATGTGTGTAAAAAGCAAGTGTGCTATAAATAAAACATATTTGCAAATCGCGAGTCTCAAATCGACCAACGGCCACACCACAGAATTGTGTTTGTTTTAGCGAAGCTATAAGCATATTTAAATGCGATGTTCGATTCGGTACTGCATGCATTCAGCACGCGCGTGACTGCGACTCTACGATCCGATCCCCGTTGCGGTTTCCAACTTGGACTAGCTGTGCCTGTGCCCGTGAGATGTGCCCGTGCCCGTGCCCGTGCCCGTGCCCGTGCCCGTGCCTGTACCCGTACCCGTACCCGTGCTCATGCTTACTGTGCTTACGCTGACTGAGGCGAGAGTAAAGTTAACGCGCGGTGCCCTCAGATTTATAATGTTGTTTTTGTTTGCATGCGAATGTTGAACAACAAATCAACGCTCGCGGACGCTAATGGAGAATAATAGCATTCGTATGCTGATTTTGCACTCCAAACGTGACGTATTCCCACCGCTACGACTACTGCTTGCCGACAGTGCTAACTCTGACATTGTCCCACTCACGTAAACGTTACATTGTGCAACGGCACCACTTGCTGTGCTGTGCTGTGCTGTGCTGTGCTGTGCTGCGCTGCGCTGTGCTATGCGCTCGGCACTATGAACTATGCACTGGACTAACACTTAACGGACATCTGAATTCCAAACATACTGAATCAACATAAGAATGCTTTGTTATGCATATTGGCTATTTCAAATGCCCTCTCTATCTTGTTTTTGCACACTATTACATTTATCTCTTACTCTCAAATATTCTTTACAAAATAATAGTCAGTCAGTTTTATTTTCAATCACTAAACTGTACTAATAAAAACAAATATAAAACTGTTGGCTTTATATTTCAGTTTATTAGCCCATCTTCAGGTAACAAATGTGTTACAGAATTATTTTTTCTAACTATATATATAAATATTTATATTTAAAACTTATCTACAACAAAGTGTAAACGAGGTTTAAACAGTAGAGATGTAAGCAAATCAATTTATTCATTCATAAAAACTTTATTATCAACCAATGCTTTTTGGATTTCCATTGCTTCTAAGAAATTCATCTTCAGATCTTTGTCGCAGATATGTAAAATTTCCATATCCTCTATAATACATTTATGGCCTAAGTCTAAGCAATATTTTGCAACATTTGAATATATTTTTTCCAAATCTAATCGATCTACACGCGTCTGAAATTTTTTTTATCTGTTTGACCACTGTAAATAGCTGAGCAATCTCCACATTTAATTTTGTATGTATTTGTTAAATATAATTTTATTCGTTATTTTATTACTTACCAGTATATTTTTAAGTTTGATTTTGTTATAAAACGCTGAGATAATGTTCTTTGCTTTCAATGTTTTCGAAATATTTAGACTTATTTTTTCAACATATTGTAATATTCTGTAATTTTTACCACTTTGACTGCAAGGAAAAAAATTGTATAGAAATCTTTTATATAGCCCCTACATGACGAATTCGAACTTAATTTATGTGGATGTATGAGTGTGCATCGTCAGCTCGCTCGGTCTTCAGTCAAAATTTTGTGATCGCCATTCCTCCTAGACGGTTCAACCGATTTTAATGAAATTTTCAGGATAAATTTGTCTAGTACTCAAGAAGGTCATGTGGTTTTGTTTTTTCTAGTAATGCCAACTTTCCGAGTAAAAAATTACCAAAAATTTTTAAAATTCATTGTAGCCACATTGTTTATCCGATTTTTATCAAATTTTCAGAAAAGATTCTCTTAGTGCCAACATAAATTATGTAATTTTAATAAAATACAGTGTTGCAATTTTCCAAGAAAAAAAATTATTCAAATTTTTAAAAATTCATTATGGCCATGGTATTTAACCGATTTCTTATTTCTTAGAATTTATGTGATAATGTCAAAGTGGTATATATATATATATATATATATGTGTGTGTGTGTGTGTGTGTGTACTTCTAATCTTGTTTTTTTAATTTCTTGTTCTCCATTGTAAATTGTAACATATTTTCTATTAAAGATTTGATTAAATATGTATCTTTAAATTTTGTTTTAAGTTTTTCAATAACTATCTATTTGTTCTTTTATTTGTTCTTTTGTTTGTTTTTTTACAACTCCATTCTTTAAATCGTATTAATAATTTTTGTAAAATTGTATTTTAAATCTATGATATCGGTTACCTTATTTAAAGCGACTTCAGTAGCTATTGCTAAGTTCTGGAAATCTGTTTTTGTGAGTTTTTTTAGGTACTGTATACATTAAATTTTTTTAAGATGATTTTTCTGCTTCTGTTAAAGATGATGACATGTTGCAAATCCTTTAGTAGAAATTATGTGGTTGATATTCTTCTGATTTGTTGTCTTCTGTTTTTTTTTTTGATCCGTAATTTTCTTCTTATTTAAATATTGGTGTGTGTAAAGTCGTTGTCAATAATATCAAACACAACTGGATGCAATTTATAAGTCAGTTCACAATAGATCAGTTTTAGATGTAATTTTAAGTTGTATCGGATAGAATACTGATTTTTCATTTCCTTTTTTATACACATAATTTTGACTTTTTTAACATTTTTTTTAATCACATTATTTTTTATTTGCGCTTTAACTGAATATAATTAGGTATAGTAATATTTATGAGACACTATTTATTGAATCAGAAATGATTATTAACTGATTGAATTTTGTGAAATACACGTCTGTATAACACAGCCAATTTAGCTCCACTTGCTTCTTTAATAACTTAGATGGAAACGATTGTCGGCACTTGTTGAAATATTATTAAAATAATAAAAACAAACACAAAACCCTGGTTTTTAACATTCAAATTTTTTTAATTTAACATATGTTGTACATTTCGGCTTCTTAAGTCATCACACAGGCGAAATGTATATCGTACGTTAAATAAAAAAAAAAGAAACTTAAAAGCAAGAGTTTTAATTATTTTAATAATGTCTCAACAAGTGCCGACTGCAGTTTCCATCAAAGTTATAAAATGTACTATTTATAAGAGTTATCGCAATTCAAGCTGAACTATACAAATATTGATTATTTTGTCTTACGACTAAATTTGTCTGTTTATTCATTATTTACTGAGTATTTTTAATATCGATAATAGATATAAAAATTAAATTGGTTTTAAGTAAAAGATCCCACGTAGTGAAACTTAATAGAGCAGAAATTAACTAATTACAATTTCTCTTGAACTTAATGTTAAGCTAATATATAAGAAAGGGAGCAGGCAGCGAAGCAAGATTAAATTAATGAAAATTTTATTGAGTGTTCATATAATAAATAGGAAATATGTCAGCAAACGATTTGATCGTATCGGAGGGTTTCGAGTTTCGGGCTGCTCTGTGGGCTGCGGGTCGAGAAGGCAATTGTTAAATCTTAACGAAGTGGACAAGCGCTCTATTTGTCTCGCTTCATTATTGCTTAATTATACACGATTACCTACACTTAGCAGTTAGTTAGTGATGTTATGAGGGGAAGCCGGAGACTGATGGCAACGCAGCGTTTATTACAATTAAAAGAGCGCATGCGCGCCAAGCACAGACTGGTACGGTAACAGGTAGAGTCCCCGTGTTGACTGTCGTTAGAACTTCGAAATGAAAAAACTTTGTGTTGGTTGCGCTAATAAAGTTTATTCGCACGTGAGTATTCGTACGCGGCTACGCGCCACTTTTCACTACGTTGCGCCATATGGAACGGAACGGAACGGAACGGAGGGGAACAGAACGAAACGAAACGAAACGCAACGGAACGGAACGGGAACAGAACAGAAACGGGCTAATATATTAAAAACGAGCAGATGAAAGGACGTTCAACAGATATTAACAGGCAGGTAACTGCAAACCTGGACCGCCATAAAAGACACCTGCACACAATATACGAAACATTACATACACAACACAAATAACGCACACATTCTTTCGTAATCAAATCAAAACGTCTCATGTCATGTCTTTTGCCAACTGAACGATGAGATAAACAAAAATTATTTTTAAATTTAAAAATACTACATTAGGAATATATATATATATATATATATATATATATATATATATATATATATATATATATATATATATATATATATATATATCAGTAGATTTGAGGGTGCATAGTTAGCTGTCTGTCTGATTTAAAGAAAAAGAGAATAAAAAGGAATGGAATGGAATGGAACGGAACGGAACGGCAAGGGCTTAGACCGTCATTACAGCAACAAGAACCTTAAGCGAACGTAAAATCTTTCCGTTGGCTCGCCATGAATCTTGAAATCCGTTCTGTTCCGTATTGTGCACGAGTCGTGTTCGTCTAATTATTGGCTGATTTATTTTGCCCAAAGGGTTACGCACCATCACGAATACATATACACCGTACCCCGTATCGCATACACACATCGACACTGTTGTTTACGTTCAGCTCAGCCGCATTAGAGAAACGCTACGCCTACTTTGTTCTTCCTTTCCTTTGCTTTTGCTTTTCGTGCGAGACATTACCGCGTAATTTATAATTCCTGCGACTACTACATTTTACACGACACGACTTAGTCTATACGATTACCGACGCGCTGCGCTGCGATGCGACGGCAACGACGCGACGCGACGCGACGACGTTAGATACAAGATAGAATGAAACAAGACACCGTTATTTATTTATTTTTTTCAGCAATTTATAGCCGTTTTTCGGCAACATTATTAAATCATTTTGTTCGTGTTTTATTAGTAATCGTATAAAGTAATTTAAAAATGATTTATCGCGCGGAACACGAATGAGGCCCCACCTTTAGTAGCCGAAAGGGTTCCCCAGTGATTTATATTTTCATGTTGAGATTTTGCTTTCATAAAGTTTTAAGTTTTCATTTAAACGCCTCGAGAACGCATTCGTCAATAGAACTTTTCATCAACTGATGAAATTAACTCGCTTTCAGTATTATTTACGAACTGGAACTGGAACTGGAAATCTACACTGTGCTTCCTGATGACCAACGCAACGCTTTATACCACCAAACCCTAGGCCTAGCTTGCCTTTGCCTCTGCTCAAATCTAAACCCTTATGCCCTTTATGCCTTCTGACCTGACTTCCACTATACGCACCACACCCTATATCGATAATATCTAAGGTAGAAACTGATTATTCCACTAACTTTTCACTTATGCTTAAATCATCTTCATACCTTACCCTTTTCTGCGCTTTCTCCTAATTAGCATTTTATTATCTAATTTACATTTGTTTGTGTATTCTGAAATTATTATTTCATCATTCATTTAAACATATTTTTATATATATATATATATATATATATATATATATATATATATATATATAATAAACTTTGCTACTTTCAAGGGTGTTGTTTTGACCAGATATTTTTGTTGAGCTAAATTGTTAATTCAAAAGAAAAATTCAAGAAAAAAAAATGGAAATAAATTTTAAAAAATCATAATATGAATTACACATTTCGTATAGTATAGATATAGAATTTATTCTAATAAATACCTTACATTATTTTAGTAAGCCACATTATTTGGCTCTACAAAACTTAAAAGGTCTTTCATTAAACTTTTATTAGAAACAATTTTTTTTTTAACAAGTAGTTTTAGTTTTATTAACTATGTAAACAACAATAAACAAAGTAACATTTACTTTATTTAGATAAAATTATGTATAAATTATCTACAATAGACAAATTAAAAGATGTGCTATTATGAAATGATTGTAAGTAGAAATATAAAAGCGAAACTAGAAAGTAAGTGAATTTTTATTTATAGTGGTAGAAATAAAGTAGAAATGAAAGCAAGATAAAGTGAAGCAAAGCAAAGCAAAAGAAAACAATCTAACCACAACAGAATAATTTGGTGTTGAGCACAGTACAACACAGTGCAGTGCAGGAACTTGGCTGTGTGTAGTACAATAACACAAATTTATCAGCTCGCATATTCCGTACGTAACTGTAACATGGTTCCATACATGGCCGTAGACAATAGTGTAGCGTGGGCTTGCTAATAATCCAATGCGAACGTGTTCGGCGATCCACGATCTACGTACGTTATATGTATAGGGGTTTAGTTGGTTTGATATTTTAGGGGAGAAACGGAGAGCTCAGAGTACCAGATCCAGTAATCAAGTGCAGCGTTGTTCATACGGATGTGCAGTTCAGAATCGAAATAATGTTACAACTCTAACTAAAGCGTGTTGCTGTGATTGACGGCGTTATTCTCCAGTCACGTATATGTTGACTGCTGCTTGCTTGCTAGCTTTACTGTTCTTGCCTTAAGCCATACCTACCACAGCATTGCGTCGCATAGTTCGATATTATAATGCGGATACGATGGACCGTTCGTTCCTAGTTCCAACCGTTCCAACTATAATATTATGCTCAACTCGAGACAATACTTCGCTCCCAAATATACCATCTGCTCTGTCCTACATTGCAAATGATTCTACTCCAAAACTATGTTTATTCCTCAAACTATCTTTCCTACTAAGAATATTTTGTCAATATTTTAATATGCATCATTGCAAAACTTTATTTGCAACTCTTCATTTAGTGAATTGGAGAATCAGTTAACTTATAAACTGTATATTAAAATTATCGTATAAATTTATATAATATAAACAATTTCAACAGTCAAAAAAGCTAAATACACAGAAACGACAGAATTTTAATAGAACCAGAATGAAGGGAAATTTTTTGTATTTAACAAAACATACTCGTAAATTTAAAGTCTCATTTTGTAATTAAACTTTTTATGTAATTATTAATTTAATTATATTATATGACTATTTAAAACTAATTAAAAAAGATGATCAAATTCAAAATTTTATCATTATTAGATTGGATGATAAAATAAAAGAAATTATTTTTGCAATAAATTTGTACAATAATTAATAAAATTGGTATTGGTTTCATCTGCTGACCATCGAGATTATCTTGCGACTGAAAAACAGAATATAATCGCTGTTATAATGGCAATAGAACAAGTAAAAACTGTTTAATATGTATTTCTAACTAAATAAATAAATATCTAAATAATATTTTTAAATTTTCTATTGCAAAATCATCATTTAATATTTGGTTGACTAATAAATTATAAAAAAAAAATAATAATTAAAATTAAATTGTAGTACTTTTGCTACAGCCTTTCGCTTTTCTTTTTTTTAATTTATTCATGTTTAATTATTATATATTAAACATAAAAACTACGTCTTAAGCGCCAACTAATAAGGTAAAAATATGTAAAATTTTAAATGGTACATTTTAATTATTAATTAAATCCTAGAATTAATCATTTAGGTTATATTGAAAAAAAGATTGTGTATATTTATTTTGACGTATTGATTATAATGAGTGTTTCACACGTTGTTGGCTCCTGATTATGCTCTATAACTTTTAAGAAAATAAACATAATTCAGTGAAATTTAATTCGGACTTACCTAGGTAGGTATATATGAAGCTTGGTTACTGAAAGCCGATTGTTTACGGGGTATTGAGGCTGTGGCTCCCAAGAATGTGTTTGTGAATATCTTCCATTAAATGGAGAAACATGTGCAGGCGTATCTCTCAATGCTAATGGCGACAACTTTCAACACTTGCTATAATATCATACTTCTCATACATCAAAGCATATTCTTACAAAATTTTAGTCAATTACGTCTATTAGTTTTCAAGTTATAAATTAGGAAAAATCATGGGGTAAAACATCGTCTCCGGTAATAATAAACAGAGGTTAGCTGTTAACTCGAAAATAAATTCAGGTTAAGTTAATGAATTCATATTAACAGAATAGGATATACCTAAAATAACCAATCCGAAAATAAGAAAATAAGTATTATTTTTATATTTTATTTTTAGTTACAAGATACTCAAAGGTGAGTACAACTGATATTCCTAACATCCCATAAATTAATTTCAAATCAAAAACAACAAAATATATTCAATACAAATCATTACATAATTAAATAAATTAAAATACTAAATTTTTTTTATTAATAGAATCAAAAAAATTATATTTTTTAAACATTTTCAGATATGAATAATACATAAAAGTTAGAGCTTTATATGCTTTTAATAACTAGTATTACGCATACTTTTTTTTAAAGCTGCATAGAACTTTAATTTTTAGAATAATTATTTGAAAAATGTAACGCAAAGTAGGTGTGCAAAAATAAAGTGTGAAATAAAGTTATGTAAAAACAATTAGTTTAATATTGTTTTGCAAATTAATAATTGTTTACAATTTCAGTAATAAACTTGATGTCGGGATTTATAGCGGATTTAGAAACAATACAACGATTGGCATTTGGATTTATTTATAATTGATTTGGTCACGAGAAAATTTGACTATGCTGTGTTAGTGTTTTTCAAACCATTTTAGTAATAATTGATTTTGACGATTATCATGCTACAGGTCAAAATTCAATACATTAAATACAACCAATCGATTTTCATTATCTACCAGTTTTGTTACCATTTTGTAATGTATATTAAACAATTATGATATGTATTATTATAGAATTCAAACTTAAAAACAATATTTCTGCAAATTTCCAAAATATTTTTTATATTAAAAATAAATTTGTTTCAAAATGATAATTAGGAATGGGTTTTAAGAATATTAGGGGTAAATAATAATGAAAATTAATATTATTATAATAATAATTATTATTATTATTTCTATTAATTAGTGGTGTCAATATAAAATTGTGGAATAATGAAATTTCAATATTATCTGATATACAACATCGAACAAAATTGTTCATGAATGTCACTTGGTGAAATTAATATAATAATAATATTCTAAAGTTGAGATATTTTCTCAAAATTTCACAAGTTACTCAGTCATTGAATCGGCTGTTAAGCTATGCATCAATGACTGGCCAGATTAACCATAGACACGTGACGAGGTCCTAAAGACCGAAACACGTGTCTATGGTTAATCTGGCCAGTCATTGATGCATAGCTTAACAGCCGATTCAATGACTGAGTAACTTGTGAAATTTTGAGAAAATGTCTCAACTTTAGAATATTATTATTATCTGATATATTGACTTACAAAACAAATATTTGCTAAAAAAATATTTTTTATTTATGTATTTATTGTCAAAATAAAGTTTTTTAATTTTTATTTTTACGTAACGTCATCAGTGTAATATTTATAAACGCTGTTTCTCTCTCAAAAATTATTGGCAGCAGTAATTAATAACCCCATCAGTATAACAGTGGTACATTTCGTTTAAAAGTATTAATGGTAATAATATTTCTAACCGTTTAGCGAATACATAACAGTAAATTTTCTAACATTATTATACTATTTACTTATATTTATTCGTTAACGATGTTGGTGAACTACTGTATATTTTAGAAATTATAATATGTTTTCTGAGTTTATATGACACATTTCGAAATTTTTTTAAATGTAGAATAACATATACAAAAATTAAGGATACCCATTGTATTGATCGAAATGTAATTTACACTATTAGAAATAATGTAAAATTACATAAAATACTCTGTAATTTATTGGTATTTTCATTACATTTGAGAGCTTGAATAAAAATATATTTTACTAAATTTCTTTTTAAATCTCATTTTTTTTTTATTAGTAATTTAAAATTTAAATTACGTAAAATTACATGGAAATAAAACGTTCTATTTTTAACAGTGCAGTAGGAATTTCAATAGAGTTAATTATTGATTTATCTTTTACTTTTTATTACTAACTGACTCATCGGATTCAAAAACATTTCTAAGAAATTTTATATAAATTTTTTTTTAATTTATGGAAATATTATTTTTAAAACTGATTTTTTGGCATGAATATATTTGTGTATGTATTAAAAAAAAAAAAAAACAAACAAAATAAACGAGTATGATGTAAGCGGAGATTATATGGAAAAAATCGTATAATATGATTTGAATATAAATACAAAAAAACTGGTGAATAACGTGAGAAGTACGATTACAGATGGAAAATAAACCGAAGCAGAATATTAGCTTGGTTACGACTTTTTTTAGAATCATGGGATATTTAAGAAACCAAACTGTTAAAAGAAACAAGCGTTGAAATCGAAGATAAAAAAAAAAAAAAAAAACGGTAAAGTAGCTAGCTTTGTTTCTCTGATAGAAAAAAACTTTTTAGCTTTTGTTACGATATTTCATCTGAATTAAATTCTGTTAGCAGAAGTATCATTTGAAATTTATATAGAAAATGAAATTTGACAATACAAGATTTCACGTTTAATAAATTATTTAAACATATCACGAAATATAGTGACATAGGTAGACTTTGAATTTTTTTTTTAATATTCTTTTTTGTAAAACCGTTTCTTTTTTTAAGATTGCTCTGGATATCTGGGGAAAAAATTTCAAAAAAATAAATAACAATTTTTCTTAGGTAATACAGTAATTGTTGGATTAAATATAGATAATAAGAAAAATTAAATATTTGAAATAAAAATTAATAAAAATAGAAAATCGCAAAGAAAAGATTTGCATTTTTTTAATATATATTTACAATTAATTATTACTTGTAAAAGTATTAATAGCAAACAAACAGTTAATATATTTTGCATTATTATATAATATAAATATTATAAAAAAATTACCAAATTAAGTTTTTTTTTTTTTTTAAGTATAAATTACCAATCTGCGATAGCCATTTGGACCCGGATTCGAGTCCCACTTGGTACATGACTGTACTGCCTTTGTGTTGTCTAAACAATATTTGAAACCAATAAACATTTGTCGCTGAATAAAAGCTTTTGCACCTATGTATATATGTGTATAAAAAAAATCTAATAGTCACAATACATTGAATGACTCATTGTTATGTACTCTTACAAGTTGAACAAAAACTATGTATGTTCATTGATATAATTAACTTGGTTTAGATTTTATAAATTTGTAATTAGTTAGTCCACTGCTGCGTTCACGAAGTCCGGTTCGGCCATATCTTGCTATACGAAATATTCCCTCGTCCGTCGTCACGACTGTTTACCGCTAAAACACTTTGCTTAAAGCTACGCGAAGTATTGCTCTTCTTTTAATCCAAAAATCGACATCATATCGGAAAATTTTCTATTATTTTTTTTTTGAAAATTATTATTAGGGAATTTTTTTGGTGCTTGTCTAAAAACTAAAAATGTATTAGCCGAGATAGTCGTCAAGTTACCCTAGACTCTGAAGACTCACCCCAGAGTCCCCTTTTAGGCCAATGCAGCTACTAGGATATGTAGTGAAACCCCACCAGTAGAAACCTATGCAACAAAAATATAAATACATTTATATTTTAACAAGACAAAAACATAATGCATAATGATGGTGGAATAATACTTGCCTTCCAGTTAGAACAAAGTTCTTTGTTCTAATTAACAAATAATATTCGCAAAAAAAAAATTGATTTGATTCAAATGTTCACATTAATAGAGATCAAGGAATGGTCATAAGAACAATAAGTAAGACAAAGATTGACCTATATCTCTATCTTTTTTATTACACTGCGCCCGAAGGTGCATCTTTAGGACGTTATCTCAGTATTTGTTTATGTGCTAATGTTATGTCTTGCGTGGAAATAAACACCAAATATCGCGCGTCCCACTTACCGAAACAATAATATTGAAAGCATATAAAATTGAAGAATTTTTTTATATAGGTACTACCTAAGGCAAAATTATTTTTTGTATAAAAATTAAATAGCATAAAATGCTACCTGCTACAATGTTATACCTTAAATAACAAAATAATTAAGAAAACCGCAAATAAAATAAAGTTTGCTAAGAATGAAACCGTTGAATATTAACAATTTTGTTTAATAATTTATTTTGTAAACAATAATTGTAATTATAAATATTGCTCAAACTTGCAACCATTTTAGTCAGTATATAATTGAATACGTATAAATAATTTATTTATAACTTTTATATATATATATATATATATATATATATATATATATATATATATATATATATATTAACTTTAGTATAAAATTAATGAGATATATACGATGAAGCCTAGCCTCAATAAATGCTTATTTTGGACTGTTTCGTTGAACCGCAACAATGGCCAGCTGAGGCACATGGAATTGTATCTACTCTGTCTAACAACTTTTGGAAGTAATTTTTTACCGGTCTAGGACATCTCGGGCCGGCCACTTCGGTCCGGCCACTTCGGTGCGGCCATCTCGGCCCTGGCCATCTTGGTCCCGGGCCAACTCGGTCCCGAGTCAACTCGGTCCCACCGCACAGAGAATTCAACCACAAATGTATTTAAATAATTATTTATAAATTTACGTTTTCTCGTTGTAGTGTAAGATGTATTAAATTATATTTAATTTTTGCAATACTTACCTTTCGTTGTTAATATGCTCCTATTTCATTGCCGGCTGACAATATTAACATTAGAAACAAATGCAGAAAAAAAATCAAATAACAAGAAAAACAATACAGGCTAATTTAAAACAAATTAAAAGTTTTACAATAAGTACGGATTACAAGTAATTGTATAACATGTGATATTGTAGTATAGTTAATCCGTGCTTATTTTAAGGCCTTTAATTTATTTTAAATGAATTAGTAATATGTATCTTGTTAGTTAAAAAAAAGTAATACAGGATATGTTTAAATAAAAATCACAATTTCAAGCCATTTCAATGTTTTATATTTGAATTTATATTAGTAAAAAACAGACTGGATTCTCTATGGATATAAAAAGCAAATAAAAATATCCAAAATTGTATATCCCCAGATTTAATTGCAAGTATAATAAGGACAAAGGTACAAGTCACACTAAATAACAAGACAAATATTACAAATGAATTAAAAACAAATTAACGTCCCTAAAATCAGCACGGATTAACTATCACACATATTACAAAGAGACGAGTAATCCGCACTTATTTTAAAGCCTTTAATTTGTTTTAAATTAGCTTTTAATGTTTGTCTTCTTCTTTCATGTTAACATACTGATAAGTATGAATTTGTATGTGATGATGATGTGTGTGTAAGTAACAAAAATACACATCATTAGTATTTTTCTAAGTACAATTAAATTGTTTTATGGATATGGTCAGCCGGCAATCAAATAGAAGCATAGGTACTATCAGCAAAAGGTAAGTATTATAAAAATTAAATATAATTTAATATATCTTACACTAGACCGAAAAAACGTAAATTTATAAAAAAAAAACGCAAAATAATCGTTTAAATGCATTTGTGGCTGAGTTCTCTACGCGGTGGGACCGAGTTGGCTCGGGACCGAGTTGACCCGGGACCGAGATGGCCGGGACCGAGATGGTCGCACCGAAGTGGCCGGACCGAAGTGGCCGGCCCGAAATGGCCCTGTCCCATTTTTTACTGCTTGACATATTAGAAATGTGTTTCTGAATTTTTAGCTTTAAAAATGGTTTGTTTGTTACAGATTTTATATTAAAATGAATTAAATAATTATATTTTTAACTTAAAATTTGTATATTTCTTTTAATTTTTGCTGGGGAAACCTTGTCTCTCTTGCCTCCTCTGAGAAACCACCATTGACCCGTATAAAAAGATATTATTTTAATAATTTAACTAACTTGCTAGCTCTTATAGTTCTCGAAATAGCAATAGCGGTGCATAAGACAGTTTCATATTTCTAATAAAACTTACAATTAGTGGAATATCAGATTATCTTTATAAATGTAAATAAAAACGGAGAAAAAAATCGGTTAAATATATGTTTAGAAATAGTGAAGACTAGTATTTCAAACGAATGAATTAGGTATGAAAAGTGTGGGTAGGCTGAAAAAAATAAATTCACATCGACATTAAGAAAACAAGCAGTTGTGGTAGCCATTTATTATGGATAAGTTATTATTGCGTGTTAATCGCAAAGTTGAACAGAACAGAACAGAACATTATGTTTGTAGGGGCAGCACCGCACCAAGGCACTATCGCTATCGTTATGTTACTATATCGGTGCACAGCACAAACCATCGACAATAAATAAAACAATATTTAGCGAAAGCTATAATTTTCTAACGCTATATAAATGATTTCTTGTTCACAATCCATGCCTTAATCGTATAGCAAGCAGGTATGTATAAATTATGTAGCATTTACCTCAAACTTTATTAATGAGAACAGCAATTAGGCTGTGTGTTGTTGTGCTGTTTACCCAAAGAATCTATTAAGCAAAAAGCGAAATTTATTTTACATCCTAATGTTTGTTTGTTGATTCGCATAGCCGCACAGACTCTTGCTAGTTGCCATTCGCCATTCGTCTACCATTTTCCTGCGTGACACTATTCTTTCTCTATTTAAATTGTTGATGAAAACTTTTAACAATACAATACATTTTGATATTTTCAAATAGTTATATCATATTTGCATGCTAGTGTTATAAATCTTCTTAACATTTCTTAATTATATCTGATTTTCTACACCGTTTGTTTTTTGCACAAACTTATTTTATTTTATTTTTACATTACAAATACTGATTCAAAAGTACTATATTTTAATTTTATGTACTACCCAATATTACTTAAAAACTGCAAATTTAATAATTAGTTTTCTCTGTTTTTTTTTTTAATTTTATTTTTTTTTCGTTTTTCCACCGGGTGTTAGGCAAGTGCAGTTTCAAGAGGCTTATATCTCCAGAATATTTTTCTTCCGACTTCAACAACGGGACTCTGTACAAGTTTTACTGTACATACATCATTTCAGGGAAGTTTGCTTTATGAAACCATTTATTTCATTTGTTGTACTTTGTATTTACACTCATACAATTCGTAAATACGATCTTCAAAAATAAAAATCTGCTATGGCCAACACAAAATCGACCGTCGTCACCACGAAGTTCTTAAACGAAATAATTTCTAACGAAGAAATTTTTATTGAAAAAAAAAATAATAACGTATCATTATTATTATATTACGTATCATATAACTATGGAATGTATCTACTAATGTATAAGTTTTATGATCATAGGATTTGCCAAAGAATTGGAAAGGGCAAGTTTTGACATACATATCTATATCGAAATATAGCAACGTTTGTAAAATATTGTTTTTTTGTTCGAAATATATCTGTTACGAATTATTTGTAATAGACAAAAAAGTGATATTAGTAAACTAGCACTTCCAGTGAACAAATTTGTATCAAAAGTTGATCAAATTAAGATATTAACACCCAAAGCTTAAATATAAATTTGCTAAAAAAATCGTTAACTAAACTGAATTTGCCCTATACTTGTCCACAAATATACTGACTACACTAAAAATAGTTGACTTATGTTAATGTTAGACTAATTCGTGCTTATCTGTAACAATCTCGAAAAGTCAAATTTGGTATAATTACAATTACTCTCTTACTATAAGTGACGGTCGATAAAACGAAAAAATGTATTGAAATTTCACTTTATTTTGTTTATATTTTACCATCCGGTAAATTATTATTTGTATTAGTAACACGTTACTGTAAAAGGTATTCTGGGACCCATAGAGTTGGCACAATGTATAAATTAGTTTTACAAATTAATATTTAAATATTAGTAAAAAAATATTTGAAAATATTTCTTTTTTGTCTTTGTATTGCAATCTTGCCACTGTATGTTTTTCATGTGATACCGGATAAAATGTTTTTCACATCTAAAAAAAAAAGATGCATAAATAAAACAAAATAAATATTCAAATTATGATAACTTTATTAATATTTAATAGTCCTGTCACGTTAAAAATAATTTTAATTACTTTTATTAAAATAAAAAATAAAATAATTTGCTATCTATGCAATCTATGTATATATATATATGCAATGTTTTCTGCGATGCCATTAAGAGATTTACAAATATTTTAGTTTCCACTTAATCTCAATGAACTAATATAATTAGAAAATGTAACATATTTGGAAAAATGTATTGGCGTCGTCGAGATTCAAACCCGGGACTTTGCGACAAACGTCCTAACTAATAAACTACGAGCCCACGACGAAACAAGCACATTTTTCCAATTATATTGCTTTAGTCAAACACAATATAATTAAAAAAATGCGAAAGTAATTCTGACGAGGCCAATAAATTTTCCAAATATATTAAATTTTCTAATTATATATTAGTTCATTGCAATTAAGTGATTATTAAAATATTTTTAAATTTATTGTCATCGCAGAAAACATTGTTTTAATATATTACTGTAATACAACCGACTAAGTTAACGCCGGAGAGTTGAGGAAGCGCATTTTTATTACCAAAAACGTTGCATAAGCGCAGAAAAAAAAACGTTGCATAAGCGCGAAAAAAACGTTGCATAAGCGCATTAAAATATAAGGTTGGCTTAGGGTAAGTTAGGTTAGGTTAAGGTTGTTTAGTTATGTTATTCAATATAATCATAATGTGCTTATTCAACATATGTTTACGCGTTTATGCAACTTCCAAAAAAATGGCAATATGCGCTTCCTCAACACGCCCATTAACGCATAACTTAATCTTGATTAGTCAAACACAATATAATTTCAAAAATGTGTTTGTTTCGTCGTGGGCTCGTAGTCTAGTGATTCGGACGTTTGCTGCGATAGCAATCCCGACGAGGTCAATACATTTTACGAAATACGTTAAATTTTCTAATAATGTATTAGTTCACTGCGATTAAATAAAAATTAAAATATTTGCAAAACTAATAACAAATGTAGGCGAAAATTATATTTAAAATGAGTCCAGTTTTTGTTACTTTTGCATTAGCAGGCCACCCTTTTATTCATAATTTTTATTTGTATTAAATATATGTTCTCAATTGGGCATAACGAATAGACACTACTAAATTAGCAAATTAATTTATAAGAATACAGTTTCTTTTTTTCCAAATTATTGGAAAATTACGATTTATAGAAAACTATAAATAAAGAATTGTTTATAATTTTTAATTATCTTGCCTTATTTTTTTACTAGAAGTTAATAGATCTTTGTGTGATCTACTATATAAAACTATGTCAAGAAGTCATTAATAGATTTTCATGTTACCATAGTATTCATAGTAAGTTTAAATTAAAAAAAAATTAATATATCACGTTTTCAAAACGGACTAAAAAGTATAAAATAATTTCTTCTAGCCTCATACAGATTTATTATACTCCATACAGATTCCTGACTCCATACAAATTGTCCTGAAATTTTGTTATGTGTGAATTTTTAATAGCTATGACAAAAATTGTAATATTTAAAGCGAAAAACGTGGGATGCATGCAATAGATAGCTATTAAAAATTCACAATCACAAATTTTCAGGACAATTTGTATGGGGTGAGGAATCTGTATGGGATTATAAATCTGTATGTGGCTAGGAGAAATTATTTTATATATTTTAGTCCATTTTAAAACGTGATATATATATATATATATATATATATATATATATATATATATATACTTTTTTAAATAATTATTTTCTGCTTTTTAATCTTGTTTGTGTGTTCTGTATTTTCTGTAGTTTCTGTATTTGAAAAAAAAATTGCTAAATACACGAATGTACGGAATTCGTAAATGTGACACAAGATAAAAATTAATATTTCTAATAGTATTAATTAATTAATTAATTAATATTGCATTGTCATCCAGTTTTGAGCTAGGTTTACAGTTTCAAGTCTCTAACTCATCGGGAAGTTAGTTTAAAATAGATTACAAAATTCGTACCGAACAGACAAACAAATAGACAGACAAGAAGGCGAGTTAATAAAAACGTGTTAGAAACATATTGGAAGATTATAAGCCAATAATTTATTTATTATATAAAATTTTAATTTAAATAACGACCATATAATTTACCAAGATATATAGATTCACAAGTATTACTTTAACCTTTCAACAACTTATCAAGAATAGTTGCAGTTTTCTTTTAATGCAATTGTAACTTGACCCAGAAAAAGTTAAAAATAATATTTTCAAATTGAAAGATAGAGTGTTAGAAACTTACCACATAATGAAAATTATGTATGGCAACATCTGTGCATTACGACTTCATTCAAGTAGTCTAAAAAGACAAAACAAAATTGTTAGACAATCTCAATCAAAAATTATGAGTCTTCCTGATTAAATTTTTTAATGTAGGTGCTTTAGTTCACCAGTTATATGTATTACATTATTTTTATTCGATAATGATTTCCGAAAATTATAGATATTACAGACTAGTTTTAATATTACGTTTAGCATTCATACAAAATTTTATATTAATGCAGTAATAGTTTTAGGAATATCGATTATATTACAAATTTTTACCTTTGTAAGCAAAATTGAAATCAGTATTTATTTATTTTATATTTTTAATTTGTAATTTTTTATTTTTATACCAGTTATTATTATAGTAATAGACCTTGAACAAATAAATGTTTGTATTGTCATTGTGAAATTTAATAAAATAATACTCAAGAATATTGAGATTTTATATTTTTCCCAAAATTTCACAAGATACTCAGTCATTGAATCGGCTGTTAAGCTATGCATCAACGACTGGCCAGTTTAACCGTAGACACGTGTTTCGGTCTTTAGGACCTCATCAGTACGGTGCTGTGATCAGTTGCTGTGATCACAGCACCGTACTGATGAGGTCCTAAAGACCGAAACACGTGTCTACGGTTAAACTGGCCAGTCGTTGATGCATAGCTTAACAGCCGATTCAATGACTGAGTATCTTGTGAAATTTTGGGAAAAATATAAAATCTCAATATTCTTGAGTATTATTAGTTATTATTATCCTATTATTTGTTTTTCATTATTGTAAATTTTTTTTGTGTATTGTACATATTAAACTCTAGGAAAATAATAACTAAAATATATTGAATTTATATATGTTACTATCAATAAATTGGATAGATTTTGATGTATTTGCTATCAGATATTTATTAGAAACATAATATAAAGAAGTTTTCAGATATATAATTACAATTATACAGTAGGGTAATTGACAGATTTCGAACAATATAATGATAATATAATCTATATAAAATTAAAATCTCATAAAAATTATCTAGAGATTTTAATTTTATTGCCATAAAAAATGGTATTGCGTAATATTATAGGTTAAAGCAAAACAATCTTTTTTTTTCAAACGTATAATAATTTAATATAACGTTACCATATTGCCTATGTAGATAGGTCAATATGTTGCTAGTACAATAATGGCATTATTATACAGTAGTTAGTTACTATATGCACTACTGGTGGCAGCACTAAACATAACTACAACGTCAAGTATATTAAACTGACATCTTCGGCGGCCATATTGAAAACTATTACATTAAGTTAAGTTAATTGACAATTGCATTGTTTATTTTCATTGGAATTTTAATTTGATTCTTGAAAATGTGTGAAGAAGTGCAAGAAATGCAATCTATACCGCCCAGGGTATATTTGACCAAAAAAAAAAAACGCTCAAGTGTATTTAATTTAACATCTCGGATGGCTATATTACAAATTAATAATTGACAATTGCATTGTTTATTTTCGCTTGAATTTAAATTGAATTGAATTGCAAGTGCAAGAAATGCAAAGTATACCGCCCAAGGTGGTGAGAAATTATATGTTCGACTAAGGAAATATTAATTCTCACAAATCACGTAACTAATAAATAATATACATATACATACATACTATTATACAATTGTTAGTAAAGTTATGATTACTTGGCATGTATTTTTATTTATATTTAGTTTAGTTTAATTTAGAACGCTTGAAGAAAAAATCATATATATTACTCGAAACAGAAAGCTCTTTTTTGTGTTTCGCCCAGATTCCTTGGCTTTAGCTTTGCCTCAGCCAGAAATATCTGGGCTCGACACAATAATCATGCTTTCTACTCCTTGTAACATAAATATACTATTATTATAACTTGAAATGTATTTATTTATTATGGTAAATAATATTTTAGAACTAACAAAAACATTTTTACATAGTTTGTCATTACAATAAATTAAAATATGATCTTTCTGTAGCGAAAAGTTAATAATACAAGATAATTTCGCTTAAACCACGACTTGTTTGTGGTTCAAGGGAAACTATTTTGTTTTATTGTCATTACATTATCTCTATAGCCAGTGGCGAATACTGGGACGTTTCTCAGTGAGACGGTTTCAGCAGTGGTCGTGTGGGCGTTTATTTGTAATTTAAATTATTAAATTATTTTATATTTATTTCTAATTTAAATTAAACAATATATTTTATGCTTATATGAAGCTAAAACTAAATAAATAAAATGTATTCTTAGAAGTCTTCTATCAAGAGTGGTCTGTGTATAGAGATACGAGTACAGTGCTTAAAAATATTATTAAATTTTTTATTTATTGTGTTTATGGGGTACGAACTAAAATATCAAATAAAATAAATATTAGTATATTTTAAAAAAAAATTGTTTATATTATTGTTAATCAAATCTATATAATTATATTTTTTTTAACAACAATGAATTTGTATTAGCATAAGATTAGCAATTATATTTTTTATATTCATATTTACTGTAAACACAACATAAATTGTGTTATTCTGATATCACAAAATTATACAATATTAATACCATTATTGACATTACAATTAATATGTAGTCATATAAAAACGTGTGTTTTCCATAATGCATTTTCTTCTTCTTTTAATTGAAGGTTGTTGTAAAGACAGTAGTTTTTAATATCATAAAATTGGCTGAATTTTTCCTTTTTAAACATTTTTTTTTGTATTATTTCAATTTTATCGTGGCCGATACATGACAATTTTTTCGGGCTTGTTAAATTTGGTAGTCCACTAATATTTATAGCTTACTTGAAAACATAACAGTATATTTTTTAATCAATAAAATATAAATATTACATGAAGTATTTATATATTTCAGAATTATGACTATTGCTAAATAATGGTCTTAATTAAAAGAAAAGTCGTTATAAACAAAAAAAAACTTGTACCACAATTTATTATATACAAAATTAAATAATATAATAATTGTTAATGATATTATATTCAAAGATATAAAAAATTGCATGTTGCGTAGAGTACTTTAAATAACTGTTATTACATTTGATTTACCTATTGTTAAAATTTTATGTGTTAGAACTAAAACTTGCAATGAATATTATTCATAGTGAATACAGATATAGGTACATGTCATCGTTGTGAAAAAGCTCAGAAGCAATAAATTTCCGTTAGAAAGTTATCGTTGTTACACTACATAATGTGCAGTAAGCTGCAAATGGACTTCAATTAAGCCGCGAAGATAAAATTTGTTGAGACAGGCAAAATTTTTGGAAGGTTTATCTAGCAAACATGTGTCGTATAAAAAAAGCTGTACATAAAGTGTAAATTGTATATAATAGAAGTACGTTTATGACGGTGGCTCAAATGCGTAATATAGCATTAATGAACTTGAATCCCTGGACCTTTACGTATAATACCAAGATCCTACCGTATTTCGTTAGAGTCATTTTGTTGGACAAAGACGCTACAAGTAAACGAAAGCTTTTTTCTTTCTTTTAGAATTATGAGTTTTTGTCCCCGTATATTTGATTACGGTTTTCGTTTTTCGTTTTTGGTTGCGATCTTGCTATTAATTTATTTTGGGTGTGTTTGGGAAAAAGTGACAAACCTCAATATTATAGCTGTTTAAGAGACAATAATAACCATAAAACTCGTTTATTGTAACAAAAGCCATCTCTTATTTTAGTGTCTATGAATCACAAGTATAATAAAATTTGTATATAGGAACTGAAAACACACGTAAAGTGACAAATAAAATATCAAAATTAAAGATTTATCGACGCTATAAATGTGTCATCTAGTTGAATTACCTATATTATTACATAATATACTTGCTTTTATATACATTTACTTGTTTAACTATAACACTTATATTATACGCACCAACATACTGAAACAAAATTTATCGAATTGACTTTTTTTCCATACTGTATTTCAATAAATTTTGTATGCATTTTAAAAAATATTTAACATTTACATTGTGTCTCTGGATAGAGGTTACAAAAAGACAAATGAACCAAAAATTTTATTAAATTTTAACAAAATTTTGGGAAGTAACTTTGCTTAATTTAAAACTAAGCTACACTAAAAATTTTAAAATATTTAAACATGAAACAAATACATTGTTATTTTGTTAATAATGTATTTAATTTAATTAATATTATTTTTTATGTACTTTCTGATATATGTAAATGATTATATATCATCCTAACATTAAAAGCAATAAATAAATAAATAAATAAATAAAGTCCTGTAAATTTTTGAAATTTTCAAAAAGTCATTTGTAACATTTGTTTATATTATCATCTAGAATATAAATACAATGTTTTGTTTTATTTAATATATTTTAAATATAAGTCATTTATTCTTAAATTTATTTTAGACACAATGAATATTTTGATAGAATGCTGTCATATGATCAACATGGAAACATTACCAAATTTATTTTCATGCCAATATGTCAAATTAAAATATATTTATTGAAAGTGTCATTTGTAGAAAAAATTAAACAATAATTTTTAGTGTGTCATTTTTTTAAAATTGTTTGAACAACAAAAATAGAGTTATTTAAGAATGTTGGATTATTTAACGAGAAAAGGGACCAAAACGGCAGATGCAGTAACTTTGAAGGACCAGCGTGTTTTGAATTGGAACACACAATAATTTTAACTAATAAATACAATTGATAACTCTAGACTAATTTCTTTCATTTAGTCAGTGTTGTTTGCCTGGATATCACTTTAGTTAGATAAAATAATTCAACAGAAAAGAAATGAACAAAAAATGAAATAATCAGTTTGGATATATTATTGATAAAAGGATTTCGGAGAATAATTACATAAATTTTAACATAATTTTGTATTTGTGAAATACAGTACAAATACAAATGACCTTGCAAATTTTATTTCAAAATATTGTTTTATTTATTTAAATTATAGTGAATGTTACAAATTTATTAAATAAAACAAAACTGATTTATATTCAAATGTTACAAATGACATTTTTGAAATTTTTAAGAATTTAAAGAACTTTTTAAGTATATAATTTTTTTACACAGATTGTACATGATTTTAAGCTAATTTGTGGTGCAGTTTAGTTTTAAATTATGTGGGGCCACTTTACAGAATTTGGTTAAAATCCGACATAAATTTTAAATTATAATATTGAAATGTTTATAAAATTAGTCATGATTTGTTTTATCATTCATACTGAATTTAATAGTATGTGTAAAATTTAAACCCAGGGCTTCTTGCTTTCGCGGCAATTGTCCTAGCGATTAGACTACGAGCCCACGACGAAACGAACACAATTTCCTCTTAGTATCATCGCAGAAAAATTTGCTTTAATATCATATTACTGTAATACAACCGACTAGATTAACGCATGACTTGGTCATGACTAGTCACTAACAATATAATTAGAAAAATGTTTTTGTTGATTCTAATACATTTTCCAAATTTATTAAAATTTTCTAATTATATATTAGTTCACTGTGATTAAGTGGAAATTAAAATATTTGTTAAAATATATTATCATTTAATTACATATTAAAAATAGTAATAAACTAATTAATTTTTTATTAATCAAAAATGCGTAATATTTCATTTCTACTGTGTGCGTTTATTTTATATTTGTTATATTTTTTTTAAAAAATATATGAAATAGTTTCTATAGTAACTAATGTGCAACTTAATTTTAAGTAGGTTTTTATTAGAAATAGAGTTTTATAACGACAACAATGTATTCAAAGTTGTATACTGTTTCTAATAATTTTGTATTTTTTTTTGCATTGATATTAAAATATAAACAATTTTTAATCATTGATTCACTTTATATAAGTGTTTCCAAACTAATAATAATAATGTTATAAAAATTATTCAGAATAAAACATTTCTTTTCTGTATAATACTAAAAATATTTTTGTCTAGTAAATAAAGCAATTAAATGCATTTATATTTATTTACTTTTCAGTTATAAACAATAACGTGATGTAGCCTAAAATTACGCATACTGCTGTTCTAGATTTAATCAAAGAGACAAACAAAGCTATAAAGTTATAGTATAGTTAGCGAATATTTTTGACTCTCCGATTACCGAATCAATCGACACGAAAATAATGTAAATTATTTAAAGTTTAACATTCCGAAACTTCTGTTACAAATGATCGGAACGAATGTATTTTAATTAGCCGAGGAATTACCGTATTAGTTTTAAATTTTACATATATAATTCAATATTCTATAATTTCTAATGTAGTTAATTAAAATGATTTATCTAAATTACAGCATTTGAACCAGGAACAATCTGATTACAAAAATCGATAAAATAATAAATTTTAAAAATATTTTCATTAAATTTAGCAAGATTATAAGAATGCAAATAAAATGAATGCAATAAAATTATCAGACTTTTACGAGCGGCTATATGACAACTAGTAACCAATACATATATATATATATATATATATATATATATATATATATATGATTTTTTTAAATAATAAAACGTTTGTTGTTATATGAAAGATAATAAAACGGTATGACAAATAACAATGAAAATAACGTGATGTACACATCCGTACATAATTTGATACGATTTAAAATGACGTTAATATATTTTTAATTATATTGTATTTAGACACATCTGTTTACATTTTTATGCATGTGTTGAAAATGGAAAATTTAATTTAATCTGTTTATAGATATATTTTATATTTTGGTTCAAGCCTGAGCTTCTATATCATTCATATTATAGATACTAATTACACGGCTATTCAATTTATTTATTAAAAATAATTGCATATTTACGTCAGTAACATTTTTAATCGCTATTTTCAGTTATCCATTTAATATATATATATATGTACTGTAGTACATGCTCCAGCTAATTTATATAAATAAATGCAAATATTATTATTTATCATTGGATTATTCTTCAACCATAACATTATTTGTTTATATAGCCATATTTAAATGTGCCAATACCATACGAGATAAAAATTAATATATAAAAATTTTTTTAGAGAAATTAATAGGACTTGTTAAAATGTTTAGTTTGATATAAACAAAACACTAGGAAACCCATGACTCTTAAAGGGTCACCTTTGATGCCGAAAATAATAATTAAACTAATTTAATCTATACCGGAAGTGATATATATATATATATATATTGAATATATATATATATATATATATATATATATATATATATAAATCAGTACTTCTGGCTAGTAAATTTTTAGTTTTTAGATAAGCAAAGCCCAAAGCCTCTAATGATAAATTTTAAAAAAATCTCATATAATGCAGACTTTTTAGTGGATACTACATATATATATATATATATATATATATATATATATATATATATATATATATATATATATATATATATATATACATATATATATATATACCTACTTATATCAAATTTCCAAAAATAGGGTCCTATTGTGACTATTTGTCTGGGTAAGTCAAAGTTGAGCTATATAAGCAAAAAATGTTATAGATATTCTTTGCCAAGCATACTTTTGCATAGTGTTCCACTTGTATTCATTTAAAATACTTCTCTTATCATATTTTGTATGATTAGTACTTACAAATATTTGTTTACATAAAATATTTCCAGTCATGCTATTTCACTTGCCTATTAAGCAGCTATATAAAATCAGAAAATGAAAAGGATTTCATTTATGATAAATTTGACAGCCGCGCCGCGCTGTTCTAAGCAAAGCAAATTATATGTTAAATTTAGTTTTTGTTATAATAAATGAATAGAAATTATTATATTAATTTTATAACAGAATATTTTTTTTAAATGTAAGTGTAGTTTAAAAATTAATTTTTAAATTAGAAGAATTTGTATTATAAATTGACGTGCATGACATTTTCTGTTGTGTGATATTTCAGCCATATAACACAATTAGTTACTAACGAATTTAATTTGTAAAGTTGTGAAGATACGATATGATTTATATCAGCTGGGAAAACCTATCATGTTAGACGGGAAATTACTTATTCATTGCCAATGAATGTTAATTTCACCTTCCACTGGACTCTAGATTCTATCATCTTTCCATCGTGTTTCGTGCTTCATGCACGTTGCGAAACTGCGAGCTACAGACTGGACATACAAGTGTCGAAATATGGCAATTTGGGTTTCACACTACTACTTATACAATTCCCAAAATATCAAGTAACGAATATTGTTAAAGCAATTTACACATCTGCTATACATATTAATTAGCTCAATTCGTTTCAAATACAATTTTCATTACCTGTACTTCAATTGGAAACAGAGTCAAAATTGACATACCAGGCATTTCTAATATACCTACGAATATGCGAAAATGAATGACTCAAAGCTGAACGGACATATTCCGCAAAACATATTTTTATTAGTGTGATATATATGTATGTATATATATATATATATATATATATATAAAATCATGTATTCCACGACAAGTTTACGCTATCCGTATTTTAAAAACTGTATATTATTATGTTATGGAATTTGGTACGTAAGGGTAAATATTATCAATAAGATGTCACTTTCGGTTTAACATGAAGTTGAATGTAATTTTCTTATTTTAAATAGAATACCTCATTTTTTTATTTCATCATATGAAACACTAAAACCATTTTACTTTAATTCAACTGTTTTCTACGTATGTCAACTTTTTTCATATTTTTGTATGAATTCAGCAACAAATCTCTGGTCTGTTTCTCAAGAATGTAACCAAATATTTTAGATTTATGAACGGGGATTTATTAAGAAAGCTCTGAGCTACTGTATTTAGAAGAAAATAAATTAATATAATAAATAAATTAATTAAATAATTAAATTAATAAAACTATTTAAAACTGTGCTTGAAATATTGCTTTAAAGTTCAAAAAAATTTCAAATCTCAGTTTTTTCAGGAGGTATTTCGGTAAATGTAGTTGAAAATATTCGATATTTTTTTATTGAAATTATAAAAGATACAACATTCGCGTTTTTGTAGTTCGATAGTACATATCTTAGACTACATATACGAATTTTTGGGACCGCAAAGCATGCGTCATCAGCAGCGCGCGCACGACTGGAACGCACTATTGGCGTGCACAGTCCAGCCCGAACGGTTTATCTGAAATTAAAAATGAAATGATATTCCATAAATAGACTAAATTTTTGGGAGCATGACGTAGGTCAAAATAGCGGCCTGTGAAAAAACAGTCATTTTTTCCCGTATTTTTTTTTATGTTTGAAGCGCTGTAAAAAATATTTAAAATGAATTTTTTAGAAATTTTTCTACGTCATGTTCTCAAAAAAAAATGTTCTCTACAAGTGAGTTCAAACGGCAATACTGTATCTTAATTAGATCGACTGCAATCGTGCACGCCAGTTTGAAAAACTTGCATTCGAGAAAATTGCCTTTAAAATTTTGTCAGTGGTATTTTGTTGATAAGTGTCTTTTTTTTCTAACTTACAGCTAATTATATATTATTGTTATATATTATTATTATATATTAATATTATATATATACCGGGTGTTCGTTCGTCAAGTTCGTAAGGGCGTTTAACATGTAATTTCGATAAATTGCGATATACTACTTTCTCGAGTTAAATTCGAAGAAATTCTTAGAATACTTTTTGATAGACAATAAAAAGTTCTATAATTTGGTTTTAGTTATAATTTGCTACCATGTGCCGTTTGGGCGCTAGAATTTTTTTTTTTTGATTTATTGGTTTTTATTTTTTTCCTCAGAAACTATGAGGTGTAGGAAAACAAGCAAGATATGGAAAAATGCGAAATAATGAGTACGATAAAAACGAAAAAAACAAAATTTGTTCAAAAAAATCTAAAAAAATTTAGTCAAATAGAACAAAAAATTAGCTACATAATAGATAAGTAACTTTTTTCTCTACCTCATTGTGGTTTGGCAGGAAAAATTATTGAAAATTCTAAAATGTTTTTAGGATTTTCAATAATTTTTCCTGCTAAATCAGTATGAGTTAGAGAAAAAAGTTACTTAGCTATTATGTAGCCCATTTTTGCTCTATTTTACTAAATTTTTTCAGATTTTTTTGAGCAAATTTTGAAAAAAATTTTATTTTGAAAAATCCCAAGGGTCTGTCAAATTTTCAAAAATTAAGTTTTTAATTTTTTTCTACTAAACGATGCATCGTAGAATAATGGTTTTTTTACTCAATTATTGTACTCATTATTCCGCATTTTGCCATATCATGCTTATTTTCCTACACCTCATAGTTTCTGAGAAAAAAATTGCTATAATGCAGACACGTAGCTCAAATACAAAACATGTTAAAGTTAATATTGAATTTATTCGTTTAATACAACTTATTTATTGTAACTGACTGTTCTGAAAATTACATAATGAATGTTGAATTAATAATTCAATAATAAATTTAATATTATTAATTGATTTATATAAAATAAAAAATAGTATATTTTTTAACTGGCTATATTTTCTATCGAGCCGATTTTAAAGGTATCGAAAAAATACCTGAGATATAATATCCTATATAGAATAATACATATTTTTTGAATTTTTCTGTATTTTGGAAAATAGAGAAAAAAAAGACAAAAAAAAACAAACATATTTTTTGCTTTTTTTGGCCAAATTATAAATACGAAAAAATTCAAAAAAATATATATTATTCTACATAGGATATTATATCTCCAGTATTTTTTCGGTACCTTTAAGATCGGCTCGATAGAAAATATAGCCAGTTAAAAAATATATTATTTTTTATTTTATATAAATCAATTAATAATATTAAATTTATTATTGAATTATTAATTCAATATTCATTATGTAATTTTCAGAACAGTCAGTTACAATAAATAAGTTGTATTAAACGAATAAATTCAATATTAACTTCAACATGTTTTGTATATGAGCTACGTGTCTGCATATAGCAATTAGAACCGTGTGAACTAACGTTAAATACAAACTCTTATTTTTTATTACTTTAAAGAATTTTACGTTAAAAAGATAGGGCTAGTTTATCTAACACGTCACATTTGAAAGTTGATAGATTTTTTAGCAAAATAGAAAATTTAATTCGACTGATCTAGAGGGTTCATGCCGTGGGAGTTCATAACGTGCGATTTATGGTCTCATGGCCCATCCTGGCTCTGCACGCCTGAAGAAGCCTGAGCAATAATCAAAACAATTGAAACCTCTTATAAGGTAATAGAGGAGGAAAAAGCTGAGCAAACAAGAGTTTGCTTGATTTTCTCGGTAAAAAATCGATTATGTATTATGACATACTGTTCAGGGTTTATTACAAAAGTACGCAATAAACCTGTTTCTTCATATCGATATTTAACTGCTGACGAGATACGATTTGATAGGAAGTTGGTGCAGAAGGAAGCATTTAGTGTTGTGATTGCAGCGCTTTCGATCAATTAAATTTGTGCTGCACTAATTCAAAGGCTTGCAACGTTCGTGAAAAAGCATACCGGCCGGTTTAATTTCTATTCTTTCTATTCTTCTTCCTTCAAAACATTAATTCACCAAGTTACTTATTACTCACACACACTAAAAAAATAATAACTTGTTGCCGCAAGTTTTATCTTCACAGCTGTACTGACAATTTTATATGTCAGCAAGGCGCTCATTAGGAGCGTGCTGTCAAAATGTGTCAAATGTTTTAGGACACGCCCAACAGTTTCGTATCCTTGTATGTATCACATACGTAATAGACTACTGTGGTCCGTACAAAATCTCATTAAATTGAAAACGTGCACAAAGCACGCAGAAGGCCTGAATCGGCTTGGTTGTTTGTTTCACGACGAAAACAGTTCATTTAAAACTAGTGTCGAATTTGACATCGGAGAAGTTTCTCGACTGTTTCAGTCGTGCCATCGCTCGTCGAGGACGAGTGTAATTGCAGCAAGTTCTTTAATAGGAATATTTTAATAAAAAAGCAACGGACCAGTTATCCATCAGAGGGATCAACTGGTATTTTAATTCTCCTCCGTCTCCACATTTTGGCTATTTATGGGAGGCAGGAATACAATAAACAAAAAAGCTGTTTCATTTAGTTATCGGTGAGACCGTGCTCACGTACTAGGAGTTTAGTACAATATTGACTCACGTGGAAGCAATATTGAACTCTGAGCCGTTGTATGCGGATCCGACTGATTTGCAACCTTTAACACCAGATTATTTTCTGGTCTTAGAGCCATTAACGGCGCTTCCTTCGAAGGACCTTATAACTCTTCTAAATGGTAGGCTGTTCAAGCCTTCATCAGCGCTTTTGAAAGCGATGGAGGTTGGACCAACTTAACGCTCTACAACAACTTAATAAAACGAACTTTGCTATCAAAAATTTTGTCGTCGTGAATGATGAGCCGTTATCTCCCACTTATTGGCGTTTGAGCAGAGTAGTGGAGCTCATACTAAGGTAAGATGGTGTCGCCGCGTAACCAAGGTTTGAACGCAACGAGGAATCATCTTAAGGCCGCTTGTTAAGTTAAGCATTTTTCCATTGTCCGATTGAAAATGTGAAATATTTTGGTGTTCGATATCTTTAAAATTTATTAAATTTTAATATTTGTTTTCAATTTCGTTAAATTCATAACAAATTTTAAAAATAATAATTTTATTTTGAATTTAAAATAATGTACCACGCGCAACGCTTTCTGCGCTAGTGCTAATATGGCCGTCTATGCCTTTTCAGCAGGGAGTGGATCGACAGCTAGTAGCCGTCAGAGTCGTTGGTTGTTCGATAACCAAGAAATCGACTATGTGTTTATAATGTAGCATCATTAGCATGAACATCAGTGAAACGCAAAATCACTTTCTATTGGTTGCGAGCTGTGTTTACGCGTCTGAAACATTTTCAACGTATTTTTATGCGTCACTAACTTACCAAGATAACCACTAAAATATCGTTTAAAAATTATTTTACAATCGCACATAAATCAAATATTTTACATTGTCTAAATATTGATTAATTTTAAAAAATGTGAATACTTTCAAATTATATAAAAACAAAAGAATTGATTGATCTTATCAAAATAATTTACTTTATATATTTCCTGTTCGAGTATAATTTACCTAACAAAAATTATAAAATTCGGGCAACAATAATAATTTTATTTAATGATGATTATATTTTCTTGTAATTTTGTTTCAAATCCGAAAGGTATTATGTATAGAGATATTTTATTATTTATTTGATGTGCAATATAGTGGCAGTTGTACATTTTTGTTATTAATGAAAATTGAAATACTTTGATATAAATTATAAATATGACAGATTATATAATTTATTTCTTAAATTGCTTAAGATTTAGTTGAAAGTAAATATTTGAAATTTGGTACATAATTGGTGTTTCGTTTTAATATTGAAGTAAATATGTATGAAGAGCATGTCCCAGAGCAGGAGTATGATGCGATTTATCATTATAAATTTTGTCAGGTGACCGTTCCGTTCTCCATTGAGTAATTAATACGCAGCTAACTAGCAAAATGCAAACTGATTATGTTGTTACCAGAGAGAGTACTATGTTAGTTGGTAGGTCAAACCTAATTACAGATAGGCCATGCTCATGCAATGTTTTTTAATTATGAGTAGAGAAAAGTTACATAATTTCGGAGGATAATAAAATTGCTCAACTTAATGCTTCGTGATTTGGGAAAGTATTTGAATTTCGTTGCGTTGCGTTGCGTTGCTTTTCGTTGCGTTGCGTTAGACTTGCCTAATTGGTTAGCCCATTAAAAGTTTTTCGTAATTTTAATCTTGCTCTCTGGTAAATTTCTGAACCTTAATTTGAAAAAAAAATTGTTATTATAAAGTCCGTCGATATCTTTCAAATACAGATAAGTAAGTTTTACGTAAAGTTCGGTTTGCTTTGAAAATGTGTTTTTTTGTTTGTCGTTTCTGTGCGATTGCTGTTGTTAAATCAACAAAGTTTTCGACTTTCAAAAGAAATCTTTATTTTGTTTATATTAAAGATTAAAGATATTATCGTAAAGTTTATTGTTTCGTTATTGATTCTGTATTACAAATATGTTTTGCTTGCTATAATATACGATACTTGCCAAACATTACTTCTGAAAAATTTTCTATGTAATGTACCATAGAAAATACATTTTTTGCTCAACTTATTTTTATTTCTTTTGATCCTGATGTAACAAGTTTATCAATAACGTTTTCTTCTCCTTATATTTTATTCAATGATTTTTTTTTAATATCCAACTAGGGAAAATATTTTATATTTCCACCTGCTACTGTACTTCCTGTATTCTTAAAATAAAGAAAATATCTTAATTTTTCTTATAAAATATTTATTTTTAAAACAGTAATATTTACTTTTCTGAATAAAATTTCAGAAACATAGAATTTTTATGTAATAATGCGCATATTTACATTTGTTATGCGTTTCATATATATGGCAATTTGAATGGTAAGCATGCAGTGGTAGGCATCGAAAGATATGTGTAAGATTTAGTGTAGTGTCCGAATTTCTTCTCAAAATAAATGCTTTATATGTATCAGTAGTACGGGAAAGAGGTATTTTGCATGATATATGCACCCCGAGTCTGTTGGGAGCCAAGTGACATTTTACACGTATATATATAAATCACGTATTTTATTATTCCCTAAATAACGCAATTTCTTTATATATTTCCGTTTTTTTTTTTTTATTTGTTTGGAAACGAAACATTGAAACCGGAATTCAGATTCACCAATTCATAATAATTAAACAACAAATAAAACTTTTTCTTTTGAAAAGTTTGATCAGACAAAAGTTTTTCTCTTTAATATTTTTTACGATTTACACGATGGAAATACATTTCCATCGTATTCTATCATTTCGCTGAAATACTTTAAAAGAAAAAGTTGGTTAAATGTGACATTAGTGCAGAGTAACCAGGTTAACCTGGTTACAGTCAGTTGTTTGACAAGTAACCTGCTCTGACTTCCAGTCTCATCACTTAGTGACCGAGTAAAATATTGCGCCCATATGAATCTGTCGACTGTTGATGTCAAATTCTCTATCTCTCTTTGACTACTTCAATCCACCAATCATTCTGTCTTTATTGGGAATACCGGCACTCGATCTATTACAATAATGAATCGAACGATCGAAGTAAAATTACACGTTTAGCCAGTTTGAAAATCGCCAGCGGCCACTGCCCATTATTACACATATACTCATACACCATTGCATCTCATATGCACATGCACATATACATATACGTTGCAATTCTGTTATGTGCTACTGCAAGCTTCACTCTATTTGCCCATCTCTCTTCTATTCTGTTTAGTTCAGTTCAGCTCGTATCTGTAACTGTATTCACATGTGTGCAAAATTGTCAAGTTTTGCTTTTATTTCAATGTAGAATGATTTTCTAAACGTCCGCTCCACCTGAAACTTGCTTCCATAATTTTCCCAAATGAAAACTCAATGAATATTTTATAGTAAGATATTTTTTCCTTCCACACAATTCATATATTTATTTCCTACATTTGCAGAAAAACTTTTTTATAAATCGTTTATTTCAATCACTTTTTAATTTCAACAATTAAAATATATTTTTAATTAATTACATTTGTTGATATGTATTTTACAGCAAAATCTAAATTAGTATTTATTAGTTAGATAATGGTATTTTAATATTGGTTTTATTTCAGTAAAATTCAACTACTCCAAGAATATATAAATAATATTATTCAGCTGATGTTTCAATCAAATGCGCTGATAAACACTAATAGCTGTTCGGAGAATAAATAATTTTGAATTGAATTAGAATTTCGAATAGGTGAAAAGTTTTTTTTTTTCAAAGGTTTCAATTTCATATAAAATGTTTTATGAATTGTCGATATATGCTAAAACATATTTTTAAAACTGAATGCATATATTGTCATTTTACTATATTCTTATTGATTTCAAATATTAAATATACATTTCTATTTAGCCACCGTCTATAACTAGTTTGTAAATTTGTAATATTATTTTGAACAAATCAATTGTCTAAAAGTAAAGAAAATAGTCGTAGTACATGGTAGACCTCTTCTACATTTATATGCACAAATTTTATTGGCGGTAATATAATCCAAAAATAATGTTGATTCATATTGTCAAACATGGTAAGGATGTACATCTCATATTTTATCATTTATTCATATTTACGGATATAAATATAATACAAATTTTTTGTACCAAAATAGATATTTGTGGGTTGTTTGTTTTTATAATCTCATATTAGTTCTTAATTTAAAATATGTAAATTTCAATGATTACGATTATCTGAAGTTATAAATAAATATTGCCCGATACTGATGTATACTTTCGTATAGGCAATATTAATATATATATATATATATATATATATATATATATATATATATATATATAGGTTGTTTACGGTCTTTCTGTGTCCATTTAGAGGGCAATAATACACCTCAAAAGGAGTCGATAAATCTTAAAACGCCTTAGTAAAAGTCATCTCATAAGCGAGATAATAATTCTTTTATTTTTTACATAAAACGATTGATTTGTTTTAAACTCTAATAATCTACTACTTAATCAGTATTATTCAATTTGACAGGTAAAGCTGTTATCAGTAATTCACTTTTACTATCACCGTTGGTTTTACCTTGTTCTTTAAAAATCGCAAACAACATGTGATGACTTCGAATATCTTTTGTAGTGGACTATGCTTATTAAATAGTAGATTACTAGAGTTTAAAACAAATTAATTGTTTAATAATATAAGTTAAATTAAACAATAATAAAAAAAATCAAGTTAACGTACTTTATTTATACAAATATGAAACAATATGCAAGAAATCTATTTTTGGTGCTAATTTTTTTGATGAAAGTAATCAAAAACTAATTTAAAATTATACATAGATTTTATTTATTATAAATTAAAATAATAGTATACTATTAAGAGCATAGCAAAATAACTAGATATTACTCAAAAACAATAATGTCAACGTTTTAGCAAAAAATAACCTTAAGATTATATTTTTACACTATATAAAAATTCTGTATTATCAATTAGATATAAGTGAAAATTTAATGGAAAAAAATATACGTTGAATTTGTAATAATGATAAATGATATTTGAAAAATTAAGTTTGTTCTTGAGTGAGCAGTAAAAAGTAGAAAAAATTGCGTGTATGTAGTAGGCCTTCGGGCAGAAACATGGCATCAGGCATAGATAGGTTGTTGTAGTTGTAGCGTGATGTTGCTTGTCTCGCGAGACATCTGCCGACGTGCATAGAAAGAAGCTAAAACTGTGAGAGAATTTACTAGAAATTGCGCCCAGTGGACCCATACGCGAATAAGCACCTGGCCTAACTCCTATATACTATAATACACACGCTTGCTTAGCTGTCCGTCATATTTCGCGAAACTAAACCTAAACAACGCCCTTCTGCCTAACCTAAATATGAATTTGGTTATGAATTTCTATTTACGTCAAGTAATACATCACCTTTAACATATTTCAAATTTGATTAGAGTTTCATCCATTTAGTTTCATCATTCAACAATTGCATGAGTACATAAATTAGTGAAATAGAAAATTGGAATTTAGGTTAACTTGTATTGAAGTTCCTATTTTTAAATATGATAGAATATAGAGTTTGGTCGTTTACCTTTCCGATACATATAGATTCATTTTCATTCATTTTTTGTGAGTTTAGCTTATAGTGCAAATATCTGATATTATACTAGATTTTTTTACTATGTTAGTTTTGAAATTGTTTAAATATTGATTTAAAATTGTTTTATTTTTTATAATTATTTACTTTATTTACTTTAGAGTTAACGATAATGGTGTGAGAGAGTGTTATCTTTTTGCGTAGTGTAATTGATTTTATTATGTATGATGATCGATTGAAAAGTTTGGTTATTGACACACGTGTTAAACGTGGTGCTGAACCTGGTACTAATGATCACTATTTACTGGTTTCGCGTATATGTTTAAATGTTGGTTGGCGTATGAGGAAAAGAATAACTGGTAAAATGTTTCAAGTGAAATCCAGTGTTCTTCAATGTGAAAATGCTAGAGATGAGTATGTGCAAAAAATTAATGATAATTTTCCTGCGTGTAAAACTAATTATGAATGTGATGTAAATGAAATTTGGGATGAATTTAAGGATCGAATAATTCAGTGTGCAAAAGAAGTGTGTGGTGGAAGAATATTAGGCACGTGTCCGAATAATGCATGGTGGAATGATCAGTTGAAAGAAGCAGTTGCTGAGAAAAAGGACGCTTATTTGAATTATTTGTGTGTTAAAGATTTGCCTGGTAGTTTATGTGTTGAACGTTATCGTGAATACAAGGAAAAGAATAAATATGTGTTAAAAGACTAGTTAATAATTGCAAAAAAGAAATGGAAGATAGAATGAGTGAAAGGTTTACGACTGATTTCAGTATGAATAGGTGAATGTTTTGGCAGAACGTGAACAGAATGAAAGGTGGTAGTGTGAAAACCGTTAAGGCGGTTAAAAGTACAAGTGGTGATCTATTGTGGAATGAGTTGGATATAAGAAACAGGTGGTGTGAATTTTATTAAAGATTTATATGGTAGTAATAATAATGAGGCAATGAATTATGTTTCTGTAATTTTGAATCGAAGTGAGGTTGAATATGAAATTGATGAAAGTGATGTGAGTAATGCTTTAATGCGTGTTAAATGTGGTAAGTCTCCCGGTATGGATGGAATTACTAATGAAATGCTGAAGTATGGAGGTGAAAAAGTGTTTGAATGGTTAGTTTTTATATTTCGTTTATGTTTAAAGCGTTGTGTGGTTCCTGATGACTGGAAACGAGCTGTCATTTGCCCTTTATTTAAAGGTAAAGGCAGTTCAAGTGAATGTACTAATTTTCGAGCGATTAGTCTTCTGAGTGTTCCTGGTAAATTATTTGGTAAAATAATAATTTATAAAGTTAGAGCACTAACTATTTCAAAAATTAGTGACGTTCAGGGTGGATTTTTGCCAGAGAGAGGATGTGTGGATCAATTGTTTGCTCTTCGTATAATTGTCGAAAAGTCACTTGACAAAAATAAAAAAGAGTTCTGTGGCTTTCTCGATTTAAGAAAAGCTTATGACAGTGTTCTTCGGGAAATTTTGTGGGATGTGCTTCGCGAGTACGGTGTTAATGGTAATCTTTTAGGAGCAATTCAAGCTCTGTATGATGGAAGTGAAGCTGCTGTACGAGTTGATGGTTGTTTAAGTGATTGGTTTCGTATTGATGTTGGCGTGAAACAGGGCTGTGTAATGTCTCCTTGGCTATTTAATTTATATATGGATGTTCTTCTTCGGAAGGCTTTCTGTGGTAATGATGGTATACAAATAGGTGATTGTGTTGTACCTGCTTTAGCGTATGCTGATGACGTGGTTGTTTTGGCTGAATCTGAAGAACAACTGAGAAGGATGATTGATAGAATTAATGTTGTTGGTAAAGATATGAATCTTGTGTTGAATGTTGATAAGTGCAAAGTTTTAGTTTTTGAGAAAGGTGACTTAATGACTGAATGTAATGTATATATTGACGGTGCACGTTTAGAGCAGGTAAATGAATTTGTGTATTTGGGTAGTTTGCTGTCTAGAGATGGCCGTTTTGATGGTGAAATTGAAAGGAGAGTAAATGCTGGTTGTAAGATTTTGGGTGCTTTAGGAACTTTTGCTAGGAATGTAAATGTTTCAAAAGAAGCCCGTTTAAGTATATACAATGCAGTTTTGGTGCCTACGTTAATGTATGGTAGTGAATGTTGGGTTTGGTTGCAAAAGCATAAACGGAAAATGACTGCTGTGGAAATGAGATTTTTACGTGGCGTATATGGTGTAAATAGGAGAGATCGGGTACGAAATAGATTAGTGTATGATGAGTGTGAAATTGAAAGAAATGTTGTAGCAAAAGTTGGTGTTAGTCAGTAGAAAATGGTTCGGACATGTTGAGCGAATGTCTAATGAACGTTTGGTTAAAAAAATTTATTTGAATGATTTTGATGGTTTACGTTTGCGTGGACGTCCGATGAGTAGTTGGAGTGATATGATTGAGAGTGTTTTGCGTGAGCGAAAGTTTTTAAGTAGTAGGAATAGAAGAGCATGTATGAGAGGAATTATGAATGTGGATGAAGCGAAAGTTGCTTGTTTGGATAGGAGTGTTTGGAGGCGACTGATTTCGGGATGATGAAAAGAGTTTGTGCCACACCCTTTCGGGTACATGGCGTGATTGTGTATGTATGTATGTATGTATTTCCAAAAATGTACAAATTTAGGAAATTGCAAAAATACAGTAAACATAATATATAACATACATACATACATACACAATTACGCCGTGTACCCAAAATAGTGTGGCATAAACTCTTTCCATTATGTCGAAATTATTTTCTGTCAAACATTTCTATCTAGACAAGTATAACTTTTGCTATAGCCACAAATTGATATGTTTCATACATGCTCTTCTATTACTACACTTCAAAACTATCAGTCACAAAAATTTTAAAAGCTTTATAGATTTAACAAAAGAAATGATTTTCACTAAAAAATTGTGTTTAATAACTCGTAATATAAACAGCGAAAAATAATAATATATTATTCAGCAAGCACGTTATGATCTCGCGCTATCTATAACTCACGAAGATAAAGTTTACAACACAAGACGAAGGCGAGTGCGCTTTATATCTCATCTGAATGAGTTATAATAGTCCTAACATGCGATTAGAAAACTATAAGTACTAGACCTTTTTTCTTTTCTACGAGTACACAATAGAAAATTGTAACAATACTTACCTGCGTATTGCCTATTATAAGATTATGTAGTTATAACTTTTAAAATGTTGTGAATTTTCGAAAATCGTGGGATATGATTTCATAACTCACGGCCGTAGGTTACGGGTAGTATAACAAAAACAAAAAAAAACGTACGTTATAAACACATTATTCAACAGGAATAGGAAAAGCTAATAAAACAAGTTTTTAAAATTCGCAATTAAAAAGATTTTGATAAATAATTTTAGTTTTTTGTATATATAATAATTTTTATATATATTATATTACATATTGATTGATTAAAAATTATAATCTGTTGAAAGTCAATTAATTTTTATATGATTCTCATGCTTTATTATTAATTTACATATTTAATTGGAAATTATTAAAAATGAGATTATTAAAAAAAATTCGTCAAAATAACTTCCATATTATTATTGATATTTAAAAATTACTGTAGAGAAGAGTATATTGGCAATAAGCAGTATTAAATTTTCGTACAGCTCTATGTAAGGGACATAAATGGTTTAATAAATATAGGTAGGTACGTAGTACGGCTAGTAGATAGCAGGCAGCGACCAGTTTCGAGTGTTGTTGTGTACAGATATTCTAGTCCATTTAGTTGTGTGTGGTTCATGTGACATATGTGTCGTATCATGCTGCAGCAGCGACCGTCGACTAGTGACATTTTTACCAACCCGACAGCATTCTTACATTTTTCGTGCTTCGTGCTCTATACTTCGTGCTATGTACAACACTGAAAACACTGTGTTGCTTTACTTTTTTCCGCGACCCTGTTTTGTTTGACTGCGGCGTAACACAACGCTTCGTTTCTCTTTTAAACAACATAATATGTGTATGTATTTCTTTATTTCTTGCCTTCTGTTCTTTTTCTACTACGATATTTCGGTTTGCTTTTTATATACATCGTGTAACTAACCGACCAATTCTATAAAATAATAATGTATTTTACTGCTTTGAACAATCATCTATACATAAAATATTATATAAAACATTATTCTTTCTTTGCTGGTACACACAAAACATATGTACATATATTTATCTACCTTCAATTCTTTATAATATTTCTAAGCAATAATGTTATTTCTATTTGATCTTTTAAATCTGAATTTAAATTCTAAACAGAATATTAATTAAAAAACTAAATTACATTCTAAAAATACCTTTAAAATGTTAGTTAATATCTGATACTATAGTATATTATACTTGGTTTTTGCGAAATTCCATTAAAAACAAATTTAAGATTTATACATCTTTTTAATGTTATTTTTTCATTTTCAAATAAAATTTATAATCTCAAAACTTAAAAATTTTCGATTTTTTTACTAACTATTAAATTAGTTTTACTTTAATTTTTGAATTTCAATTTACAATTTATTATGTTTTCGTAATTCTTAAATCTTTGAAATTAATACTGTTATTATGACAAATAGAATGATTAGTAAGAAAAAATAATATGTAAACAGCTGTTTATTTAATGATAATTTGCATGAAATGAATTGGGTCTTTTAGCGGTAGAAGTTTGGCTGTTAGAACGCGTCAGTAAATGGTATGCTAAACGCAAACAGAAACCTTTGGATGCGCGTGACAAAATAATGCTCTATTAAAACTGAAATCCACGTTAGAATTACTCCAAAAATTAATGCTTTTGTCTTGTGCGTGTCGCTAAAACTATAATCCGCATATCATAACGTTCCGCGAACCACGTTTCACCAAATCATTTATCTTTGTCTATTTATATATAAAGTAATTAAATCAAACAAACAAAAAAAAGATTATCATTTATGCTGTGTTGCTTTGCATTGTATTGCATCGTGTCGCGTCGCAAAAGAAAGTATAATACTAATAATACTTGATGTTAAAACATTTTAGAAATTTTTATCGCGGTAATGAAGTAAATCGTATTAAAGTTTGACAATGTTCCATCGTAAGACGATTATTTCTACTCGACATTTTAAAACGCTAAAGATTTTGGTTTTATGTACTAAAGTTAATAACTGTTTTATTCACAACAAATTGTTTTTTATTTTGCATTTATTCATAAATAGCTTTTTTCAATTTTAATCTTTTATACAGTTATTTTCCATTTTTTTTTCTTCCAAAGATATGAATCAATTTTGTGCTGGCGGAAAAATTTAAATTTCATAAGAAAAATTTTTTATTTTTTAGTTAATTATAAATGAAATACATTATTTGATAACAAAGAATAAAGTTTTTAATGGTAATAATTGTAAACTATGATTAAATCTTTTAGTTAGAAAATTAAATACAAAAAAATGTAATTAGAAGTGATAAAACCATATACAATACTATACATGCCATTAGATGATTTTAACATTTTAAATTTTTTTTATTTCTTTATATATATATATATATATTGTATTAGTGAATAGACGTATTTACAAGTTTATAATTTGTATTTAATAAATAATAGACAATGTCTTTTTGATATATTTAATATTTTTAATTGATTTAAATTGTTACATTTAATATTTAAATGATAAATAAATGTACAAGATATTAAATTTCTGATGATTTGTAAATTACGTTACTTAATGATTATGTTATTTTTTGTTTTACATATTTTTAAGTCAAATTGAATGTGGTAATTAGATTTTTAATTGTTTCAATCATTTATGTGTCTATTATATATAATATTTTATATAAGATTTTAATTTAATGTTTGCTTTAGTTATATTATTTGTATTTATATATATATATAAAACAAAAATTTTGTCGGAATAAAAATATGAAAATAGATTTGAAAATATTTCATTTATTCTGTTCATTTTAAACAATAACACAGACAATTTTTAAGTGTATAGCAAAGGAAAAGCAGGTTGTGTCTGTATAAATTGTATCTTCTGAGTAGAACCACTTTATCTGCATTAAGAAATACATGTTAAATATTTTAAGATAATTTTTTTCTATTAAAATTAATCTTATGCAGAATTTGTTGCTGTAAACGAATACACAATAAAAGGAAGGTTTGTTTTGTGTTGTAAATTAGGCGTGCGTGCCAAGACAAAATGAAGATGAAAATATCAAAAGCAAGAAAGGTCGTAGTAACTTTGGTGGTGGCGCGTGACCGCACGTCCATATTCTTTATTTATTTGTTTTTCGGCCAGCCAAAAGAACAAATGTTGTTGCTTTATATCATAGCAATTGCGACCTCCACCAAACATTATAATTACTTTGTTATATCTGATAAATAGATAAATGTGTGAGATATTTAATAACTGTAATGTTAACCCTTCGTACCCACACTTATATTTTTGTTACTCGCAACACACACAGGGGTGTACTACACCCCACACAAATATCAGGCCACACGATATTAGAAATTAGATAAAATTTCAGAATAACCATATGTTTTTATTCAGTAGACTTGTTTTTAACAAGTGTAATTTATATTTAATAAAATAAATAAATATACATAAATTTCAAAAGGTTTTATTTATATCATCTTAAAACAAAACAAATAAATACAGGTTCTCAAAGTATTACATATAATAACTAATGGGTACAATAATATAAAATTAATTGTATATTCTAATTATATAAAATTTGTATTAATATGAACATTTAGTGACGTTAGCTAAACAACGAAACTTATTGAATTTTTAGTCAGCACAATCGGTACAAATAATTGCTCTGTGTTCGTCACACATAGACAAATGGCAAATTTTACACACATTTTTGGTCTTTCTGTCTTTATTTCTAATACAAAGATTACAGCGCATATACTTGTTTCTTGTAGGCGTTGAAGCTGTTGTTTCTTCAACACATAGTGTATCTTTAATCATTTGTTTAACACTTTTCCTTAAAGTTGATACTTGTAATCTTTTTCTGAGAAATGGTTCAATTAGATCATAAGACAGTTGATTCAAGAAATTTCTTCTATTTAGTTTTTTGTCGCGATTAACAAGCGTATATTAAATCTTAGCGTTTATACTGCTGTAATCTAATATACCACAAAAAACTCTCATCGGCCACCTCCTTGTCGATCGTGCAGTAGAGTACGAATGGCACATTTGATCAAAAGTGTCAGTTCCTCCTATAGTATCATTGTAGTCTATAATCATTTGTGATTTTCCGGTTTCTGTATCTATAGTGTCTGAATAGTGACTGGTAGAAATTAACAGCACAACCTTATTTTTTTTTTGGAGCATACGATACCAAAGTCTTTTTTCTATCAAAAGCAAATTTTAAAACGCCTACTTCTTTAGCTGACAAAAACGACGGTGGTATCTCTCTTTTATTTTTTCTTAAAGTACCTAACATAGTCAGCCCATACTGTCCTAGCATATTTTCAAATAAGTCTACGGAAGAAAATCAATTATCAACTGTAATATTTTGCCCAGTACCATGAATACATTCGGATAGTTTTCTAACATAATATGATGGTATGGATTCGTTGGTTTCAGTTATCACCTTGCCAATATATGGTATGGCATTCAGCATGTACCAAGTCCGCGCATCATTTAGCATAACAATTTTGATCCCATACTTATCTGGCTTGGATGACATGTAAATACGAAACGGACAATGTCCCTTGTAAAATTTAATATTTTATTCTTTATCTGTACAAAATATTTTGGAAATACAATGAGTCTGTTAACTGTGCGCGCAAATAACTATAATATGTAAAATTAGAATTTTAAAATTTAGTAATATATATTAATACAACTAACCTGTGTGAAAAATAATTGTCAAAAAAAAAACACTAGAATAAAATATACAACGCAAAGCACACACTGGGGTGTAATATACCCCAGTGTATTTTGTTAGGCTCGTAAGTTGGGTACCATGTATGCTCTGAGCTCGAAATAACGACTGTAAGTAGTAAGGACTATTAACTTTATTTTTTGTGCCATACATTTTTGTCGAAAGATAAAGAAGTAACAGTAGAAAACATTTTTGTTGGGGTATGCCACACCCCAGTGTGGGTACGAAGGGTTAATATTGATAGGAAATATTTTATATCTATATCAAGTAAAATAATTTAAAATTATTTAAGTTAAAACTTTTTAATTTCAATATTATGAGTTTTGAAAGGTTTTTTACTTTGTTCAAGTAATTTATTTAAATTAAAAATAATATAACATTAATAGTAATTTTGTATATATAATTAAATATAAATGATCTAGTAGAACAGTTAGCAACGTATACAATGTTAAGCAGCACTGCATGCGGTCAACTTGGTGTGTTTGGGTTGTACTTTAGGTTAAAAATGCAATTACATAATAACTCAAATTTTATGAATATTGATAAAAAGTTTATCTAGAATTTTTAAACGTTATTGTATCACATATTAAATAAATAATAATAGTTGAAAAGAGCTTTAATTTCTACTTTTCAAACATTTTATATGCTGACTATACATTTATAATTTTTGTTTACAGTTTAAAAATGCATTATATTGAAAACAGTTTCCGAAATTTTTATTTCAGGTTTAAGATACGGTGTATGAACAATTTTTACTATTATTTTTAATGGTGTTATAGACTGTGACTGATTTTGAACAATTTTTACTATTATTGTTAATGGTGTTATAGACTGTGACTGATTTTGAATTAGTTAGACGCAGTCAATTTTTTTTAAATACATTTTATTAATCTTATTTGCACTGTTAACAATTTTCATATGAAACTTAAAAAATTAATTTTTTATTTTATAGAAAAAGTCTAAACATCCTGTTACGCTACGTTGCTGTTTAGAATACCACCATAATTATCATGTGTTAAAATTCTGGTAATAGTTAACAAATTTGTAATTTACGAAGAACAAAAATGTCTAGTACGTATAGGTATATATTGCACCTTAGCTGCTTTAAATAACTTTTTTTTTAATAAATGGAAAAAATTATATGCAAAACAGTAAAATTTAAATTTTTTATTTTGCTAATTTCGAAAAAAAATAAATAAATAATAGGATATATATTGTTTACCTATTTCATTAACTGCAATGCTGGAGAAAACACCTTTTTAGGGTAATGCCATTTTCAAGCAAGAGTATATAATAGTTCATAAAAACACATTGCTAATAATGAATAAAAATATGAAATTGTGAGAGGCGAAAAAACGAGAAAAATGAAGATAGATGAAATGAGCAGCATTACATACAGAACTCGATTGGTTTTCATTGCAGCGCGATTTGGCGTAATTTTCTGTCCGTTTTATTAGAATAACGTATGCTCCATATAAACATATAAACATCAGCATCAGTTTCGATTCTATGTCGGCATCGCAGAGTAGAAAACGGGGGAACACAGAGACGGACGTTTTTGTATACGTATTCGGTTAGCCAACCATAGAGAATCGTTTAACATTAAGCAATATATCACCTGTCACCCCTGTATGCAAATCCCGTATGTATTTGCTATCGTGTCCGACTCTATTTATTAGCTGGACGGGTCACGAGTTCTCTGTTTATTTTTTGCTACATTCGCTCACTTTCATACATATATACTCAATTGACAAAGTAAGCATAGTTATGTCTCTGATAATACATATTTAATCAGCTAAATTTTTAAAAAGTTGTTTTTATAAAGTAATAAAAATATACAATATTTGATTTTTTTTTAAAATTTAATAAAAAATGATTTTATTTTGGTTAAAACTAAAGAAAAAATTTTGTTGTAAAGAAATTTTTTTCCGGTAGGAAAATATTTCAATTTCATTAAAAATAATTTCATGTATTTCATTTCATGTAATATTTCTGATATTTAGCAAATGTGATACCGGCTGTGTCCTATGTCTTACTGATTTGAAACTTTCTGTAAGTTGTAAATTCTCATTAATAAAATTATTCTGATCTTGTTATTGCAAATATAGTTTCATGTTTTACTTAAGAATGACTTAAACGAAAAACTATAATAAATACTTAATTATAAAAGATTTGGGTAATAAGATAGTTATTACAATTTTTATATAAAAATTGCAATTGCAGATGCATACGCGCAAATGCCGAACCGCCGAGCAGCCGTTATTTTCACTCTTGAACATTTTAATCCATATTTTAAAATTCGTTTCTATTGGAAACGTGAGAGGTATAAATCAACCAGTTTTGAAAACAAACTTATCGTAGCGTACGCTTATCAAACTAATCATCTAGGGGATAAGTAACTTTATTGATTCGCATTTAAAAAGTTTACTGGTTTTAACTTCATTGTAATTCTATTCTGGTTTTGTGAAAATATTCCACACGGCATTACGTTTTAAACTACGACCATACTATATTGAAATTGTAAAATGTTATACCAGTCACCACATATACATTTTATTTCAATGTTTTAGGTTTTTATTTTTCGATATGATATTTTATTGTTTTCAATATGTATATATTGTTTTTTGGCAGTTAAGAATTTATTTATGTTTGTTTTATGTAAGACAAAATTATCTTTATCTACGGCCGCCTCTAAAGTGTACACTTTATACATTATAGACATTGTGAAAAATTGACGTTTAACAAACGATGTTATAAGTAATACGATGCGTAAAGTAACCAGTCTTGTCAATATCATAGATGAAGTTGAAATCAAAATAGTAAACTTGGAAGAAAAGGCGTATTAAAGTAAAAATAGTAATTGTAAATAATTTTTATTTACAGATAATATAATAATAAAAATTGTCGGTCATTTCTACAACATGGCCGCGAATTGCAAACTAAACGTTAACTTGTAAATAATAAATGACAGTTGATATTTTTGTATTTTTGTGGTTTGCTATTCGTTGATATCTTTCGGAAATAAATTAATTAAAATGATAAAATGGAATCTACAGTAAATTTAACTATTAATAAAAGTGATTAATAATCATAAGTAGCAGTTTTATGTTATTGTAAATTATATTTATTAAGAAAACTTAATATATTCATATTTATTTATAAAAATATTTTTGTTTGTTTGTGTAATTTAAGGACGTAGGTAAAATTTTGTATGCAATTCGTGAATAAACCGGGTTTTATGCATAAAACATTATGATGTTCGTTCAGATGTTTTTTGCACCTTGCTTCACTCGGCACAAAATTTCCAAACTCTTGTAATAAAATCTATTTGTTACATAAATAACTATTATAAAGTAAATTTTGTTTGAAACAAATTTGATATATTTATATAAATTTGTAATGTTCTTCATAACTATGATTATTCTTCTTTTAAAACAGAAATATTTAGAAACTAGAAGCAGTTGTCGACCAATGATGGCATGTTCGACTGGGATTCAAAATGTCATTTGTTCACAACACTTTATAGTTTAAATAAAATATTATTTCTGATATTAAAAATATGTTTTTGAAATTATACTATTTAGAACAGAGTTTCTTTAAGTTATTTGGCTTACCGCTTTGTTTTCACAGATATTTTTCAGTACTCTCATATCGGAAAAATCTATTATTTTTTTAATCGGTAATAATATTTATAATGTTATTATTAGTAAAACACTTTGATACTGAAATTTTAAAGCTATTTACGAAGCTATCACCACCTCCCTAAATCATTGATTTAGAATATTGCTTCTCAAACTGTGGACCGTGGCCCTCCTTGTGATCCGTAAAACGTTTTCAAGAAGACCGCAAAACATTAAAAACTTAGGCCCGTATTCGCACCTCATTTATAAAAGTGATTTTTGCCAAAAGTACATTTAACGTTTACTTAAAGTTATTTATTAAGCACTTTATAATAGTTTATATACATTTAATAATACCAAATACTTTAAAAATGATCAAAAATAGAAAACTATTTACATTTGATGAAAAACAGAAGCTAAAAGTTATTTTGAAATTAATGATAAAAGCACTTTTTCGCGAAAAAGTGAGGTGAGAATACGGGCCATAGATTTTTGCAATTTTAATTATTTTTTGGATATTTTGTATGAAATATTTTCGTTAAATATAACGGTTCGTTAAACTGAAAATTGGATTTCGTAAGAAATTTCGTTGCAATATACATGGAAAGATTTCTTACAGAATCCAAGAATAATAAACCGTTATTTTTAACGAATGTTTATGCACACTGAAGTTATTAAAATAAATTGAATATAAATATAACACAAATTATATAATAATTGTATGTATATACCTATATTGAGTATCATTTTTTAGCGGTTGGGGGGTTGCAAGATATTTTAATTCTTTCTAAGAGAATTTTCATTTTTATCAATTTGCAAAACACAGATTCAGAAGACGTAAAGTTAATTTAAATAAACTTTATATTTTACATATAAATTACGGAAACTAATATTATGAATAGTATATTACAGTAAAACTTGTATTAAGGCTCGTTCTAAATACTAATATATATCGTACATACAATAGCTGATACTACAAAAACATAAATAAGCGTTTTCCGACAGAAATAACTATGCGTGAGATAGTAAACTTTGCAATAGAATATGACAATGTAAACTGGGATCAATCAGTCTAGTAATTAGTTGTCAGTAACCTCTAAGAGAAGATGGACTGGAAACTCCTATCTTGATAGCATTGTAAGGTCTGGTACCGAGAACTGTCATTATAGAGAGGTTTTCTCTGTCATGTAGAGAAACTTTCTCTCTCGAGTTACGCATGCGCTGCCGTGATTAGCAGTGATTCTCAAAGGGTCTTATATCTTATTATTTATTTTACGTGCTTTGTATTATTTGTGATAAATAATGGTGGTGAAACACTGGCATAATAAAATATTTTTGAAACTGCTTAAAGAAAGATATATATATATATATATATATATATATATATATATATATATATATATATATATATACATCAAAGTGTGCGGGTTGCATAAAAAATGGCGACAAAAACAAGCGGTCAGTTTCTCTTTCATTTTGGCTTAGAGATCACTGTCAATTGTTTGGTCTAATGGCGACTCTTTATCGCTTCTTACAATCTGGTATTAATAGAAGATTCAATCTCAAAAGCGCTATTTCTTTTAATACCCCGACAACTGACCTATGTACAAATGTACAAAATGTTATGTTACAAACTGAATGTTTTGAATAAAACTGATTTAAAAACATTTTTTTAGAACTTATAATGTATATTTTTATTGAGAGTAAAGTATTGAATACACTAATAACATATATTTTTGTACACTTGTATTACTACTGATTATGTAGGTATACATGACACTTGTAATATCCATTTCATTAGATGAAAAAAAAATTGGACATAGCATCTTTAAGTTTTTAAAATCAGAAAAATTAATAATAATTTTGGAACAAAACAATGCTAACTTAAAAATATAGTGTCATTAATAAGTTAAGAACAAATTAAAGTATTTTTTAATGTTACACGACAATCATAACACCTTTATCTACTTGTGTCTTGAATTGTACTTGTACTTATAGTTTAGCGTCGCATGTAATTATATTGAAAAATAGTTAAATCTTTAGTCGTAAAAGAAAGGGAGAATTAAATCACAAATGTTTGTTTGGTCATAATAATAATAATTAGAAGAAATGAAACGGTTAAAAATAAAAATAGTGCAAACGAACAGTTTGAAAAGGGAAATAAAGAGTAACGCAGATGATAAAATTGCTTTGTCGGTGTGCGCTACTAAAATGTGATAGTGTGGTAGATAAGAGGTAGTGAAGCAGTGACATCGTTGTATAAGGGTACGGGTAGTACGTAGTATCGCGCCAGTTTGTGTAATTAAACGCGTGCTTTCTCTAAACGTCGATTAGAACGATACACCCTATTAAATAAGCAACGACGTGAGACGTGCAACGTGCATCGTGCAACGTGCAGCTGCGATATCATCGCGTCGCGTCGCACCGACACACCGGCATCGACAACAAACACTACGCCGGGGCGGCGCCGGTGCGCTGTATCAAAATAAAACGAAAAAGATGAATTCGATCGTTGCGCTGGCTGTCGCGTCGAGCCGAGCACACGAGAAACTATGCAAATGAGTTCACACGAACCATTGCGGAAACACTTGTGCCTACATTGATGATCAGATAATTACAAAGCATATACGTTCTATTGGTACACATATATACACATTCTCGCATCACAACATTTAATCTTATATTGCTCCAGAATTTTGCTTTTGCCTGTTTTACTTCTTGCCAAACACATTACATTTTCAAATGACAATTTTACTGCTAATTATAATTGTTACAAATATTACATTATTTCGAATACCAAACATTTGTTCTTTCACCATTTACCTGACAAATAATGACATTCATTATAATAAGTAAAATATTGAACTTATAATATAATAATAGTATACTCGAAATAGTTATAGTTACAAGTAGTGTACTTGTTGCAGTGGTAATGTAAGTTTCATTAATGTTATGACAATTCAATTCAATTATATCAGTTGTATTTATTTAATATTATGCAAGTTATAATTTCTAAATTATATTATGATTAATGTTGTATTAGAAACGGTCAAGTTTCTATCATTTAAATTAAGAGGAATAATATCTTGAATTGGCATTCGAAATTGCCGATGGCGACATTATGATCGTTTGGCGAAGTGGCACTGTGTGAATTTTCGTACTATTCTAATCAAATAAATAATGTTAATAACATTTACAATCAAAAAATTTATATTCAACAGCAAGCTTAAAATTCTCTTTTTTCATATTAAAACTCCTACCTAGTAACTTGTTTTTATGATTTGTTATTAACTGTAAATATTATTTGTATCTTTTTTCTTGACGATGACGTACGTTGAGTTTGTCTAAACGTCGATTATTAATAAATATTAATACAGAACTATAATCCAAAGCCGTTTTATTTTAATATAATGAGTACTGAAAAAATTTTTTTTTATTATTTTAATTTTCTATATATTTTGTTTAAAAATATACTTTTTTCCATATTTTCCACTTTTCCTAATTATTAAAAATGAGTAATATAATGATTAAATTTTAATAATATAATTAGTTACTTTTAATCAAACTGTAAATGTGATAAATTCACATATTCTAATGAGAAGTACCATTTGTAACAGTTTTTGATTTTCCTATCAAATTGATCCAGGACTTCTGCGATCGGTAATTTTGGAAAATAATAGCTACTGCGAAAAGAGTGGGAAACGATGGTGCTAACATATACAACCGTCCGTGCAAGCGTACTCAAATATTTACGACAAATATTTTTTTCACGACAAAAAATTTAAGTGAACGACAAAAAAATATAAGTGAATCACAACATAAAAACCATAAAATAATTTTTCCCACGAAAAAAATTTAAGTGAACGACGAAATATTTATTCTAACAGTAAAAAACAATAATTAATATTTTAACCTAACCTATCTAACAATGAACGCAACCAAAATGTTTAGTTTTATTGACCCCAAAATTAATGCGTCTTACCGAAAACTTAGGTGTATTGATCTTATTTAAATAAATAAAAAATAATACATTTAATATTTGGATTTTCAATATATTAATTTTGTCGTGAACATTCTCATTTTTCTCGTGCTATATTTGTCGTTGAATATACTAATTTTATCGTAAAATTTTTTATTTTTGTCGTATCATATTTATCGTTGAATATACTAAATTTGCCGTAAATTTTCCCATATTTATCGTGCTATATTTGTTGCTTGATATACTAATTGTGTCGTCCCATTATATATTCTCCATATTTTAAAATATATGTATTTATCCAATTATATTGTGTTTGACTAGTCATGACTAACGATAAGTCATGCATTAATCTGGTCAGTTGTATTACAGTAATATGATATTAAAGAAATTTTTCTGCGATGATACTGTAAGTTTTAACAAATGTAATTAAAAAGAAAACTGAGTCCGTTTCGTCGTGACCTCGTAGTTTAGTGGTTAAAACGTCTGTCGCGAAAGCAGGAAACCCGGGTTCAAATCCCGGGCGAGGTCAATATATTTTTCCAAATTTATGAAATTTTTTAATTATATAATAATTCACTGCGATTAAGTGGAAATTAAAATATTTGTAAAAACTTATTGTGTCAACCCAGAAAAAATTTGCTTTAATACTACCTATACATGATCTGTTATTTTTATCACTTAGAAATATTCGCTATAAGTAGGTGTACAAATGTACATCTTCAATAATAAACATATATGAAAATATATGAATAAATATTTCAATTGTAAATCTACATCCACTTATTTGAAGTACGATTATATAATTAAGTGTATGAGTATATCATACTTAACAAATGATAAATATTAGTTATTTTATAATTAGTAGGTAACAAGTTTCGTAAAACTACAAAAGACCCCAGATTTGAATTTTATCTATGTATTGTTGATATGGTTTTCTTATTATATAATTAATGTATTTAATCAGGAAATTTTAAAAACAAACCAATATTACATTTTGTTAATTTTATTATATTTTTAAATCAGCAAAAAAAAAATAATTATATTGTTATCAGTTTGCTGTACGAAAACCACAATAAAGCAAATATATATTTATATATATATATATATATATATATATATATATATATATATATATAAATAGATATTTAAATAATAAAATGAACAAATTAATTTTGTGGGAATACACCAATTACAAATATTTGCAATTTTTTACATGACATTGTCTGTTTTGCATAAAAATTAATAAAATAAACGCGTACGGATATATTCATTGACTCGCTGATATACAGCGAAAACACGAAATATAATATTTCGTATTTGCGGATATTATTTTGTACAAAATTAAAAACAAACACCGATGCAGTTTTCAGCATTATTAAAAATTTTTCTTGCTTGTATGGCTGTATTTTTATATATATGTACAATATTTGTGTATGTTTGAATATTACGCATCCCCCTATATGACTTGCACAAATATTTGTGAAAGATTAACTGCCACTCGCTTTGTTACAGAGCTCCGATTTTATTAAAAAATGCTATGTCTCCGAGTTTTAATATATCTTCAAATATGTTAAGTAAAAAAGATTAAATAAATTCGTGTTTTATTTGTTTTTTTTTTTATGATTGCAAATATTTCGCTAACTCTGATAAAAAAATTAAATATTTTATGTTAAATAACTGCCACGTTAACCCAAAAAATAATGAAAAATCTGCAATAATTTTTTTTTTTTAATTTTAAGCGTTACAATGTTACCTATGTTATGTTATGTTATGTTATGAAGTCAGTTGACGTCATTAACCAATTACATCTTCTTATTTATTTACAATTTATTAAATACAGACTTTCACGGTTGATATCAGTACATATGCATACTTTATTTATTCAATTCCATTTAAATTTTCAGATAAATTATGCAAATTTATTATGTTTTATTTCAATAGAACTTGTACAGAGGCTCATTTAATAAAGAAGAATGTACCGGTGCCATACACAAATAAAGTTCCTTTCATAGAAATAGTTGGAGCGAACTCAATTTACTGTTAGCTTGCAATGTGTTAACTTTTATTAATTTCTACAGGAAAACTACGTATGCTACACTATTATAATGTTTTGAACCTAACATTTAATACCATATAGAAATGTAGTCAATAATACTACATTGTAAACACACCAATGGATATCTCTGAATACATTTACATGTAAGGTATTCAGATCTTTCTTTTTCTCAATTTGAGATAATTAGAAATAAAGCTTAATGAATTTTTTTAATTACTATTAAGTGTCATATGTAGTAACTATTCCGATTTGTATATTGAAAATAAAAATTGAGGGTTTGTTGTTCTTCTACATAAAATATGATTTTAGACACCTATACCTATGTGTCAATTTTTTATTTTGTTTTTTTTAGCTAACGTACTCAAAATTCTCGGCATTCACTTGTCAAAGCGGCCATTTTTAGACCATGAATTAATATTAAAACAATAATAATAAAAATAATGAAAAATGTAAGTTATCAATTTCAATTATACTTGTGAATAAACATGAAAACAATGAATCATATGTTAGAAAATAAATAAAATGAAATTAAAAATCAGATAAATAATATAATTTCGTAATAGAGATAGAAGTATGTACCTATAATAAATGTCAAAGCAGGAAGACAAACATATTTGTGTTGTGAGTCGGAGAAATACGCCATGTATTTCAACAAAATGAGCATTGAGTCGTGTGGGGCAAATTCTCTATAAATATTTTCACATGTCGTCAACATTGTGCTAAGGCCAAGTCTACTGTACCATATAAAGTTATTTGCAGCGTTCCATCTTGGGGGTAGTTACTGGTAGTGGTAGTGGTAGTGAAGAAGCAGAAGCAGTTTGCCAGTACGCAACTACGTAGAGAATTCGCTCTTTCTTTGACAAATACACTTTGTATTATTAACAGTTACATTCAGGAATAACATTCAATCACCTCTATTCAAAGTACATCGATGCGTTCATTTCTACCTCATGTAATTGGAACTATTGTTTTCTATTTGTACTAATTAATAACTTCACATCTATTCTACATTAATCATTTTGCATACATAACATATAGATATATTATTTTCTGATTTAAGTTCACTATTTTATATAATAATAAATATCTATCTATATTAATAAATATCTATCTATCTATATATGGTAAATTTTCATTTACATTAATATTTTTATTAGAAATAATAAATTTATATTTATAATAATAATTTTATTTATTTAGGGCAAACAGGCAAACAAGCAAACAGCCAATTACAGGAAAAATATAAAATAATGTACATTAAATAATTTATATTAACAAATAAAACAAATAACAATAGTGGATCAATTAATACATAGAAAAAATAATATACAACAAAAAAATAAAAAAATAAATACATTGCATCTATAATATGTTATTTTTTATTATTAAAGAAAAATATTAAATATATATTGTTCATAGTATGCGCTATTAATAACACACGGTTTAGAAATATGCTGTAATTTCTAAATTATTAAATTTTATAATTTTTTTGCAGGATACAATAATATACGTAATTTATTGTTATTTGTTTTAATTGTATTTAGCAGACCCGATTTGCTGGCCGAACGGTTTAAGATATATACCTGAAATCGCTTGTATCCGTGTAGACCCGAGTTAGAAACCCTATTATTTAATACAACAACAATATTTATAAACTTATCATTGTAATTTAGACACAAAAATCTATTAAAACATCTATACTAAAGTGGGATTCAAATTACGACTCATATGGATATGAATGACAAGAGGTATATATCTTAAAATAAAATGACTTTAAGTTGTAGTTCTGTATTAATATTTATTAAAAATCGACGTTTCGACGTACTCAATGTACATCTTCATCAGGAAAAATGATACAATTGATATTTACAGTAAATAAACAGAATATAGAAACAAGTTACTAGGTAACAAAATAAGTAACTAAATCATAAAATTTTATAAATATTTAATTAAAGGAAGCTAAATTTTATTTAAATCAGTGTTTTCACACTGATCGATAAGAGAAAATTGGAAATTTATAAAGAAAAATGGATAACATTGATCAGTGTGAAGGCACTGATTTAAATAAAATTTGGCTTCCTTTAATTAAAAATTTATAAATTTTATCATCTAGTTACTTATTTTGTTATCTTGTCACTTGTTTCTATTTTCCGTTTATTTACGGTAAATGTCATTTGTATCTTTTTTTTCTGATAAAGAAGTAGAGTGAGTTTGTCGAATCGTCGATTATTAATAAATATTAATACAGAACTACAACTTAAAGCCGTTTTATTTTAATATAATGCAAAAATTTTTACTATAGTATTTTAATTTACTCAACTATGAAAGTCGGCAAATTAATAGTACCTAGTTAAAAGTTTATAAAGTAAATATGATGTGCAAAATATTGTTATGAAAATATATATTACAATATAATCAAGTAAATATAAATATGTACTAGCCACTAACAGAATATCTTATGATTTTATACAAATTATAGTGGTGAAATAAAAAATTACACCAATCGTTATAATACAATAAAGAAAGAGATTTCGTATCTTTTAATATTAGTTTCATGTGTATACTCTGGTATGAAAATATTAAAATTATTGAAAAACATAACAATTTAACAAATATTTGTCAATTGTGTACGTATATATACGTGACAGAAAAAATAAAGAACAAAAAACAAAAAAGTGAAATAAAATATTTGAAAGAAAAGTAAATTATCTAGGGCTAGGCAGAGTAAAGTAGAATTAGTTGTAGACAAGTGGGTAATTCTTATGCGCGAAGCATTGACAGTCGGTGACGTATTTAAGAATCACGATTCGATTAATTTAATTAAGCGTAAAAGTGCCTAAAAACACAACATTACGCTAAGTTGCTAAGTGTGCTAGGTGTGTAGGTGTGGATTGACTTGTTCCATTTGACTTTACAATTAGACGACGTGACGCATTGTTTAAAGCGAGTTTTGGACGCTCAGTCACGGACGATTCCATCTGCAAGATGGAAAGTCAGCAAGCAGCCAACTACAAGTAGCTTGTCCTTTCAGGAAGTCAAATTTACATTCTACGAATAGTGAGTGGCCTTCTCCAGGAAGAAACGTCGCGATTTTTAATTTCCAAAATAAAACAGCCGGCAGACAGCAGACAGAATTAACAATGCTTGTCTTGCCTTTTATTCTTTTTGTATCACAAATGTCTCTAGTTTTAAATTAGCTTTGAAGGAGAATTTCTTGTTAGTTTCGCTTCTTGCGTTCTGCTTCTTGCGTTCTGCTTCTATTTCTTACGTCTGCTTGAATCAAACGCCACTCACACTCAAATTCACTGAATATAGCTGAAATGGAGATGCGATTTAATAAGAACGTCTTACGTCTTTTTCATATAATCAATAAAATCTGAAGCTTTCTACTAATATTCATATATGCATTTATGGACGAACAATACGCCTAATATAAATATTTACTCAAAATGAAATTTCCAATTTGTAATCAGACAGCAAATTTAAGTGAAAAGTGAAAGATATTTTGCGAAAGTATTGCATTGCAAAATTGAGACTGCATTGTCCCACAGTACCTCCTAATGTTATCGACAGACGGCAAACATAAAAACTAAGATAAAAACCAAGTTACGATGTCAAATTCTCAAGTGACCTTGGTGCAAAACAGCGCAACAGGCGCGCAAAATGGAATTAAACTTTTTCCAATCAATGACATCGATGCGATGTGTCAAACATTTAACACTGCATTTTAAATTTCCGAAGATTTTCTTTTATTTTTACTATATAAATTTATGTTTAAGTATTCAAGTCACAAAAATTATTTTCCAAAGTTATTAATTTTTTGAAGATAATTAAATATAACTTACATCAACATTTTTCTTAAATAATATTGTATATGCAACGTACAGTTTAATTATACGTCGACAGACTCCTTGACAAATTATGATGAATAATACACATGTACTTTTTCAAAAAAAGGAAACATGTAGAGAAATTGTGAACTACTCGTATATGGTACTATACAACATGAATAATAATTAAGTTCATGCAGTTTTATATTCTTTTTTCGTATAAAATAATTTAAAGTTTCTGTATATGAGAATGAAAATTGATAAATACGAGTTATGAAATGTTATTAATTCCTTGTAGATTTGTATTGTAGAGCTGTCAAAGTAATCCTAGTTCATGAATGATATAGTTTGTTAAAACATTGTCAATATTTAAGCTGAAATTATATTTATAAACATGTTTATCCATATTGAATAATTTAAGTCATGTATAGCTGTTTATGCTTGTGTTCGTTTGCGGTAACACAATTGTGGTCACTCGATTTAACTAATATTATTACCATTCGATAGAATCACAAATTAGTAAACATTGTCTACATCGAACAATTGCAAAATGTTTAGATTCACTCATATATATATATATATATATATATATATATATATATATATATATACCGTCTAATACTTTCATTTACTGTTTAAATTTGCAACGCATTTATTTCACAAACATTACATATTCACCTGTATCTAACCATATACATATATAAGTATTGATTTTATAAAGTTTTTTTATAAAAATTTCGTAAACAATATTATAATAACATGTTATTTGGATATATTTATTTAAAATTTATTATTATTCTGTATTTAATAAAACTGCATGTATCTTATTATTAAAATTATTATTATATACGGATATATGAGCTTACTTTATCTTTTGAAAATTATGTAATAGTATTTCATAAAATTTGGTATTCAAGGATATTCTGATATACTCATAAATAAAATATTGTTAATAGAATGTCAGTTCTAGTTTAACAGGAAGTGGATTCTAATTTTCTTAAATATTTTACTTTAGTTCAGCTAATTTTGATGTATTTAAAATTTTTGTTTTAAATTGGCAATATCATTTAGGCACTGCTTCTCAATGTTAATAATTTGTAAGCGGAGTTTTAGTAAGAAAGCTTTAAAATAATTTATTATTTCAATATGAAGTAAAAAAAAATATTTTTTAATGGAAATTTAAAAAATAGGATTAATTTGTGTAACAAGTTTTGTGTTAATACTTGACAGATTTTTTTAGTATAACAGAAAAATAATTATAAACAAATTATAATATAATATACAAGGTGAGTCAGTGAAAGTGTTTCTAAGGGGACCTAAGATAGTGTCATTGGTTTGACCTTAAATAATTGTTTAAAGATCGCACTAAGATCACTCTTAAATATTTAAATGGAAATCTCTATTTTAAATTTTAATGCATATTTTTCCAGTTTAGCACGAAACACTATAATGAAAAAGAACGACAATAAACGTCCAATATTCAAAATTTTTAGTATATAATTTTAAGTAAGTTTTAGTGTAATTTAATAAGTTTTTGTAAAATATATTTATATTTTTGTGTATTTTTAAAATTTTATGATGTTATTTTATTTATTAATATTTTTGTGTTATTTGTTTTCTCTGTTTACAAAACTGACTGATCCTTTTGCAGTTATTGTTGTTCTGTCGGCGTGTTATGTTGATTAAAAATATGCCTAGAAATTTATGTTCAAATTTAATTAGAAATTTTTGATGTAGAGAAAAGAAACCCTTTTTATGTCATTTATTTATCACAAATTTAGAAAATATCAGCTGTTATAGAAAATTATTTTTATTTATTTTCACACTTTAGAGTCAACTGTAAGATATAAATAACAATGTTAACTACATAAACTATACTCACAAACTATTTAATTTCTTGACATAATTGTAACAATTTTTTTTATTTTCATTAACTCGAATTCCAATGTTTTTAATATAAGAATTTTTTTAATTTAATTAATTTAGTTAGACTAATATTTTTAACAGAAAATTTGCTTATCTTTAGATAAAACAAGATTAGAAGTATATGGGTAAACCCATATATAGACTACTTTGACATTATCACATAAATGACAAGAAATAGGAATAAAATTATTTTTTATCGAAAATTGGCAACATTGTATTTTGCTAATATATAATATTATAATGTTACAGACACCGTACCAAACGCTATACTACTTTTTCCTTGCAGTCAAAGTAGTAAAAAAGAAGCAAAACATAATAGTCTATAGATATTATTTATAATTATATAATTTAAGAAATAGTTTTTTGCACTTAATAGATGTAACGCCTGCTCTGCAAACAAACACGTATTTAGAAAATTAAATAAGAAAAATTAAAGTTTTTAATTTATGATTTGTTAATCAAGTCGTTAATATACAATAATGATTACATTATTACATATGTTCGGTTACAGGAAGCATATTTAACTTAACCAATGAGTCACATAACTAAGAGACAAGATTGTGAATTGTCTTCAAACCGCTACATTGATTATTCATTTGGCAAGTTAACGAATTGGTTAACTTACAAAGCGTTTAATAATGTTTTGTGCAATTGGGCCATAATATTGTAGGGTACTTTATTTAAAATATTCATAAAATATTAGTAATGCAATGCAAAAAAATAATAATAATTGCACACTTAAATTACCAGAGTGAAAATAAAATATTGGTAATAAAATTTCTATGTAATATAATATACATAATATAGTATGATGATGATAGTTATAAATGTATGCAAATGTAACAGACAGTCGTATAACAGGCATAAATGCACTCATGCATATATGCGCATGAGGGATAAGTATACTTTTGTAGAATTAATTGTGTGCATAGAAAATCCGTCACAGTATTAAGCAGTGCAAGTGCTCCATGAATAATTACGCACGCATAGCAACCTCTACGTTTCACAATCCTCATGCAATAGTTAACGGCGTGCCGCACCGATGTTTTCAGTTCAGTTTTATTGATTAAACTAAATTGACAATTTACTACCTGCAAATACACACTTCCATTTTACTATTGCCTCAGCCATAATGGCTTAAATGTTCTTGGCTACCGTTCGCTGCATTCGCTCCTAATGTAAATCTATCTACCCCACTAACATCCAATAATACATCTTCATTATCTTTAATTTAATGCTTCAATGGCCACTTTCCTCGATTCAGCTAAACAATTTTTTATATTTTAAACTAAAAATAAAAATAAATTTCTTTCTGATTACATATTAAAGAAAAACAATTATATACGAATGCAATTGATAAAAGGAAATATGTATTGATTTTGGATATTATATATTCCAGTACATGTTCGAGATTTGGTTGAGTACTGTGAATTCAAGGAAGGCTTTTACAAAGTTATAGCAGCATGGAGCATGGAACAGAATCCAAGACCCAAAACATCCTTAGTTGAGTTGTTGTTTCTGATTATCGGCCTTATCCTTCCCTTAGGATTACAAAGGACTGCATGCCGTAATTTTCTAAGGAAAATTAAAACCTTTTACTCTGAAAAACTTAATCACATCAAACCACTTATAATAGAAATAAGTTTTAAACTTGATAAGTTATTTATTTGTTAATTTTTGCTCGAAAACTTTATTAATTTTCTATTTGAAAAGTATCTGCAGTTCAAATTAGTAAAAAAAAAATTGTTTATTTTATGGCAAGGCGTGCAATGCAATCAATTGTTCGAATGTACTCGTACTCGTGCTCCTACCTATGTTGCTTCCGTTAATAGGAAAGGCATACAGCTCACGTCCTATACATACATAAATCTGCGTCTGACGAAGGTGAACAAATATAACACAACTGATTTACAGCCCTATGTTTACAACCCTAAGGTTTTACTTTACCTTCACATATACGAAAGATGTATATACCTTACACATACAACACATAGATGGACTGTCAGGTCAACCAACATTATTTCCCCCCGAAAGTTATTTATTACGATCGAATTGATATCGTTAACGCAATACTTCGGTGCTATCTCGCGAAAAACCAACTATTCTCACATTCTGTTTTAATCGCAAGAATTTATCATTGCATTGTAAATTCTGTGTATTTGTCCCTCGAGTCCTGTGAGTAGTCCCCCAGGAAGGCTTTAGACACAACTGAAACGAATTCTAGTTGCTTCTCTGGCTATTCATTTGTTACCAAACTACTTGCTAACTCAGCTACATCTCTATACATCTTCCTATTAACTAACTTTTTATTTCCGAAATTTAACTCGAACTCAGACGCCCTTTTATCGAATTTTATATATCTAGTAATTATTATATATTTCAATATTTAATATATATATATATATATATATATATATATATATATATAAATATATATATATATATATATATATATAAATATATATATATATATATATAAATATATATATATATATATATATATATATATATATATATATAAATATATATATATATATATATATATATATATAAATATATATATACATATAGGGCCGTTCCTACCAGGCGTGCAGTGCGTACCCGCACGCAAGCGGCCGATTTTAGGGGGCGGCCGACTGAGGTCGAACTGCAGAAATGCAGCGATATCTTTTCTTTTTTGAATAACTTGTTCGATTTGAACGACGATGCAATTAAGAAGCATTGCTCTAATTTAGATATTGCATTGCAGAGTGAATGATGGAATACCAATTTCAAAAGATATAGACGGAGTAGAGCTAGGTATATACAGATTGTTTATCGTTCAAAGAATTATTTAATTCTGAGGTTTATAAATGTAAGGATATATTAGAAAAAATTGTTTGTAACGATTATGTTTGCTTGTTTTCTAATTTGGCAGTAGTAATTACATTGTATGTATTTGACGTTGCCAGTAATAGTTGCAAGTAGGGAAAGATCATTTTCAAAACTAAAAATTGTAAAAAGGTCAATCATGATATAGGAGCGCTTATCTGATTTAGTTCTTTTATCAATAGAGCACGACATATGTGAGAAAATTGATATTGCCAAAGTCATAGACGAGTTTACTGCGAAAAAAGCTCGTAAAGCGCTACTGCCACTATAAAATTTTATATTAGGAATTGCGAATGCGATATATGTTTATAAAATGCGTTAATACAACAAATTCATTGTATTCTGAATTTTTCATTATAAATTTGAATAAAGCACTTATGTATACTGGTTGAAATATTTTTTCAGACTGTCAAGGTGTGGGTGGGGGGCGGCGAAAAATTGCTCAGCACGCAGGGGGCTGTACATTTAGGAACGGCACTGTATATATATATATATATATATATATATATATATATATATATATATATATATATATATATATATATATAATAATAATAATAAATGATATTGAACAACAACTTAATATTTAGATATTGCATACACTTTTCCTCTGTATTAAAATTATGTATAATAAAAATTATTTTAGCACTGTCTCCAGATTAAATACTTTTATAATACGTATAATACAGTTTCTATTAGATAACATAGCGTAACTATAAATATTTTGCTGTTAAATTATACATAAATAAAAATTTTCTAGCACAGTTTAATAAATGTAATATTTTAGTCAGATTTTTTTTTTACTTTTTTTTTGTAATTAAATGAAACTTTAGAAATCTTTATATACTTCAAGAAAAATAATATTTTCTAAATTGATTTTTGAGTGGACAGATGAAACAGCTTGCTATTTTTAATCCCATTGTGCTGAACTACATGCGTTTAAACGTAAATTTGAAAATAAAAACTTTTGTTTTTCATCCATAGTTTCTATTATTGTGGAAGTAGTTTTAACATGTATTTATTAAGAGTTTCTAAGAGTATTAATTAATTTTGTTTTATTAATTATAATTATAACAGATAAAATATAAAACAGAAACATAACTTTAGATGTACATAAAAAATATATTAATTAAAAATGCTTCTAAAATGGATTTTTAATACGGACTTTTATATTTTAATTTTTGAATAAGAATCTTAGTAATTTTTAACTATTTTCACAGAAAATAAAAAATTAATAAAATAAAAATAAAAAGAAGTATTTGCAAATGTGCGGGAAATAAAGTAAAATTGATGATTAATTTAAGAGGATTCCCTAAATGAATATGGTTTAGTAAAGTAGCTAGATAAAATAGCTTTGTTCAAAGCATTCCTGACAGTGCATAACTGGATAATTTTGGATAGTACGACAGTGCGGCTGCGTAACACGGACGAACATCTTTCCCTTACCGGTAACGTAAACGTTAGCGGTAATGTTGATACTTAGCACAAACGCGCGACTAAACCATAGTGTGGCCTTTTCAAGCAAAAGCATACTCTGGCTATTTTTAAGTATCTTTCGGGCCCGAGAATGTGTTTTGCTAACGTCATACTTTAAATTCGTAAATTTATGTACCTTTAAAACACGGATCATGTGTGCGAGGGTGTGCGTGTAACGTGTATGTATGTGTATGTACTAAAACCCGTTTCCTTATAGAGGTCAAGTGATATTTATGTTTTACTGAAAGGCACGCGCCAAACTGACCGCCTGTTTTCTTATTCTTTGCTTTGCTTCGTCCTTTTTCTTTTTCTTTTATTTGTTTTTTCATTTGTTCATTTGTTATTCCACTCAATGTTTTCGATTTTTTCTTTCTTGTTCTCTATTTGTAAAATTATGTAATTTTATTTATCTTATTTTATAATAGTACTATATTATATTTTACAAGTTTCTAAGATATTAATATTTAATGAAACGTAGCTTTCAGTATTGTAAATAATACATTTACAATATACTTCTATGTTATAAAATATGCAATTGTTTTATATATATACAGAGCGAGTGTAAAGTTTGGAACTATCGCAATAAATCTTTTATTAAACGTTTTTGAAAAAAATCTTCGAACACGTCAATTTTTATCTTAAATGAGACATATTTTACTGTAATCGTCACTTAAAAATTGTCTTTTGTTTTTGAGTTATGAAGTAAGCGATAATTTTTTTAAATGGAAACCTATTTTTTTTATTATTGATTTTATTTTTTTTTTTATTTTTTTTTTTTTTATTATTTTACTTTGCTTTTTCTCTGTTCTTCGCTCAATTATACAATTTTTATTAATAAAATAATTTTTTAAATTTGAAAAAAGCAAAATAATAACACTTATTTTATTGTAAAATTTATAAATTGCATAATTCTGACAGTTGTAGCTAATGTTTTTTGTTTTATACACTAATAACTAGATTCATTTTGCCAATTTAATTAGTTTTTAATATTTAAACTTTAAGATTATTTTTCTCAATTTTTTACAAATGTAACATATTTAAAATTTTATATAGTTGGAAACGGAATAAAAAGTACTACCAAAATCAATAAAAAAAAAATAGGTTTCCATTTAAAAAAATTATCGCTTACTTCATAACTCAAAAACAAAAGACAATTTTTAAGTGACGATTACAGTAAAATATGTCTCATTTAAGATAAAAATTGACGTGTTCGAAGATTTTTTTCAAAAACGTTTAATAAAAGATTTATTGCGATAGTTCCAGATATTACACTCGCTCTGTATATATATATATATATATATATATATATATATATATATATATATACCGGGTGTTCGTTCGTCAAGTTCGTATAGGCGTTTAACATGTAATTTCGATAAATTGCGATGTACTACTTTCTCGAGTAAAATTCGAAGAAATACTTAGAATACTTTTCGATAGGGCATAAAAGGTTCTATTATCTGGTTTTAGCTTTAATTTGCTAGCATGTGCCGTTTGGGCGCTAGAATTTTTTTTTGATTTTTTGGTTTTTATTTTTTTTATCAAAAACTATGAGGTGTAGGAAAATAAGCATGACATGGAAAAATGCGGAATAATGAGTACGATAATTGAGTGAAAAAACCATTATTCTACAATGCATCGTTTAGTAGAAAAAAATTAAAAACTGAATTTTTGAAAATTTGACAAGGACCCTTGGGATTTTTTCAAAATATGACTTTTTTCAAAATTTGCTCAAAAAAATCTGAAAAAATTCAGTAACATAGAGAAAAAAATTAGCTACATAATAGCTAAGTAACTTTTTTCTCTACCTCATTCTGGTTTGGCAGGAAAAGTTATTGAAAATTCTAAAATGTTTTTTAGAATTTTTAATAATTTTTCCTGCAAAATCAGTATGAATTAGAGAAAAAAGTTACTTATCTATTATATAGCTAAATTTTTTCTCTAATTTGCTGAATTTTTTCAGATTTTTTTGAGCAAATTTTGAAAAAAGTCATATTTTGAAAAAATCCCAAGGGTCCCCCCTTGTCAAATTTTCAAAAATTCAGTTTTTAATTTTTTTCTACTAAACGATGCATTGTAGAATAATGGTTTTTTCACTCAATTATCGTACTCATTATTCCGCATTTCTCTATGCCATGCTTATTTTCCTACACCTCATAGTTTTTGAGAAAAAAAATAAAAACCAAAAAATCATCAAAAAATTCTAGCGCCCAAACGGCACATGCTAGCAAATTGAAACTAAAACCAAATAATAGAACCTTTTATGTCCTATCGAAAAGTATTCTAAGTATTTCTTCGAATTTTACTCGAGAAAGTAGTATGTTGCAATTTATCGAAATTACATGTTAAACGCCCATACGAACTTGACGAACGAACACCCGGTATATATATATATATACATAATGCATAAATATCTACTCCAAGTACAGTGTTTTCAAAATCTGATACAATCATAACAATTATTTTTCTCAAATATTAAATTGATGGGACCGGGACGTTTTGCCGCCGGACATTTTGCCACGGACGTTTTGCCGCCACGACATTTTGTCGCCGGGACATTTTGCCGCCGGGACATTTTGCCACCGGGACATTTTGCCGCCAGGCAAGTATTAGGCTTAGTTTACTTTAGAAAACAAAAGAAGAGATAATTCGATGAAATATTGGTTAGGTTAGGTTAGGGTAGGTTAGATTAATAGGTTGTTTGTAGGTGTTTGTCTTCTACGCCTAATACTTGCCTGGCGGCAAAATGTCCCGGCGGCAAAATGTTCCGGCGGCAAAATGTCGCGGCGGCAAAACGTCCGCGGCAAAATCTCCCGTGGCAAAATGTCCGGCGGCAAAATGTCGCGGACCCTAAATTGATAGATATAGTTTTTATTATAAAAATAAATATAATGTATAATGTATTGATAATGAGGTACAATTTACAGAAGCAATAATGCATTGTTTTTTTTTTTTTTAAAATGTATTTATTATGACAACATTGATATATATATATATTTCTTTTTGAAATATAAGATTCGATACGATACATATATTTAGTGTAGATATGTCAACTAGATATATAACAGAATCTTCGAATGCCTGCTTATTATATATGGCTGTCTTGTGATTCAAATTTAGAAACTGAAACTAAAATATTCCTTTCTAAGCTTTTATGATATATTTCGAGAAAAGAAAAGACATTTTAATACTAGATATTAACATTAACACTAAATTAATAACAAAAAAAAAGAAATATATTAAATATATATTTAATGTGCAATTTTATTCTGTATATCAATAAATATTATACCTACATAGGATCTCAAATTATATCAAATACTTAATATCACTATAATACTACTCATTTTGCTTACATTAGAATGATAAATAATTTGCATACAGTTTTAATAAAACGGCTTCAACAGATTTAATTATTTAATGTGAATAAATAACGTATAAGTCAAATAAGAATATTTAGTATATAAATGCAGCTTTTATTTAACAAGTATATAAATTTATTTTGCAAAATATTGTATATAGTCGTATGCGCCAACAGCACTTTAACAAATTATATTCCACATTTTAATATCGCATAACTCTGTCAAGTTTCTTGTTTGCCAATTTATTAATATAAAATGTCTCGTTCATATTGTTCATTGGACAACTAGTTTGCGTAGAAACATTAAATTTAATTTTCTATTATTTTGCATATACATATAAATTTTTAAACAAAACACTGTTTATTATTCACAATGGTGATTATGAGTATTTTCTTTGTACTGCCGGTTTCGAAATGTTTCTAAAGCTAAATGTTTGTCACTTAAATATAACTAGCTGTTAAAATTGTATGCAAATATGTATGGAATATGTAGGTAAAATTTTACATAGAATAACTTGTCGGTAGGTTAGTACATCATAACATTTACAATAATATACAAAGCGGTAAGTAACTACGCTATTACGTGATCTTATTCAATTTACTTGCTGTAATATAGCTCTGTTAACTATACACTGAAACTAGATCAATTTATAAGGAAACATCAATTTGGGTTCATGTACTCTATATCGAGATAGGTTTATAACGCTTATTAATCTTATATGCTCAAGCATCAAATTTATAAGTTTTTTATTCAATTTCCTGCTTCACTATTATCTTTAATAAATTGCATTTTAATTTTAATATTTAACTTTTCGTATGTATAACAATTTATTGTGTAAAGTGACTCTAATTGTTACCATATTACCGATGTAGAAAGTGATCATTATTTTAATCGTATAATAATAACATTATTATACAGCAGTTAGTTACTATATACAACACTGGTGGCAGCATCAAACATAACTACAACGTCAAGTGTATTTAATATGACATCATTGACAGCCATATTGAAACAATATTATGTCAAGTTAAGTTAATTGACAATTGCACTGTTTATTTTCGCTTGAATTTTAATTTGATTGAAATATGTGAAAAAGTGCAAGAAATGCAATGTGCTCCGTCAGATTTGTCAGACACTGTATATTCGACCAAAGAAACACAAGCAAGTGTATTTAATTTGACATCTCCGACAGTGTAATATTTAATTTTTATTTAAAAAAATAAAATTGAAAAATTATCTCACTTGACGTGGATTGAACCCAGTCAACATTATAAATTTCATTCACTTATATATATATATATATATATATATATATATATATATATATATATATATATATATATATCTGTTTTTCGCTCAATTATACAATTTTTATTAATAAAATAGTTTTTTAAATTTGGAAAAAGCAAAATAATAACACTTATTTTATTATAAAATTTATAAATTGCATAATTCTGACAGTTGTAGCTAATGTTTTTTGTTTTATACACTAATAACTAGATTCATTTTGCCAATTTAATTAGTTTTTAATATTTAAAATTTAAGATTATTTTTCTCAAATTTTTACAAATGTAACATATTTAAAATTTTATATGGTTGGAAACGGAATAAAAAGTACTACCAAAATCAATAATAAAAAATATAGGTTTCCATTTAAAAAAATTATCGTTTACTTCATAACTCAAAAAGAAAAGACAATCTTTAAGTGACGATTACAGTAAAATTTGTCTCATTTAAGATAAAAATTGACATGTTCGAGGATTTTTTTCAAAAACGTTTAATAAAAGATTTATTGCGATAGTTCCAGATATTACACTCGCTCTGTATATATTTATATATATATATATATATATAAGTTAGAATCGTAGATTCCCACGGAAACTGCTGATAACAGCAGAACCCCGCCACTGCATGATACTTGAATACATAAAATTGTAAAGCAAAACTGCTGATAGTTAATTTTACATTATATACTTTTTTATATGTTTAAGTTAGTTACATTCTGTATTTGAAATTGTTAACATCGATTTGTAAAACATTATCCGTTATAAAAATAAAATAAATTTTTTTAAGTCGAACCATAATCGTTTACTTAACTGGCGCAGTCGGTAGGATTCTCAAACGAAAAAATAAAAAATTTAATTTCGGTACGTTTTTACGTTTTATTGAGAATTCATATAACGGTAGTGTCCGCGAAAGGTCGAACGAGAAGCTCTACAGCAGCGAACGAACATCGCAACGCAGAAGATCTTCATCGTACAGCCACAGCCCTGACGAATACAGAGTTGCCGCAACACGACATCGCACCATCGATCGAAGACCAGTCAATCGCTGACCAATCATCGATCACATATTGTTCAACATCAATCCAATCTGTGCATAAGAGAGGAGAGACAAATGGACAAACTGATTGTTATTCTGTAAGTACAATTTAAATGTCATTTAGAGATATCAGACAATCAATAAGAATCGATTGCAACGATTCAGATACAGATTCAGATTCAGACCAATCCTGTAACTCATTGCAAAGCCTAGAAAACACAAGTAATATAGTGCAAAGTTTAGAAAATTTATTTAACGAAAGTAATAATTTAAATTTTTCAAATATGACTGAAGTTTTAAGACCCGAATATTTAAACATAATTCCCGAATTTAACGGTGAACATAAATTACTTCAAAGATTCATAGAAGCTTGCGAAAAACTTGTTAAAAAATTTTATAATGCTAGCGACGTAACTGCATTTCAGAATGAATATCTGATGTCCAGTATCTTAGCTAAAATTAAGGGCGATGCTGCTATCAATATCGCGAGTTGTACAATCTCAAATTTTTCAGATTTAAAGAAAGCATTATTAGATGCATACGCTGATAAACGTGATTGTTTCACTTTAAATATTGAACTAACCGAACTCAAACAAATTAACGAAACTGCTTTCGAATTTTTTAATAGAGTTCAAGAAATTTTAAATTTACAAATTTCGTATATATCAACACAAATTAAAGCAGAAGATAGTAAAATTTTAATAGCCTATTTTCAATCATACGCTGTTAGAATTCTTTTAAGAGGACTCAAAGAGCCCTTAGGTACACTAATGAGGACTAAAAATCCTCCAGATATGAACACCGCGCTTAATATGTTAACTAATGATTTTCAACTAGAAAGTCAATTAAGTTCACAACAAAATATTAGAGCCAAACAAAATCAAACATTCGCACACACAAACAAAACACATTTATATAAAAATACACAACCACAATTAATCTACAGACCTACACCACAACAATTAAATTATAGACCTACACCACAACAATCCAATTACAGATCTCCACTATTACATAATAATCATTACACAAATAAAAATTCAATGCAAACACAAAAACAAAACGTGTTCCAACCGAATCCCTACAAAAAATTACCTATACCCACGCCTATGAGTGTGAGTACACGACAAACGTTTACACCTAAGCCTGGCCCTTCCGGCTTTGTTGCTCCGCGTCCTTATCAAAATATGCACGCACAATACAGAGAAACACCAAAATATGTAGCAGAAGAACTTTTTAACACAGAAATAAACGACTTAAATTATGAACAAAATAATAGCGAACAATATTATAATTATCAAAATTTTGACGAACAAAATTCTAGCGATCAATATATCGATTATCAAAATTGTGACGAACAAATTTATGACGATAGTAATGTTATTATTTCCGAACCAGACGATCAAAATTATCCGAATAATTTTTTAGAGATAAAAGCCTCGGAAACCAATTAAATTTTGAATCATTAACTTTATCGCATAATCAAAGTGAGTTACCATTTATTATTTACCCAGAATATAATTTAAAAGTGCTAATCGACACCGGTAGCACGCGTTCTTTTATAAAACCAGAAATTGCAAATAAATTCTTTAAAAATAAAATTCAAAACGACACATTTCAAATCACTACAGCTCACGGCACATCAGTAGAAAAATTTAGTATTTTATTGCCAAGTTCAAACTTATTCAAAAATTCTAATACTATTTTAAAATATTATTTATTTGATTTTCATAGTCATTTTGATATTTTACTCGGACTCGATAATTTAAAATTATTAGAAGCTATTATTGATCTCACTCACGACAAAATCATAACACCAAAAACTGAAATAAAAATTCATTTTTACAAACCTATTACACACATGCGTTACACTGCAATCCCTCCAAAAACAGAAAAAATAACAAAATTTCATATTAACAACATAGAAAACGGCGAAGTATTTATTTCAGAAATAAATATTAAAAATGTTAGAATTCCAGAAGGTATTGCAAAAATAAAAAATTATATAACGTATTATCCTGTTATAAACACAAACGATAAAGAATGCATAGTAAACACTTCAAATTTATTACAAGTACAATCATTAAATAATTTTGCAACAAACAATATTAATTTTCAAAACCAAAAATTTCATAATAAATTTGACATTTCACAAATTAGAACAGAACACATAAACACTGAAGAAAAATTAGCAGTAAAAAATTTAATTAAACAGTACAGTGACCTTTCCCACACAGATGATAAACCCTTATCTTTTACAAATGAAATTAAACACCGCATACGTACTAAAGACGAGTTGCCTGTTTACACTAAGTCGTACAGATTCCCAGGAATACACAGATACGAAGTAAAAAATCAAAATCACAAAAAGAAAGTTAAGTTAGCTTACCAAAATATTAAAACAAAATTAATTAACAAATTAAACCAAAATCGAGAAAATGTACCCGATATACCCGAAAGTCTTTATGTACACAATAAACAAAAGGTTAACAAAACGCGGCAGGCTAATTTTAAAAAGAGAAAAAAAATAAAATCTGTAAATAAGAATTTAAAAACAACGGAAATTAATACTGATAATGACAAAAAGCAGTCAAAAATTCATTTATCAAATATAAAACAACCTAGAAAAATCACTCAAAATATTTTCGATATTGCAGGTCCGTCTACATCGCGTTCAACGCGAGATTAGAAATTAAATATTTACAAAAATCTTAAATTATTAGAAAATAATAAAAATAAATTAAATAATCAACTAAAGTATTAATATTCAGTTAGCAATCAAACAATCGAAAAGTTCAATAAAAATAATTGAAACAATCAGACAAAATAAATTACAATTAAAAATAAAAAATCGAACAACTGTTATATATTGTTATCAGTGAAGCCAAAATAATTTTATTTAAGAAATTATAATCAACTTTATTTACAATTATTTTAAGTATTCTACAAGTTATAGAAAATTGCACTCTATGCACCCCAGTATTATTAAAATTAACGATCTAAATGATGAGTTAAATAAAATTTATAAATTTTGAATTGTTTCATCTCATATCCATTCCCACTAAGTTTCAGTCTGGATTTGTAACTGTAATCACGAATAGTCAATATTTTTTTAAATCTATTAATGATCAAATAAAATCTCTAAACGATGTTTGTACTACAGAACCTAATAACTTTCAATGTCCGAATTAAATAAATGAAATCGCCAACAACTCATGCGAACACATTTTATTTTATACAAGAACAACAAAAATTGTCAATATGTGAAAATCAATACAAGAACAAACCACGTCGAGCTAATTGATAAAATTAATCAATATTTGGCAGTTCTTCCATCAACCGAAAACTCGTCACCGAATTCAACAACATTCAAGATCTGAAGATACCAATCAATAAATACGAAGACATCGATGAATACGACATCAACAACGTCACAAATTATTCAATTGCAACTCTGTATATTATTTTATTAATCATTGGCGTTGTAATGTTCACAGTTTTTCTTAGAAAGTTCCTGCAAACGAGATGCAAAAAATCAAACCAGAGTCCATCCGTGGAACAGAAATTATCAAATCTTCAACCCCACGTCAATCTTCCAGGGGATGCCCAATTCTAAGGGGGGAGGAGTTAGAATCGTAGATTCCCACGGAAACTGCTGATAACAGCAGAACCCCGCCACTGCATGATACTTGAATACATAAAATTGTAAAGCAAAACTGCTGATAGTTAATTTTACATTATATACTTTTTTATATGTTTAAGTTAGTTACATTCTGTATTTGAAATTGTTAACATCGATTTGTAAAACATTATCCGTTATAAAAATAAAATAAATTTTTTTAAATCGAACCATAATCGTTTACTTAACTTATATATATATATATATATATTATTTATTATAATATCTACCAAGTGCAGAAAGTAATAAATTATTCAAATCTTGCATTGGACAATGTTGATATATACAGTGTGCCGTAAAAATTATTAATGAATTTATGAAAAAAATTTCAGAGTAAGTGTTTGTGCTTGTTAAAAGATTTATTGTGATACAAAACAAAACTTTTTTTTTCAGAAAATTGACTTATTTTAACAATATTTGCTGAAATTACGAAACATGTTATTTAAAAAAGTTGTTGATTGTACAATTCTACTCCCATGAAGAAAACATTTCAATTTTAATAATATAATAATAATAATGTTTATTTATTTAGCATATTCTAATAAAATTATACATAATACAATACAAAACGGTATAAATTTTCATATTAGTACACACAATAACAATAAATAAATTTACAATACTTCTTTCAACTTTCGCTTGAAAGTTATCAATGTGTCAGCATTTTTCACATCTGTTGGCAAACCATTATACATATCTAAACCACTAACAAATATAGACTGACTTGTCGAAGCCTTATTAGTTTTTGATATATATATATATATATATATATATATATATATATATATATATATATGTCGGAGCGGCTGAATAATCAGTCATAGTTTGTTTATTAAAACAAAAATAAACAACTTCTCATAACGATAACTTAAGTGTTAGGTGTGAGATGAAATGACAAGCCTTATCGTTGCTTGGTTGGAACCGGGATGAAACGTGCGGGGAATGCAATATACAAAATATGAAATGAAAAGAATGAGGAGATTAGATTGGTACTTGTAGGTGAGAGCACGTGATTCCGCGGGATCATCGCATTTCACCTCTTTTTGATTAATTTGTTAATTTATTCTTACACTTTATGAGATAACAAGAATGTTTTTACGGTATCTACGACATATATATATATATATATATATATATATATATATATATATATATAATTGCTGAGTTTGACCAGTACAATAATTATGTGTCTCATGCACGTATTTTATATTTATTACTAAATAATGCGGCAATTTATTTGTTAACATTTTGTGAATGAAAATAAGCACATTGTAGTTGACAAATTTTTTAATATTTAGCCATTCTAGTATCTCTAACATATGATTAATGCTTGTTAGTCTACCACACTTCAAAATTACTCTCATAGCACGATTTTGAAGTTTTTGTATCATAGTTTGTCGATATCTTTATTTTTACACATAAAAAAAACTGTTGAGCAGTAAGTAAAATGTGGTAAAATGATGGTATTATATATTACAAGTGTACTCCAAACTGACAACTGTGTTGCAATTCGTGACAAGTAATTAATTTTTTTAGCAATTTTCTTACAAATAAATTAAACATAACTTTCAAATTTTAATTTATTGTCAATAATCACACCTAGATATTTTATTTCATTAACAATTTCAAATATGTCATCATTTATTGAGATTTTTATATTATCATTATTAGTAATACTTGAAGATGACAAAGATAGGAACATAACTTTAGATTTATTTGAATTTAATTTCAATTTATTCCCATTCATCCATTTGAAAACTGTATTTAAATCTTTATTTACGTCATGAACTATAGTGTTCACATCTGTGCCATAATAATAATGTATCATGTGCAAATAGATGAATTTTACAATATTGTAATATATTTGGAAGGTCATTTATATACAGAATAAACAATAATGGACCCAATACACTTCCTTGCGGAACACCCATTTTAACAGGAAGAGGCTTAGAGTACACATTATTAATTTTTACACATTGTTTCCTGTCACTTAAATAGTTTTTAAACCAATCTAATGCTATATTTTTAATTCCATAAGCAGCAAGTTTTTGTATTAATATTTGTCTGTTCAAGGTCTCGAAAGCTCGTCTTAAATCTAAGAATACTGAACAAATAATTCTATTATTGTCTAATATAATTTTCCAATCATTCAGAAGACAATTTAAGGCAGTTTCATATGAATGATTTTTCCTGAAACCCGATTGCGATGGTACTAAAATATTATTTCTCTCCAAATACGTCACTAACTGCTTGTGGATCACAATTTTTAAAATTTTCTCACAAAATGGAAGCATATTAACTGGTCTGAATTCCTCTATATGTATTGTGCCTTTAATCTTTGGTATTGGACTTATCACAGACGTTTTTAAGCGATTGGGAATTACACCTGAATTTAGAGATTTATTTACAAATTCAAGTATCGGATAGCCTAATACATTAAAATATTGTTTAACATATTTCACATTGATTTCATCTACACTAAATTTATTTTGTTGAGAAAAAACAATTTGTTGAAGCTGCTCAATAGTTATCACTTCAAAACTACTAATAAAAGATATTTGATTTTTTTAATAATATCTTAGAAATTCTAATTGCGATTTAATTTTAAGAACCATTATAACACTTAAATATAATTCATTTTTTAAAAATATATATGTTATTTATATCAAATTTTATCATTATCAGTAATTTTTTTAGATCTAATTTTTTTCAGAATCAAAAAGTTGTTTCAATTTCTATTTTTATATATTAACATATTTAAAAAAAATATATTTATATCAAAATAACTAAAATTTAGTTTTTAAAAATTCATTTAACTATTTTAATTTTAATAACGTAAGAAGCCCGTTTGAGTTATACTGCTGTTTTGGTGCCTACGTTGATGTATAATAGTGAGTGTTGGATTTAGCTGCAAAAGTATAAGAGAAAAATGACTGCTGTGGAAATAAGATTTTTACTTAGGGTATGTAGTGTAACTAGGATGATTCGGGTACGAAATTTATTAGTGTATGATGAGTGTGAAATTGCCAAAAATGGTGTTGCAAAAGTTGGTGTTAGTAAGTTAAGATGGGTCTACTGAACGTTTGGTTAAAAGAATTTATATGAATGATTTTGAAGGTATACGTTTACGTGGAAGTCCGATGAGTAGTTGGATTGGTATGATTGAGATCTTTTGCATGAGCAAAAGTTTTCAAATAGTAGGAATAGAATAGTATGTATAAGAGGTATCATGAATTTGGATGAAGTTAAAGTTGCTTACCTGAATAGCAGGATAGGGATGTTTGGAGGAAACTGATTTCTGTTTAGTGGAAAGACTTTATGCTACACCCTTTTGGGCACATGGCGTGATTATATATGTATGTATTAATTTTAACCAGGAATATCAAAATAAATATTTTTTTTAAAGCAACTTATTTATACAAATTGTTTTTCGTTAATCACAATTGTTCAAAGTTTGTAAACTTATGCCGATATTATTAGTTAAATTTAATAAGTAAATAAATTTGAAGGATTACGTTTTGAGTTAGGTCAATATAAATATATTTTTTAAATAAATTAAATAGTTATTTTTGCAAAATATATTAATTTATAGAAATAAGAACAATAAAATATATTTCTAAGAAAACGACTTATTGATAAATTAAATATAAATAACATATCTATTAAAAAAAATTAGTTATTTTTTTATATACGTATTATTATGGCACATAAATTTAAATTGCAAGTAAAATTTCTAAAATATTTGCAAAAACATCAAATATTTTGATATTTAAATTGCACGTTAAAAATTTGTATATGCGAGTAGAACTTTATATGAAACAACTTTTTTAATAACATCGTTTGATATTTCAACAAAAAATGCTAAAATAAAATAATATAATGAAAAATATTGATTATTTCGTATACCAGAAGTCACGTCGTATTTTTGTTTGTATCAAAATAAACCTTTTAACAAGCACCAATTTCCTTAAAAAGATTTTTTATACATTTATTATTAATTTCTTTTTATATACATATGAAGTTAATATTTTTAGATACACTGTATGTGTATACTACATATTAGAGTTTTTATTACAAATATGTGTACAAATATATTAATTATGTAAGGATTAGCTAGTACAGTCATTTTGTTTAAATCAGGGCATGTAACCAATGAAATTCCATTCATTCACCAATTCACCAATATCGAGAACTCTACTCTAATATCAGATTTTGTTTTTTAACTGGTTTTTAATATTCTAAACCGGTTTTAACCGGTAAATTTTTCAATTTCAATAAAACTGTAATTTTTTTTTTACAAACTGTAACTTTTAACAATTATCACTATTTATTTTAAAAAAATCAAAATTTATTTATAGGTTATAAAATATTCTTTTTTTAATTTAGAAATAAAGATCCAATTTTGTTAACTATGCAATAATAGTTATTTATGTAACAAGTATGTAAAGATGTGTCTTATGATGAGTTCCAAAATTTCGTGCCGTGCAACGCGAGGCCCGAAAACATCAGAACAAATGACATAAAATCCAGTTTACTCACAAATTGCAAACAAAATTTTATCTATGGCCCAAAATTATACAAACTAACAAAAAGGTTAAGTTTTCTTAAATTTACTGTCGATTCCATTTTATTATTTTAATTAATTTGTTTACGAAAAATATTTACGAATAACAATAACTGCAAAAACACAAAAATGCAACTCTCTTTCACTATTTACAGGTTAGAAGAGCTAAGTGCACTCATGTTCTTGTAATGGTGACAAATGAGTAACGTGAATAACCATGAACAGTATTGACAATTGGCAAATAATTGTCTTATTTTAATATAATTTTTATTATTAAATCATACGCACTTAAAATATTAAATGTCATTATTCATTTTACTCTAATACGTCTTTTCTTCAAATAGTCAAATGTTAACAAACAATTAATAATAAAATAATATTAAATCTGATCTAATCTGAGGTGACACAAACGCTTTGTGTTTCACAAACAATGTTTCAGGATTTTCCGTTGAATGCAAATGTTTGACGAAAACACAAACGCTTACTATCAAAACAGTGAACCAAAGAATTTCTTTAGTTTAGCATTTGTACATACTTGGGCTTTAAGGTAGTTTTGTTTATGGTTGTCATTTGAATTTTAAAATAGATCAAATAGACATTAAAAATGAATTGGTGGAAAAAATGTATGAAATTAATAATGAAACCTGGGAAATAGATGAAAGCATTAAATTTCACAATAAATTTTCTACTGGTAAGTCAATATTCCACATTAATATTATTTAAAATATTCTAATTAAGGTTAGAGTTGTTTATTATAATATTAACAATATATATATATATATATATATATATATATATATATATATATAATATATATATATATTTATTTATTTATATATATATATATATATATATATATATAATATATATATATATTTATTTATTTATATATATATATATATATATATATATATATATATATTATTAATAATAATGTGGAAAAATTACTTATAATTCAATACTTTCGTCTATTTTCCAAGTTATTATATATGCATTAGGTAATTTTACATAACAAAATCTTTTTATTGTTATTACTCACGTTATTATATCTGTTTTTATTTATGTATATTGTATCAGTATTTTTATGATATACATTTGTTTTATATTTACGCTTATTTTCAATCAATTTCATTTTTCGCGCGCTAGCACAACAGTTTGGTTGTTCAATAAACATAAGTTTACAACGTTTACAACCACAAACAAGTTTACGTCTGCTGAATCCGACCAATAGTAACGCTAGTTACTTTACACTTCGCATTATAACATCGTTTGGTAAACGTTAATTTTACAGTGTCTATAGTGTGAATTTTAGATGCGGTTGTAGATAATTTTTTTTTTTAATTAACTAAATACGGCCGTTGTCGTATTTAGTAATATATAAAGTTTAAAGTTCATAAATTTCGTTTAAGAAAATATAATTGTGTAAAAGAATAATTTCATATTTAGATTTTGTTTCTCAAAAAACCGGTACATTTTTTTCGGTTAAAGATTACCGGTTTTTAAGGATTTTAGATTAATCAGCATTATATATCTTCATATTGTAATAGCCGAAAAAAAATATTATTCAGTATTGATGTTAAAAAATATTTTGAGAATGAAAACCTAACTCGACATCGAATAATAAAAATTTCCTCAGTTGTTATATAATAATATGAAGAAATAAAATGTTGAGATTCATCGAAAATAACTGTAGTGCCGATCTCTCACATAGTGAATCCGTCGCGTCGCGCCTTGTTACTTTGTCTGCTAGGGTGTTCGGCTCAAAAAAAAATTCTGCTCATTTGTATATGGATCTTTGATGAGTTATATTGTAAATAATAATTGTTGTTTCAATTTTGCTAACATAATGCACGATTTTTTTACAACCTAAAGTATTTCTCATTGTCAATACTGACCATGAAACACCATTGTCTACTACAATCTCTCCACTATCAGAAATCAGGCAGATTTTCAATTCAGTTATCTACTACTTTAGTCGAACATAATGAAATATAAATTTTTTTTACTGAAATAAGTGGTGGACCTATTTCTGTCGTGGACTCTCCGTTTATAATCAGATTTCAGTAGTTTTAAAATAATGCTTATTGTATAAAATATTTAATCTTTCATGTTCACAAAACACAGAAGCATTGAATAATATTTTAAAATAAATATGTAATTTTTATTTGTAACTTATACCAATAGGGGTCTACTGTTTTATGCTATCATTGACTGCTCACATTTTTCAACCAATGTTTATATGTTTTAATGAGGTTATTAACAACTGAAGGGTCCCATCAATAATGGGACTAACGATCGAACCGCCGCCGAACCCTCGCCGAAAGCGAGTAATTTTTATAAAAATGCAAAATTATTATAATTAAATTCTAACAAATACTAGAATATGCAAAATTAACAGGCGCATTTTTTTTGCTCAACCATTTTTTAGTCAGAGCAATATTTAAACAATTTAATTGCTTTTTACCACTTTGACTGCAAGAAAAAAGTGGTATAGCGTTTGGTACGGTGTCTGTAACATTTTCAAAAAAAAAAAAATTGTGTATAGAAATTCTTCATATAGCCTCTAGATGACGAATCTGAACTTAGTTTATGTGGCTGTATGGATGTGCGTCGTCAGCTCGCTTGCTCGCTCGGTCGTAAGTCAAAATTTTGTGGCCGCAACTCCTCCTAGAAGGTTCAACCGATTTTAATGAAATTTTCAGCATAAATTTGTCTAGTGCCCAAGATGGTCATGTGGTTTTTCCAGTAATGCCAACTTTCCGAGAAAAAAATTACTAAAGTTTTTAAAAATTCATATTGGCTACATTACTTATTCGATTTTGATTAAATTTTCAGAAAAGTTTCTCCTAGTGCCCACAAAAATTATAATATTATTAAAATACAGTGTTGCCAACTTTCCGAGAAATGCCAAAGTGGTCTATATATGGGTTTACCCATATACTTCTAATCTTGTTATAAAAATTACTGGTTTTCGGCGAAGGTTCGGCGGCGCGGCGGTTCGAGCGTTAGTCCTATTATTGCATAAGACCCTTCAATTTATAGTGTCTACGTTTTAAGTTAACGTACATAGAGATGTGAGTGGAACTTTATGCAAATAGTTTGAATGAAAAATTGACAGCAGGAAATAAATTGTGCCAGAAGAAAAGTTAAATTGATATCGGCTTTGTGTTTAGTAGAAAAGCGTGTATTTTCGCTTTAGATAAATTTGATTTGTAGAAGTTGAGTGGATTTATAGTTTCGTGTTTGTCCGGAAAACAGCGAGGAAGTGGCGATGTTTCGACAAGCAATAACTTAATTACTAGTTCCGCAAAAGTTGCGTGTTCATAAACACGATGTCTAGCTATAAATTACTAGAAATTGCTAACTATCTTTTCTTCACAGTTCCGACACTAATCAAGACAAGACAGCTAGCTGCTTTGCTTTGCTTTCCTTTGCTTTGCCTTTGCTTTAGTTTACTTACCATTCCTAATTTACACTTGACATCAATTCGCCACTTGCACTGCATTCTATCGTAGAACTTAACATTCAATAAAATCTTCCGTTCCTTTTCAGAACGCAATCATAACACTTCATTATTATTCGTAATCTCGCGAACGCCTCTCTATTGCACACTACGACTACATTATTCACTTTTTCACTTGCCATCCAACCTATTATTTCCTACATAAATCACTTGTTTACACTTTTCATTGTTATGTTTCCGTTTTATTTAAAAACTTCTTAGTTTTACTTCGTTACTTTTATACTTTAACTGTCAGCCAATCAAGTTTAAATTACAAATGAAATTCTTAACTTTAAAGATAATTTATTCATATTATATATTTACTGAAGACTAATTTTAAATACGTACAATGTACTTGACAATGTACAACACTATATATAATAAAAATAACAATTTTAAGTAAAATGCAAATTACACAAATTAATGGAATTTTTTTTTGTGTAAATTTCTTTTAATTACACACTAAAAATTTTATTACATGACAGTAATATTAAGCCCATATGTAAAATATTAAAATTTAAATTTTTTTGAAATAGATATACCTCCAAATATTTAGATAGTGTACAATCCGAACTGTATTCTGCAAATGATAATCACTTCAATAACGTAACGAAGTTGTTAGTTTTAGTAACGTTCCTAACACATATTAACCAATAATATCAATAATTACAGAATGAAAAATAAAAATAACAATTGTTACATTTGTTTCCATTGTTTACACTTGTTAGCAAAGTTGCTAAAACTTTGATACTTTGTTACAGAATTGTGGTGAATATAAATAATCACCATTCTATTGTACTTGACGATGTTTTTCAAGCGTAAAAATCAAATATAAATTATAAATATAGATAGGGTGTAATCAGCTCGACAAAATAAGATAAAATAACGACAAAATTAGTTGTTTGGTCGACAATTAAATTATAAACGGGTATATATAAACTGCACGCGGCGGTTGGGTTTTAATCTCTTACTGAAATTTTGCATAGCGAAACTGCACGCCGGTTATTTCCAAAGATATTAAGGATTAAAATTTCAACCAAGAACCAGGTAAGAATGGGACCACCGCGTGTTAATAATTTGTATATATTTATTATTATCTAAGTTACAACTACCGATAAAACTATGTTCTCCATATATTTTTTCTTATTTAATACGCCATTGCTATAGGATTATATACCTAACTTAACCTAACCTAACCTAACCTATTTGGTTATATTAATTTGTAATCTTGCTTATTATTGCTAGAACAATACAATATTAAAAATTGCTGTGTCAAATAATTTTAAAAATATTCTATAGAATAAACGAAAATATATTCCAAGACCCTTATAATCGGACAATCCGCTGGGGTCGACTAGCCGTTGAACCGGAGTGCAGTTTCGTAATTCAAACTTGGGATTTTCGACCGCGGCGTGTAATTTATGTGCTCCGTTATAAATACAGAAAAAAGTACTTTACACGACAAAAATACCTTTCTTACTTGACCTATGTACAATTGAGTCCGACTGAAATACTTTTTGGTCGTGCTATAATCCATTTTTGTCGTTTATTAATGCAATTCTTTTGTACTACATTTGCTGTGCAAAAAAAAAATATTTTATTTTATTTTAAAAATGCCCATATAGATACATCATATATTATGAAAATAATAGAAAAAATTCAAAATGTATTTATTTAAACTTTCACATGAAAAATTACAAAATAAATAATATATTCAGTTTAATAAAAAACAAAAACAGAAAATTATATTGCTATACACCAGGTGACCCATTTAGGCTGCTATGTATAGAGCTATGAAAAGAGCTTTACGGTATACGATTTCCATTAAATTACAAAAAAAAATTTCATTACTGAAATATTATAATGTTTCTTTATTCAAATAAAACGACTTCAGGTTATAGTTTTGTATTAATTTTTATTAATAATCGCCGTTTCGACGTGCTCAACGTACATCTTCATAAGTAACTAGACAGAAAAAATTTAGATAATCTATTTTTTTTATTTTTAAAATTTTTGATTGCAGATAATTTTCAGTAAAAAATTTTTAGACCATTATTAGTAATTTTCAATTTTTTATAGATACTGTAACTCATTTTTATGCATTAGTTAAATTTCAACTGTACGGTATGCATATGTTTTACATTATTTAAAAAACTAAATATATAGATTTTATTCTAAGGTAGTTTAAAATAATAATTTTTTCTACGATTATAGTAAAATTTGTCACTTACGAATCTCTCACTGGTTAGTATGCGGTATATTATTCACGACTACTCAAACATGTGTACTACAATATACAGATTTTTAATAAATTAGCAAATATTCTTGTATTTTAGTAAATTTTATTATAAATAAGAGTATGTGAGTATGTGTTTGAATATATAGATTGCAGAGTGAGCCGACAGCAAGCTTTGCAACGTGAGCCATAGGTGAACATTATAAATATTTAAAAAAATAATCAAATATGAGTTCAAGCACAAAAATTGAAAAATTTTCGTCAAAAATTATCATGTCTTGTACATTTTTTGTTAAATTGTCAAATTTTTAACAAAATTGTAAAATTTTGGTAAGAATTATCGTATCTTAATAGAAATTGTGTAATTTTTGTCAAAAATTGTCAAATCTTGATTAAAAATGTAAAATTTCTTCAAAAATAGTTAAATTTTGGAATGAATTGTAAACAGCTGTGAAATATGTTAGTGGCGTGCCACATAGTGAGTAGGAACAGACTAGTTTTGAGAGATTTGTTAATGAAAATTTTATTTTGTTGTACGAAGCACCGTAATAGATACATTTGTCTAGCGCCCACAAAATTTTCTAAGTAAGACTTGAAATATTTCCAAACTGTAATGCCTGTAATTACTGAAAGCTATGGGATAGTTTTAAATACAGACATATATTACAAATTTTTTTCAAACAATTTTTTCCGTGAAACTTACATTTACACCTTGGATTTTATTATAAAGAAAGAAAAATAAAAGACACATTATTCTATTAAAATTTGTAATAAAAACATTAAAATATAATGTTCTTTTTTAATATAAATAAAATTCAGCGATAAATATATATATTTATAAACATACTTGAAATATAGTATTATTCTAAAAATACAACTATCAAAATATAATAATGTATATTTAATGTCTGTTTACATTTTGATCAATATTATCACATAATTTGATTTTAATGTACCGATCTTGAAATATGAAATTCACGTCTGAATAATAATTCCTCTCAAATAGTTAATATTCTAAACAGATTAATAGTAGTAGGTATATAATAGGTAACGTTTTCTATATTCACACTATGCGGTTATAGAAATATAAGAATTTTTTTTACCATTATTTACATAATATAATTTATGGATTGTTCAATCTTTTTAACTATATTAATACCAACTAAAATTTATATATATTTATATATATATATATATATATATATATATATATATATATATATATATATATATATCGGGTGTTTGTTTGCAGGGCCGGATTTAGACTTGATAAGGCATTAAGCTATTTGAGATATGTCAATGACAAATATGATTTTCGGATACCTAGAAGGTTAAACTGAAATAAAATTAAGAAGTATATTGATAGTGAAATAATAAATCTTTAACAAAAAATAATTTTTGTTCATAACACACTTAAAAATGCAAACTCTGGTAAAAGAAACAAAAGTTCTTTTGAAAATCACAATTTACAAGCTCTCATTAGCTAATCTCTGGAAACATGTTATAAGGATTGCTCACTCGGACAATTTTTTGGGGACTCTCAAAAAAGTGAAGGTCCTAAGCTATAGCTTGTTTAGCTTATACGTAAATCCTGCACTGTTTGTTTGTAGGGTGTATATATACAGGCAGATTACATGGAAAGCTATTGGCATTTTTATTCCACACATCAAATTTAAATGACATTTTTTATTATTTATAGTTTTCGAAAATTCATGGTACATGGTCATTTATTTTACACGATAAAATAACAAAATTCATTTCAGGTGTTATCATTTAATTTTAATTTATAAATTAATTTGAATTAGTAATTAGTGTCTGATGAGAAGAAGAGGTGGTATGATTGAAAGTGTTTTATATGAACGAATGTTTCCAAGTGGTAGAAATATAAGAGCATGTATGAGAGACAACATAAATGTAGATGAAGCAAAAATTACTTATTTTGATTGAAATGTTTAGCGAAAACTAATTTCGATATAGTGGAAAGAGTTTGTGCAACACCCTTTGGATACATACCGTGATTGTGAATGTATGCGTTGTCTAAACTGTCATATATATATATATATATATATATATATATATATATATATATATATATATATATATATATATATATACAGGGTGTTCGTTCGCCAGGTTGATATAGGGCAATAACATGGGATATCGATAAAATGCAGAATACTTCTTTTTAAAGTAAAATTTGGAGAATTACTTAGAATACTTTTCGATAGGGAATAAAAGTTATATAATTTTGTTTTAGTTTTAATTTGCTAGCATGTGTGCTAAAATTGTTTTTAAAATGTCTTTTAAAATTTTCAATATTTTTTCCTGCTAAATCAGTATGAATTAGAGAAAAAAGTTACTTAGCTATTATGTAGCTAATTTTCTTCTCTATTTTACTGAATTTGCTCAAAAATATCTCAAAAGATTCAGTAAAATAAAGAAAAAAATTAGCTGTATAATAGCTAAGTAATATTTTTCTCTAACTCATATTGATTTAGCAGGAAAAAATATTAAAAGTTCTAAAAAAATTTTTTTTTTTAAATTCTAGCGCCCAAATGGCACATTCTAGCAAATTTAAACTAAAACCAAATTATATAACTTTTTATTCCATATCGAAAAGTATTCTATGTATTTCTCAGAATTTTACTTCAGAAAGAAGTATTCTGCATATTATCGGTATTCCACGTTATTGCCCTATGTCAACCTGGCAAACAAACACCCTGTATATATATATATATATATATATATATATATATATATATATATATATATATATATATTAATTGAAAATTTACTTTACACTATTGCAATATTTATTACTAAATTCTAATGATACATTACATTATTATTACGGGATTTTTTGTGATTGTCTAAAAACTAAAAATATACTAACCGGAAGCACTAATATTACTTCCGGTATACGTCAAATTAGACAATAACGAGAAAAATTCAGATAAATTTAATGTATTTGTAAAACTAATAAAAAAAAATTGAAATAAAGTTTCAGAATAACATTTTAGATAACATATACGATGGGGAAGGACTGAGGAATGCTCATAACTAAATCTGTAAGCAAAATTTAAAACAGAGAATGAGGTTTAAGAATTTTGATAATATTGTTATATAAACTGCTTTAGTTTTGAATATTGTATGTGTTAATGCAAATATAAACTTAAATATAATTTTGTTTAAATACTTACATTATTTTTTTCGTATTGTTCGTATAAACATTTGTATGAATATTGTTTAATTGTTAATTTTTACATTGATTATGAATCAGGAAAATATTTAAATTTATTTTAATATTCAAATAACTTTTCTATTTTCATATTCATTAGTTAGACTTATTAAACATGAATTTACTCTTTCGATGTTTTATTAAATTAAGAAATAAAAAGGTTAAAAGTATTTAAATACAAAAACTATTTGAAATTATGTTTTATTAAATTTATTGTTTTGATAAAAATCCTTTATGAATAATATGTTAACAATAAAATTCGTTAAACACTTTATCAAAGTAAAAATAAAGTTTTTTCATGAAATATTTGCATATTGTAAAATAATTTAGTTATAAACATTTAGATTTTGTGCAAACAATAAGAGTTGAATATCTGTGTACCAAAATTAAGGAACCGGCAACTTGGTTTACCATTGTTTAAACATATTTTGGTAAAATAAAACGGCTTTAGGTTTAAGTTCTGCATTAATATTTTTTAATAATAGCCGTTTTGATGAACTCAACGTTTGTCTTCATCAGGAAAAATGATACAAATGACATTTACAGTAAATAACAGAAAATAGATACAAATTACTAGGTAACAAATAAGTTTTTTTATAAATTTTTAATTAATGGAAGCCAAATTTTATTTAAATCAGTGCTTCCACAGCGATTGATGTTATCTTTATTTTATAAATTTCTATTGCTTCTCTTATCAATCTGCTGATAATATTGATTGGTTTTGCATTTATTAAATAGAAATAATATCTTTTACACTCTTCAGCATGCGTTGCAATTTCATGTGTGGAAAATAGGAAACTATAATATTCTTTCTTGATAAAATTCTGTCTATTTTTTCGGTAACATTTTTTACAAAAGATAAAGAAGTGTAAATTATGTTTTCATTATCAAGCAAATCTTCAACAACTCTAGATCTCACAATCAGTTGTATTGCTTTCTTGATAAAATTTTTATTACGTATTTTTATTTATTTTAGTATATCAACCAGCGAATTTTACAAATGTATGTAAATTTATGGCGTATTAACGCCCCCCTCCCCCCATATGAAGCTTGTAATCATTTTTTGGTTATTGCAATTTGTTTCTAATATATTTGTTTATGTGTGTACCAATAATATTCAGAAAGCGACAACTTAGTTTACTATTTTTCAAACATATTTTAGTAAATCAATCAGTGAATTTTACAAATAGGTACATGTAAATTTATAGTGTATTGCCGCCTCCACGAAGTTTGTAACCATTTTTTAGTTATTACAATTTCTTTATAATATATTTGTTTATGTGTATCAAAATTCAGGAACAGACAACTTGGTTTACTATTGTTTAAACATATTTTAGTAAATCAATCTGTGAATTTTACAAGTAATTATAAGTTTATGGCTTATTGTCGCCCCCCCACAAAGTCGGTCACTTATTTTCGAATATTTAAAATTTTTTATAATAAATTTCTGTGTGTATATGCAAAAAATTGGTAACTGACCAGTAAATTTGTAGAAGTTTTTGCAATATTACTGTTTTAACAGTAGTTTTCACGCCAGCCGGTGTGAGGTGTTATGTGTATGATTTATGTATGCTTATTTCAATGATTTATTTCAATAAATATATAATTTTAGAACACAATATTTTTGAATATATTATTATTATTTTAGGTAAAATAAATATTGAGATTAATTTGCAATGGATACTGATAGTACACTAATAATTCTGTTTTCGTTTGATAAATGAAATTACTAGTTCTACAAAATAGTGTACAATATATTAATAATATTGGGAATGTTAATTAATATTCTAATGTAACATAACAATACACTACAAAAGGAAAATATTTCCAAGTAAAATATAATTATTTCAAAACATAAATATTCAATGGAGGGAATATATTATTAAACAAATTTGGAAAGAGATAGGAGATTATATTATAAAGCTACAACGTCAATCATAAAAATAAAATATTGCAAAATGACTATGTATGTTTTGACTATTGATTTGTAAGAAGCTTTATATTTTGCTATTTGTACTGCATACAAATCTAAAATCTATTTTGAAAATAATAGAAAATATACCGGTACTTAAATTGACGTAAATAATAATAAGCTTCTTTAAATATTTAAATTAGGTTTGAAGAATTTTTTTATTAAATCTAGAAATAAAGTAAAATTTAATTTAAATGAAAAAATACATTTTATATATATATAAGAACCTCAGTAGCGTCGGATTGAGCCGGCATAGACCGGGGGGTCGTTTATTTTTATCTCGAACTATCAAATTGATCCATATTTATATCTAATTTAGATGTAATATTATATTTTATGCTTGTGCGTAACCAAAACCAAATAAATAAAATATATATTAAAATTTTTTTTAACTTGTTTTATCAAGAGTGGTATGTATGCATATGTTACGGGTATGTCTATTTGTTATGTTCTACAAATTAAAATATTAACTACAACAAATATTAGCATATTTAAAAATATAATGATTATTACCGAAACCCATAATATTTTTTTTTAATAACAATGGTCCGTATTCCCACCTCTTTTGTTTATGAAGAAATGCTTTTATTTTTCACTTTAAAATAAATTTTTACTTCTATCTCTTATCAAATATGAATAGGATTTCTATTTTTGATATATTTTTTTTATATCTAATATTATAAAATTACAATAAATTAATTAAAATTGCTTAATAAGTAATTTTAAGTAAATGTCAAAAGTACTTTTGACAAATAACACTTTTGAAAGTGAGGTAAGAATACGGGCCAATAAATTTTTCAAATATAAATAATAATAACAATAAACCTTCAGGTTGACATTACAATAAAATTAAAAATTTTGATGTTGCAATCAGTAGTTTGCAAAGACAGACTGTGCGTTTTCCATAATGCATTTTTTATATAAATTTAAAATTGTTGCAATGAAAGTAGTTTTAATATCGCAAAATTAGCCGAAAATCTCTTTTTTTTATATTTTTTTTGTGAGGCTGATTTATTAGGCTTTTCGTGGGTAAATTAAATTTGACAGTCCACTACTGAGCTTCAGTGAAATAGTGGCGAATACTGCACTTTGAGCTTTGAGATAATACTGTTTAAAATTTAGAAATAATCAGTGACATACTTGACAAATACAAATTTGACAAACCTGATTGTCAATTCTTGCTGCTAGTGAAAAAAAAAAAAAGATTTTGGTAGCACTTTTGTCATCAAATGACATTACAGCATCAGACCCGGGCCCATATGACTAGGTTAGAATTTGAAATTTTATTTTAGGGAAGGTAAATTACAATATATATTAGATTTGGTGGTTCGATCTGGTGGTCTGCGTTTCTGTTCATCGTAAAATAAAATTTAAATGCGACAAGGTCAGGCATTAATTAAACAGAATCAGACACAATGGGGAAGTTTAGCGTGATTGAAGTTGCGTGTAAAATTATTTTTTCTCAAATATATATGTAAAATAATAACAGAAACCGTCATTACAATTTTTGATAATTGTTTCATTTATTTGTTATTAACAATTTTTGTAAGGACATTACTGACGTCACAAGCCTATTGTGCGCAAGCGCAGAAGAGTTGGTGAGATATAATTTTGAAAACGTATGTCGTAGTAAATGTTGATTTTTGTTAATTCGGTTACGCCCAGCCAATAGCGTGTATCGGTAACCATGGCAATACATGTGCGTCTGATTCAGATGTCGACATAAGTTTTGCGATGACATTACTGACGTCATCACGACATGATTTTGCAATTTTTAGGAAATCTGGGCATCTTCGAGAAAAATGATAAATTAAATATCACTTTTTAAACCAGCCAAATAAAGAAATAAAAAAATACGCTAAACTTAGCCATTGTTTGTCTTTAAATATCGTCATTGCTCTACGCGAACGCACGACGAATCTTAAGGCTGTCGTACCAAATATGATAATAAAATTAAAATATTTTCATATTTAACATATGTAATATATATATATATGTAATATATATATATATATATATATATATATATATATATATATATATATATATCTATCTATATCTATATATATATCTATATCTATATATATAAATATATATATATATATATATATATATGGTAGAAGTAAAGAATAGCCTCCCAATGTTGATGTATTTACGTTAGTTGAAAAACCAGTGACTCTCAAACTATTTGACAGGAAAAAATGTGATTTTAAATGTGATTTCGTTCGCTTGGTTGATATAGGGAAATAACATGGGATACCGATAATATGCAGAATACTACTTTCTGAAGTAAAATTCGGAGAAATACTTAGAATACTTTTTGATAGGGAATAAAAAGCTATATAATTTGGCTTTAGTTTTAATTTGCTAGCATGTGCCGTTTAGGCGCTAGAATTTTTTTTAAAATGTTTTTGAGAATTTTCAAAATTTTTCCTGCTAAATCAGTATGAATTATAGAAAAAAGTTACTTAGCTATTATGTAGCTAATTTTTTTCTCTATTTTACTGAATTTTTTCAGATTTTTTTGAACAAATTTTGGAAAAAGTTATATTTTTAAAAAATTTGAAATATAACTTTTTTTTCAAAATTTGCTCAAAAAAATCTGAAAAAATTCAATAAAATAGAGAAAAAAATTGGCTACATAATAGCTAAGTAACATTTTTTTCTAACTCATACTGATTTAGCAGGAAAAATTATTGAAAATTCTAAAAAACATTTTAAAAAAATTCTAGCGCCCAAACGGCACATGCTAGCAAGCTAAAAGTAGAACCAAATTATATAACTTTTTATTCCCTATCGAAAAGTATTCTAAGTATTTCTCCGAATTTTACTTCAGAAAGTAGTACTCTGCATATTATCGAAATCCCATGTTGTTGCCCTATATCAACCAAGCGAACGAACACCCTGTATATATATATATATATATATATATATATATATATATATATATATATATATGTATATATATATATATATATTATACTTTAACAATTTTAATTTATGTGTTAAAAATATGGTAACATGTAAATAATTTATTGAATAAATTATTATAACAACAGCAATAAATGAGATTCATTATCATATAAAACAAAATGAAAAATTTAAACAATTTTGTGTAATATATTTTGTGAAAAATGATTAAATACGCGTACAAGTTAAGCCAATAAATGAAAATTTAATTACTACATATTCGTATACATATATTGTCAGTGCAGTAATCAATGAAAAATGTTTGAAATATATATAGATATATATATATATATACCGGGTGTCCAAAAAGAATGGATACTATGAAATATCTCGAGAACGGCACATCGGATTACAAAGTTACAAAACACGTTTTTCTTTATTTTTAAAAATCTATTTAGGGGTAATATGCGAAAACCACCCACACCTCCCCTGGCGGGGGAAGCGGGGGCAAGTTTTAAAATCTAAATAGGAACACCCATTTTTTATTGCACAGTTGCATTTTCCATAAAAAACTGTTTCTAAATTTGCAAATTGAGCCCCCCCAGCTCCACCCCCCTCGGAGCGGGGAAGGGGAGAAAATTTGAAAATTTTTGCAGAAACTTTCATTTTTTATTGCAGTTTTGGATTCTCCTTCTAAAACTGGATATAAAAATATTGCATTTAAAAAACAAACTAAAATGGTAGTGAGAGGCGAGGGGATTCACCTAAATCCAGCACAATTTACCACCAGGTATTATTTGAGATGAAAAGTTGGTACCCATCCGCATGTGTGGGAGTGAGAGTGGTGGTGCGTTTTTCAATTTTATATCCAGTTTTAGAAGGAGAATCCAAAACTGCAATAAAAAGTGAAAGTTTCTGCAAAAATTTTCAAATTTTCTCCCCTTCCCTGCTCCGAGGGGGTGGAGCTGGGGGGCTCAATTTGCAAATCCGAAAACAGTTTTTTATGGAGAATGCAACTGTGCAATAAAAAATGGGTGTTCCTATTTAAATTTTAAAACTTGCCCCCGCTCCCCCCACCAGGGGAGGTGTGGGTTGTTTTCGCATATCACCCCTAAATAGATTTTCAAAAATAAAGAAAAACGTGTTTTATAACTTTGTAATCCGATGTGCCGTTCTCGAGATATTTAATAGTTTCCATTCTTTTTGGACAGCCTGTATATATATATATATATATAATTATATAATATATATATATATATATATATATATATATATAATTATATAATATATATATATATATATATATATATATTTATATATGTATATCTAATATATAAAATTCTTCTGTCACAGTATTAGTGTTTATACTCCTGCGAAACGGCTTGACCGATTATGATGAAATTTTATATGTATATATTCAGTAGGTATGAGAATAGGTTTATAACTAATTTTTATACCCCTAAGTGTTAAGGGTGGCTCACCCTAAAAAATTTTTTTTCATTTTTTGGACAAATTTTTTTTTGGTTATTTTTTTATGGTGTGCCATTAAGTCCTAAATTTTTACTCTTTTACCACCAACCCCTACTTTTTAATAGCATTTTATATTTTTTAACCCCGGTCGATAGCTGATCAATGGGGTTCCGTTTAGCCAAACTCAATAAAATAAAAATAAATAAATAAATAAATATATAAATTTGTAACTTTGGTAAGTTGTTGAGTACACTCCCGCAAAGGATTATAGGGCCCTGGGGGGCGTAGCCTACCCCCGGGTGGGGCACCAGGAAAAATATAGAAAAGTGTGAAAGAAATTGATTCCAAATAAATTGAAAATAATTATAATATGAGAAATGTAATTGATTTTTTTTGTAATACAAAAAAAATTCATAAAAAATTTAATATACACATTAAAATAAAGGCAAGACAACGTTTGCCGGGCCAGCTAGTATATATATATATATATATATATATATATATATATATACAGTGTGGTGATAAAGTATGGAACAAAATTTATAATTTCGCTATTTAATGTTTTCAAGAAAAACGCTCGGACACGTCGATTTTATTTTTTAATTAGCCACCTAATGGCATAAAAATTTTACTTATGACGTCATGCATTTTTGCACAATGACGTCACCATTTTCTTTTTTTAAATGGCAACCCCAATTTTTTTTGGTGGTTATTATAGATTTTTAGTTTTTTAGATAACCATTTTTTTGAGAAAATAACACACTTAAAATTTTTAAAAAATATGTATATATAAAACATAGATTGCTTTGAAAAAAATAAATAATTGTTTTTTTCGTTGAAATATTGAAAAAAATGTCAAAATCATGTAAGAAAATGATAAAAACTTCTCTCGTACAGCGTTCCCGCAGTAAAAATCTATAGATTTTCATCATTTTCATATATGATTTTGACATTTTTTTCAATATTTCAATGAAAAAATTAATTATTTATTTTTTTTCAAAGCAATCTATGTTTTATACATACATATTTTTTTAAATTTTTAAGTGTGTTATTTTGTTAAAAAAATGGTTATCTAAGGTACCAATTTTTTTACGCCCTCATTTAAGTAGTTGGACCATCTATAAAAACCAGCAAATAAAAATTGGGGTTGCATGACGTCATAAGCATGACGTCATAAGTAAAATTTGTATACCATAGGGTGGCTAATTAAAAAATAAAACCGACGTGTCCGAGCGCTTTTCTTGAAAACATTAAATAACGAAATTATTAAATTTGTTCCATATTTTATCACCACACTGTATAATAACATTATGCAAATTTAAAATTTCGAACAATGTTAAATACTTAATAAAAATCCCATGGATCAGTTTTAACTTAATGTCCGTTTTTTTATTGTTGTTTATTTTGAGTATATCGGAAGTATTGTATCGTACTTTTGAAAATGCTAATATTACTTCTTTTTACTTTTTAAAATTGTTTTATTTTTTTATTAATATATACATATTTCAATAAAATATACATATTTTTATTATTTTTTAAAATATCTTCTCGTAAATCAGCCTCGCATGCTAGGTGTTATTTATTTTAGTTAATACAACTTTATATCTTAAAATGGTTTTACATTTAGTGCAATTGCATGTTATTGTATTTATCTTATTTACATAGCAATACAAAATTAACCAAATATTTAAATTCGAATTATAATGAAATATGAACGTGATTATGTAAATGATAAGATATTTACAATGACATGCTGATCCCATAGAAATAGATCTTTGTATTTCTCAAATTTGAACAATAACTTTTTTAATTATCTTGTAAGCAAATTTATGTCTCAAACTTTCATTTTAATTTTAGTTTTATGAATAGGAATTAACCAATCATAATTTTTTCTTAAAATTATCTTTTTCAAAATATTGTTACTTTTACATACATATATACACGATCACGCCATGTACCCAAAAGAATGTGACACAAACTTTTTCCACTATGCCGAAATTAGTTTTCTCTTCAAAACTTTTAAAATGACAATATAAAGTAATAAATATTGTATTTTGTTTAATATACGATACGAGCTCTAGATGAGTGAAGTAAATCATACTTTTTTCTACGACTATACAATAGAATTAGAAATACATTTTTTTTGTATAAAATAATATCAAAATAATTTTAATTTTACAAATATCAGGTTCCATATCAACAATACGGTATCTTAGCAACGCCATTTATTTACGAGTTATCTATTTTACGATTGTGTAGTTAAAAGTTTTAAAGAGTTTTGGTTAGTCAAAAACCGTGAATTGTGATTTGGTAATTCATTATTGTTTTAAATTTAATAGTTTTTGAAATAAAACTAGGTATATATATATATATAGATATAAAAATATTTGGACCGAATTCTACAGGACAATGAAAGTGTTATTTTCCAATATCTTCTTTATCACATGCAGGCTATAAAAACGACAATAATTTTTACAGTTTATAACGTAAAAAATCTTTCAGAACTCATTATATAAAACAAAAAGGTTTCAGATTTAAGTTTTGTATTAATATTTATTAACAGTCGACGTTTCGACGAACTCATCGTCCATCTTTATCAGAAAAACTGATACAAATGACATTTACAGTAAATAACAGAATATAGAAACAAGTTACTAGGTAACAAATAAGTATCTATGTCATAAAAATTTTATGAATTTTAATTAATGGAAACCAAATTTTATTTAAACCTAAAACGGTTTTATTTTTTTTTATAGTTTATTTTTCACATTAATTGGTAGTTTAAAAATGTAATTATTCAAACAACATAAAACATAATATTTGGATTTAATTACGATAATATATAATTCAAAAGGTTTGACACAGTTTGCATTTTTTTTTCAATGTCAAGAATGTGTCATTAACTTTGTTGGCGTCCATTTTGTTGTAACATAAAAAGCGGCATGCAGCATCAAGTTTTACAACTAAGTTTGAAATAAGACTAACATAAGACATTGCAGCTCGATGCAGCTTGATGCAGCTAGTAAAGTACTTATACGTATATGCACCTATATTATTTAGGGAGGCCTTCCGTCAGGGAGAACCTCGTCTCTTGACAACGTAAGCTTTCAAGCCAGTACCAGTGCCTCCTGACTATAGTTACTACTTACGTTAGTTAGCATTATGTACGTTACAAAGCCTTCATTATAGCCCATAAAAACAGATTACATTTTATAGATAGACACCGACCAAAATGTTTCTACCCAAACAGCTCGTATAGATAACATCTGCCTGTTTCTTATACGCTTCACCGATGCTTTTCATCTTTTTATTTCAACTCACACATCAATATTTTTTCAATCTTTCAGTCAAAATTTATTTCAATCATCTACCAAATTTTTCATAATATATTTTTTGTTTCATTTGTTCATTGTTGCTTTTTATAGAGATATATTTCTTTAAAAACAGTGTAACATAGAAATGGAAATAATGACGTTTATAACCATTTAGATTTATTTACTTAGAACATCAAAAAGATTTAAATACAGGATAATGTCGATTTATAAAAGATCTAATATTACTGCAATAAATCATTTTTTTTTTTAAAAAAAACACATTAAAATATGTGTAATAGTATTACAATATACACCTAAGTAATGGTTCAGCTAAACTAATTGCATTGCTTTAAAATACTCATATTTATAAGCCTAGCTTAAAGCTTAAATAACTACTATACTAACAGCTCGCTTAATTGAAAATAGAACTTGAAATTATAGTTTAAACCTAATTGTAATACAAAGTTTTAAAACAAATTTGAACGTTAATTTAGAATTGTATTTAAATTTCCATTGAAATACTTCAGTTTAATTTATATTATATTATTTAGTGTTGCTAAAAAATATTTTTGAAAATACATGCATCAAAGTGGCCTAGTTTTTCTACAGATATATTTTAAATTTATTATGCTATTTCAATTAAAAGATATTTTTCGAGTGTGCAAATTGATTAGCTTGATCTGTAATTAGGTTTCAACAAGTTAAGCATCATAAAAAAATCGTTTCACTGACAGCAATTGGAATTTTGGAATTTCAAAAATCGACAGAAAAATAATTTTATTGGTAGAAATGAAAAGCATGCTATTTATTTGTCGATTTAAAGTTGACTTTAGTTAAAATATTTATTATGAAATTGCCTATTTTATTTTTTTTATCCAGTACTGAAATAGTTTCTTAATAGCGAATTAACTCTCAGCTACGAGTAATACGTCTATTCAGACTAGTTTATTTATGTCGGATAAAACAGACTGTCTAGATTTTACTATTTTCCAAAATTGAAATGTCACTATTAGGATCTCGAGAAATATAATAGCTGCAACTTAGGTTTAATGGGACTTTTTGTACACAATTATATAGGGTAAGTCGAGGAGAGATGGACCAGTAGGAGAGACGGACCATTAAGAATATTTTACATTAGTCTCAACAGATGGCGCAGCCGTCTATGTCATTTCGTTTATTAAATCATTCGTCACCATTGACTAAAATTGAGGACGAACAGTTACAAATTTGGTGAAGTTATTACAAATATAAGTTTTTGATAGTGGTGAAAATTTTTCGAGCAAAAGAAAGAAACTAAATTTATAAACTTTGAGGTAAGTTTTGAATGTTTTATTCCATAAATTAGAACAATATTAACTAAACTAAAACTACCTAACCTAAAATTATGAACTAAAAGTATTCGATTTCTTGTCAAAAGTGTAAGTCCATCTCTCCTCCATGAAGAGTATAGATGGACCACGAACAAAGAGGATAGATGGAGCAGATCTAAATGTTTGTATATTTTATTGCAGACATGCCGACAGTTTATAAAAGAAAAAAAAATGCAAAACCCAGAGGGGAATGGACTATGGAAAATTTGCAGAGAGCTTTTGAAGCTATCAATGCCGGTGTAATGGGTGTGAATGAAGCAGCCAGATGTTTCGATATTCCAAAAACAACACTTATTCGTAGATTAAAACACAGAAAAAATATAAAAACCGGTCGACTTGGTCCAGATTCATGTCTAGGTGAAGAAGCAGAGAAGAAAATAGCCAACCATATAAAGAAATTACAAAAAAGTGGTTTTGCACCAACTAGAGAAGAAGTGAGAATTATGGCTTTCAACTTAGCAGAAACTATGTTAATAAATCATAAGTTTAATAAAGAAGAAGGAAAAGCAGGTTATAAATGGTTACAATCATTTCTGCGGAGACAATCAGATATTGTAGTTCGTAAAGCTGAAAACACATCGATAGCTCGAGCATATGGTATGAATAAAGAAACAGTGAAGAATTACTTTGAACTGCTTGATCAAATTTTAACAGAAAATGATCTTCATAATAAACCTGGTAATCTTTACAACACTGACGAAACAGGTCTGCAGTTAAATACGAGAGCCAGTCAAGTTTTAGCTGAAAAAGGTTCAAAGAGCATTCCTGTTATTAGTCCAGCAGAAAAAGGTGAAACTATAAGTGTACTGAGCTGTTGCAATGCGGAAGGCGTTTTTTTACCACCTTTTTGTGTTTTTAAAGGAAAGAATAAAAAAGATGAATTTACAGATGGAATGCCTCCTGGTTCCACAATTCAAATGTCAGAAAAATCCGCATATGTCAACTCTGATATTTTCTATCATTGGTTGAAAACTCATTTTGTACCTAGAAAAATGCCTGGGAAAGTTCTTTTACTATTAGATGGCCATACTTCTCACACAACAAATGTTGAAATGCTAGAGTTTGCAGAGCAAAACGATGTTATACTTTTGTGTCTACCTTCACACACGACGCATTATTTGCAACCTCTAGATCGGGCGTTTTTTAAGTCACTTAAAACTTATTTTTATGATGCTTGTAGTCGATTTATAAAATCTCATGTAAATCGTAAGTTGACAAGATTGCAGTTCGGAAAACTTCTGGGTGAAGCATGGAATAAGTCTGCAACTGTAGAAAATGCAGTTTCTGCATTTAGGTCAACAGGAATTGTACCATTTAACCCGCATATTATCCCTGAATACGCATACATTAATAATGTTCAAACATCTGATCCCAATAATTTGTCTGAAACGGGTCAATCATCTAGACAATCAAAATCGCCAGAAAAAGAAAGTCCATCTAAAATATTGGACCAAATATCACCCATAAATACAACTGTTCATAATGTTCGTAAGAGAAGTCGAAATGTAGCAAAACTTTTAACATCACCTGAAAATATTAAAAAAGGAAAAGATATTGAAGCTCGGAAACAAAAAAATAAAAATAAAAAACAAATGAAAGGAAAATCTAAAATGAGGAAACGACAGATTTCGTTATCATCTAGTTCAGATGAAGTTGTATTAAATGATACATCAGATGAAGAAGAATTAAATGATTATGAAAACGAGTGCGCTGGTTGCGGAGAAGATTACAGGAAAACAGAAAAAAAAGACGACTGGATTAAATGCATAATCTGTGGCCGCTGGTTGCACGAAGGATGTACAATAAACGAAAATTTGTGCAAAATGTGTGGAAGGCACAGTAAAAATAATAAATCTAATTAAAATGTGTATTCTTTCTGACTATTTTCAAATGGTCCATCTCACCTACTATAAGGAGGAGAGATGGACCAATATTGTTATTTATAAAACATTTTTTTTTTGTTTATATTACGTGTTTTTTTTTTAGTTTTTTATACTCAAAAGTTGTGTTATATATTCCTTTGTATGTTCTAATTCTTAAAAAATTTATTTATTACAAAATAAACAAAATAATTTTCGTTATTTAAAATATGGTCCATCTCTCCTCGACTTACCCTACTTATAATATTACTTTTAAAATTTAGTTGAACATTGCTGTTTATATGATATAAATTGAATTTACTTATAAAATTGAAAACTATTTTAGTTTATTAATATTTATAATAATGCAACAGCAATAAGATAAATACGAAACTTATAAATAAAAATTTACAAAATATGTATCCTGCAAATTTTTTGTAAATTATATATAAACCAATAATTTCTATTTAAATAATTAGTGTAACGGAATTGAAACGAATCAGAGAACTTTTCGAACAAGCAGCACTTTTGCGAAAACAAACAATTTAAACAACTAATTTGCTGAAATAGAACAGTGCAAGTTCCGTGACGAAGAATAAATGCGGAACGCTTTTCTTGGTTCGCAATTTTTTCTGACAACTAACACTCATATCATAAAAATAATACATATGTAGGTATACAGTGAAGTGGTGTAACACTAGACCGAGACCGAGAAGCTTTCATTAAACTAAACTATCGCATCATGGATATAGTACCTATATAGTACGTGTAAAGCGAGAAAACTTGGGATTGCTCGCTGAATCCAGTGTACGGAAAGTGATGCTGAAACTCACCGCATTATATTTATTTATGTAATTTAAGTTTGCATGTGTAAAGGAACTAGAGACACACAAATTATGAATTGCATATATACGCGTTATACATCCGTACGCCTCGCCTGCCTGTATGGTTGCTTGTGTTTCTGATACCAAAAGCCAGACACACCATATTAGAGCAAAAATACACTAGATTAATTACGTCTATTTATTATTATGTACTCGCAGGACACATTTAGAAAATTACTTAAAATTTACTTTATAAACGGGGATAATCATTTTTCTCCATCTTTTTTTTTCTTCGATATAATGTATTATTAAATCGGTGTTACTTCCAAGCTTATTAAAAACAATTAATAACATTTTATAAACTTTATCATTTATTATTTCATTATTACAATGAGTTCAATTTATTAAAAAAAACTGTTTATAGTTAATAAATTAGATTTTTCCACAGATTTTTTTTTAATAATGTGCACTCTTTTTAGAAATAAATTGATATTTTCAAATATCAAATTTTATTTAAAAAATTGAATTAAAAATTTAATAAATTTTAGCTTTTAAATATTATTAAAATAATAAAATTTGAAAACCTGAATGATATTATATATATATATATATATATATATATATATATATATATATATATATTTCTGCAAAATAATTGACAATAAAAAATAATAACTATGTTAAATATGTAAATTTCATCAAAAACATGTAAAGAGTTAAAATTATTACACATTACCTGGTTAGGAGCCTTTTTTAAAATATTCGTCTATTTCATAATGGGACCTCCCTTCCCGCATTTTGCGTCCAGAACTTACATTACTGGCGTGAAACAAAAGTAATCTACTAGACTCCGTTTCTTCCGAGATGGCCTGTGCGTCATCGTTATAAAGCATGTGCACTAAATCAAAAAAAAGTGGGGGGAAACCTATGACGTATTCTCTATAATCCGTCCCATGGGCTTGTATCTGAATGCAGGCCCCGCTTTCGAGAGGACACCATTACGTGTTGTACACATACAGCGATTCTAAATTGCATTGCTATTATATTTACTATGTGCTGATTTTCAGCACAGTCATTTAGCTGTTCATTTAAATAGGATTTTTTGTATGCAAAAAATTGGGAATCAAGAAGTAAATTTGTAAAAGTTATTTCAATTTTAATTGTAAAATTCTATGTTGTTGATTTCACATCAGCGTATATTACGCACTCCGTACTGCTATACATGTTAAGAATTCAAATGTTTCGCAGACAGATTTAGCGCGTTAATTCATGAATTAAGGTCACAAGTTTATAACTCGAAAATGGTACAAAATATAAAAAAAAATTTCAAATAAAAAAATTTCTTTAGACATCATTCTAAAACTTCGTCATATATAATAGCTTTGTTCGCGGAACACATCCCGAACTAGTTCCGAACAAGTACGCATGCGCAATGTAAATTTGATCGTTCGCGGTAAGAAAATTACATGTTCTGAAAAAAAAGTTCTGCGATAGCGGAACACAATTATTTCATTCGGAATTAGTTACGAACGTATTCGACACATCCCAGGATTTTATCAAGAATTTTTGATCCGCACATGCGCACTGACATTGTATGATCGTAAAAGTTTGCCAGCAATAGTTTACACGTCAATTTCGAACGTTTTATGTTAGATTTGTGTTCTAAAAGGACAAGTTATTTACTATTATGCACGGAATAAACAAGAACAGCTGATATCTAAAATGAAATTTGTCAAATAACGTGATTGGCAAAGCGCACTCTATGATCGAACAATTGAATTAAAAGTAATGTTCGCGGAAATATAAAATCCTGAATAAATTCAGAATCGGACATGCGCATTGGATTGATCCTAAAGACATTCCGAACAGGTTCCGAATTAATTCGGAATTGCTACCGCGAACAAAGCTATTGTTTACTTATTTCTCAAGGCCGAAAAGTTTGTAACTATGAGAAAAATTCGCCTTCACGTTGAAAAAAATCATGCCCACAAAGTTTATTTATTTTTTAAGTTAATGAATAACTATATTATTAACTTTTTTAAAGAAAAACATACACAGAAATAGTTAGTAAATAAAATTAAAAAAGAATTATGTTAATAATTTATCTAGTAACCGAGATATGATCGGTTAAAGTTAAAAAATAATTAAATTTTAATTTTCCAATTTTTTTAGAAAAAATGGATTTTTGAAATTATGCAAAGAAATAAAAAGTGCGTCTACGCACCATCAGATCGGACGGAAAATTTCCTATATGATGTTGTTTTCAAAAAAAATATACCAAAAAGTTAAATTTTGCTTTTTAAATAGCGATGTTACTTGCACGAGAATTGAGAATGAAATGAAATTCTTTGGTTCAGCTTGCCAGGTGATTGGCTGACTTACACGCATAAAATGCAATAAGTTAGAGCGAGAAATAATTTTGGGGCGGTGTTTTAGAATTTGTTTTTTAGTCTATCCTTATTTCTCTTACGATATTCATAAAGGACAGAAAAGAAACTCTAACGGTTTTGAGAAGGATATATTACTAATAGTTAACAGAAAAGAGAAAGGTAATATAAAGTTAGTGTTTTATTAGTCCCGCAGTTTGTGACGTGCAGTTCATGTCGATTTGGATACAGTCTACCATTTTTATCATATTGAGATATTTATGGTAAAAATATCATAAAGGCATAATTATATTTTTATTACAAAACTAACTATTTTTTATCACTATTTACATCAAAAAGAACAAAAGGATAGCTTTAAATTACTGTAATGACTCGAAGGAGATAGTCTAGTTCTGCTTCGAGCTGACGATATAAAAACAATCTATAATTGTTTGAATTCAAGACAATTTTATTTTCATTTCTTCTGACATGAAATCCTAGAATTCGAGAGCAAATTGAGTATTTTAAATTTGAGTAAGTTGGTTATTTCAACATGAAAATTATAAAAGTTATTTATTAAACTCATATAATCAATATGCTGGTTTAACATACGTTAATATTTAATAGTGCCGTCGCTATAAACAAAATTATTTAAGACAATATTATAAAATATTAACTTGAGTTATCGCGCAGGGTCACGGAAGGGTTAATATACAAATATGTTTTTATTATCAGTACATATTACTTTAATAAAAAAAAAGTGCAAAACGGTGGGTAATAAAATAAAAACAAAGTTAATAAAATATTACTTTGTCAACAAATGTTTGTTTTTACTAGCTGATTAAGAGCCGATATTTCCAGCTCCGGATAAAATGTAGAATACATCACATTTATTCTATGATTAACTATTCTACACTTTATCTATAGTTGGATATATCAGTTCTAATACATAAGGTATTTTATTTTTATTTGTAAGTACTATATATTTTAAATGTAAACATAAATTTAAGTATTAACATGGTTTTTAAGAAAAGTAAAATGAAATGCATGATTGAGTTTGGTAATTTGTTAGATAAAAAATAATACATATACTTCATTTATTTATACCATCTATTCTGGCTTTATATAAAAATAATTATTAAAAAATTGTAAAAAGAAATACTGACATTTTGTAGAAAATTCTGCTACTTGGTAAGAAATATTGACACCATAAATCTATATAAAATTATTTAAATTTTTTTTTTTAATATACTACGTTTTTAAAACGAGCTTAAAAATATAAAATAATTTCTCCTAGCCCCATACAGATTGTTCTGAAAATTTGTGATTGTAAATTTTTAATAGCTATGACAATACTTGTAAGATTCAAAACAGAAAAAGTGGGGCGCATGCAATAGATATTAGTAAGGAGTGTGGGGAGTAGCTGTCGTTCTGTATTTTCTGTAGCTTCTGAATTTAAAAAAAAAATTGCTAATTACACGAATATACAGAACTCGTGAATATGACACAAGATAAAAATTAATATTTTTAATATTATTAATTAATTAATTAGTTAAAATTGCATTGTCATCCAGTTCTGAGCTATGTTTAAATTTGCAAGTCTCTAGCTCATCCGGAAGTTAGTTTAAGATCGATTGCAAAATTTGTATCGAACAGACAAACAAACAGACAGACAAGAAAGCTAGTTAATAAAAACGTGTTAAAAACTAACTAACTCGTATTTAAAATATTATAATATTTAGTAACAATTAACACCTTTTAATGCAATTATTGTCCAGGTTTATGTTAAAATGTAAAGTTTCACAAATTTTGAAAAACACTAAAATTTAGTTAAATTAATTCTGATAAGTAATCGGACTACCTGTGATCTAAGTGGACGTGGCATCCAACCGGAGATTGGAAGGATAAGGATTTAAATTAAAATTTTTGTTTAAATTTTGGCATAAATATTAAATACTAAAAGTGTAATTATTAAACATACATATTAAACAAAGTCACGTTACTCGATAAACTCCAATCACACCAATTCTGTAAAAAAAAATGTTTGCCCTTGTAATGTTGCTAACAAATGTTGCCAATAATATTAGTAGACACTAAATAAACAATTAAAATGACAGCTGTTACAATTGTTTCTATTCGTTATACTTGTTAACAACATTACTAAAATTTAGCAATTTTGTTACAGAATTGGAATGATAATATTAAAATAGAAATAACAGTCAAAAAATTATACATTATTTATTATTATATATTATTATGTAATAATATTATATATTATATAATAATAGTTCAAGAAGATTTAGAAACTACACTGCTAAAAAATCATAAAAGAGGGTCAGATTTAGCAAAAAAAGCTAAAAATAAGTAAAACCTTTTGAAAATATAAAATTTAGTAAAAAGTCTCTAAAAATTTAATTTAGAGAATTTTCTGGGCTGGTATGCAGCGGTCGATTTATTCTCATCGCAGATGTTTTTTCATCGACAATGTATTGCGAAAGTCTGCGATGAGGATAGGTAGACCACGGCATACCAGCCCAGAAAATTCTATAAATTAAATGGATACCGGTCGTGCAAGCTTAAAGATTATTGTCTTTTAAAAGATTAAAATTTAGAAAAAAAGTGTAAAAGTTATTTTAAAAATCTTGAAATAACATAAAAGTTTATTATAAACATAATTATTTTTAAACAAACTAGTTATTTTTCTGTTAGAAACGTTACAAATAAGTAGGAATGGCCGAATAGAAAATTTTATTTTATAATTTTTGTTAATTTAAAATAACAATAAACATATCACGCAAGTAGTATCTACAAATTTCTAATCTCAAATAATGCAAGGATGTATTCAAGATTAAGATTTTTCTTCAAACAGAATAAATATCAACAGAGCAAAGCACTACCATAAACCATGTTACCACCTCTTTTCAAATTCGATGAAAATGCACTCACGTACATATTTCTTTTACTTTATATTTTGATTTCATATTTATTATTAGTTTTGTATATATGTTACGTACGTACCAAGAATCGCAGATATGCGAGCATTCTACACTGCATATTGAAATATGCTGATTTTACACTATAATTATATAGCTTATAGTTATTAAACAAATAAAGTGTTTATTAGCTAAATAAATTGTATCATTTATCATAATTATTAAAACATTGATATTCGAAAAAAAAAATAGATATTTTATTAGACGTCGGATATCATGGCCCTAATGACATTTAGTTATAATAGTATCGTTTTAATTTTGTATTCTATTTTAAAACTAAGTAAACAAAAGTTTTCTTTGCAAATAATAAAATAATTTGTGTTAAATAGAGTTTGTTGGTTGGTGCATATTTTTTTATGATAGTTTGTCATGAAAACACACAAAATAAAGCTAGTTTTGTAAACGTACTATCTTTATAAGCATCAAAGTTTGTAGTATAATTATGGAAGTTCGTGGAACTTCAGACAAATAATGAATATTTATACATAATTGCGTATTTTCAATTATAAAAATAAACCAGCATGCAAACGCTGATGGTATATATGTTAGTTTGATTCTACAGTATGCATTATCGACCGAAAATAATAATTTATTATACTTTATTGCATTGTCTATTTCGATAAATTTAAACCATGTATTCTCATTTAAAATACCTACGTAATAGAATATTCTCTAATATTTTGCAAGATAAATATTGCATTACTTCTTTTATTTCATTTTTCACGATCTATTTGTTTTACTTTTTGACATTATATAAAACATGAGTCCGCCTAACAAATTGTTTGAACAAAATTTATGAGTTTTTGGAAGAATTAATTATCTTTTATATTTGAAACGTACAGTTGTTCTATAATAAATAATAAGTATTTCCCATAATTCCTATATTTAAATTTTAAGTATGGTCTAAAAAAGTCGACCAGTTTAATATTCAATATTATTACGATAATTATTTATTAAAAATCCGCTGGCCGATTCATTTGAACAACGCTTAATATTTAAATCAAGATGGAGCAATCGACCATAAAAGCTATGTGCTCGAGAAGCTGATCATATAGTTTTATTAACAATTTTTACTGCATTGTCAATGGTGCGGGGCGTTTAGAACCACTCAGACGCAGCCAATATTAGTTCAGTGGTACAGTGGTACACAAGAAATAATATTTAATTTTAATTCTGATGTAAGCGCGGCGCGGTGCGGCACGGCGCGATCCAGGGACCTTTGGGGTTCGAGTCCAACATGCTATCATTAGCCTACGGCTGCCTGTTGTTTCACAATATTTATCAAATTTAAAATATACATTATACCAGTTATCACTAAATTTAACCAAAAATTAAATTTTACTATAATTTTTTTTTTATCGTTTTAAAGAAAGTCTTTTTTTTAAAGATTTAAAAATTTGACAAATAATTTCTCGCCCATTGTTACAGAATCGATTTTTTTCAAACTTTGTATACACATTTATCTCCGATGACAGTATAATATTTCATCAAAATAAAATCTATCAACGATGAATATTTTAAATTTTTACAATTGTCTGTACCATTTTCAAATGTTTTTTTTTAACAAAAGACATAACAATTATAGATAAATATAACATTCAGCAATACTTTATATTATAATACAAGTCAGTAATTAATTGAATTACATAAAAAAAAATCTTCAAGCGTATCATAATATTAATATTACGTTACCATATTGCCTTTGTAGAAAGAGGTTATTATGTTACTAGAACAATCACGATATGTTACAGCAGTTAGTTATTATATACACCACTGGTGGCAGCACCAAACATAACTACAACGTCAAGTAACTGAATTCTTCGGCGTTCATATTGAAAACTATTACATCAAGTTAATTAAGTTGTTTATTTATTTGAATTTGATTATTGAAAATGTGTGAAGAAGTGCAAGAAATGCAATTTATACCGCCAAATTTGTCAGTAATTGTATAGTATATTCGACCAAAGAAAGATTAATTCTCACAAATCACATAACAAATGTAAATAATACATACATATACATACTATTCTACAACTGTTAGTAATATTAAGGTTATTTGTCATGTATTTATATTTATTTTTAGTTTGGTGTCGTTTTTTTATATTATTTGTTTTTACTTAGAGTGTCACTGAATTACACAACTTTGTAATTGGAAACTTTAATAAATAACGTTATTAAAATTTTAAAAAAAATTATGTTTATTAAGTTCTGTTTAACTGTATATTAAAATTTGACATTTCGATATACTAAACGTATATCATCATCAGGAAAAATATATAAAAATGAAATAAATAATAAACAAACAAAACATACAAATAAGTTACTAGGTAACAAAATACAAGTAACTAGATTGGACATTTTTATAGTTTATTAATTAAAGCAAGCCAGTTTTTATTTTAATATAATGAGTTATAAAAGATTTTTACTATGTTAATAACGTTATTAATAAAAAATACGTATATTCTGTATTTTTCAGATCATAAGACGCACCCGACGATAAGACACACCCTAAATTTATGGGACGATTTTTAGAAAAGAATATTTTATTAGGTATATAAAGATATTTAATCTTTAATTTTTGTTATTGTTAAAATAATTTGTATTTTATTGTTGCCTTCGGACCAAAAGACGCAATCTAAATTTAAGTCAATTTTTCTATATAAAAAAAAGCGTTTTATAATCCGAAAAATACGGTAATTATTATTATTGATTCACTTTAGAAATTGTATTAACTTTAAATTAATAAGTAGTAATTACTCAATATTAATTCAACACATCAACAACATTTTGAGCAAAAAATCATATTTTTGCTAAAATAGTAAGTCTAGTTGACATTATACAAAATTTTGCTAAAAATGTTTTACGTTAACTTATAAATTAGTTTTATTGGTAATCTTCAAATTTCATATTGTATATACAAATCTAATTTATGACAAGAATATTTACTTGCTAGCTCTATATTTTAAGCAGCTAATAAATAGATCGTATTCTAAATTATAGTAAAGTTTGAAACTATACGTATATTTCGATTAGCTTCACAGCTCTAATGAGTCGTGTTATAAAATAACAATTGGCAAATGACAATTCCAATTAAATTCGCTGTACGATTCTATTGTTACGCCAGCAATTGTTTTGTTGCAAGAAACAGTTATGCTACTAGTTAGTATAATATTTACTTACAATATATTATAATCATTGTGGTCGTACAATATCAATAAATGTCCAAAATCAATTTGCATGTAATACTTGAAATGAATATTTTTCACGAAATATAATGTTGTTAAGAAGTTCTAGGCAGCAGGCTAAGTTAAGTTAAAGAGGGTGGTGGTATTTCGCCTGCCTGTTGTTGAAGTCCGTAAATGTCGTCTGGGTGATCGATGGATACAAAGGAACATGCTCAGAAACAGTAAACATGACGAACTTTGAGGTTAAGTAGCACATCACGTCTGAACGCCTGATCATCTCAGCGTATCTGACAACTATGTCTACAAATTTACATTTACATTCAGAAAAGTTACAAGTCGCAAATCGTGGCTTGCCGTTCCAACATTTATATTTGAATGAAAGTTAAAAATGATTTAACTTTTATTGCTAGATGTATACATCGAAATTCTTGCAAAATTACAACAAAGTATTTTCATAACCGCAAAATTCGTTTCGTTCTACAGCATTAAATTTATTTCTTTTTGCAATGTAAATTTTTCAAGTGTATGTATTTGTGCACAATTTTTTTAATTAGTTATTTCCTTTGAAGTACAAAAATAACAAAAAATGAAATTCATCTGATTGTATTTTACTTTTAATAATCCGACATTTAAACTTGCACAGTACTCGCAAACTTTTCGTTGTTTTTGTAAATTTTACATAAATATTTAACTTCGTATTTTAGTATTTTAACGAATATATAGATACAAGATATTCCATTTGTGAACAATGTCTAACTTTGAGCAGCTATTGAACTTTAAATATTCATTACTCTTTCACAATGAATCATTAAAAATTAAAATCCAATTAAAACTGTTTAGAAAATATAATTAAATCATTTTTATGGATCAATAACAACATCATTTCCTTATTTATTAAGTACACAGTTTTGTTTTCAAAACATTTTTCGCATTTACTTTTTAAAAATACATTATTAAAAGTCTTATGCTGTGCTCGCTTTTATTTCGAAACTTGTAATCTTGAAGAAACATTGTTGATTAAAATTGAATGATTAATATTAATTAAATTGTTATTTCGAAACAAATTTGTTGAGTAAGAATATTTTACCTACATTTAGCCATTGATAATATTTTGATAGCTTTTATACGCCATAAAATTGTGAACTAAAATGGTTATAAAAATAAAGCAGTTTCTCCGTTTTTTCGTAATTTCATTTTTAGCTTTGAGCAAATTATTACAATTTCCGGGTCCTAAAACGTAATATTATAAAGCAGACTTTGCATTTCTAAGTTATTCGTTCATTAAAAAAGTAAATATATCAAGTGGTATCTTTCCATTCGGAGGAACGTTATACCGCTAGCTTGAAACAGTGACAAATTGTACACGGTGATTCATGTTTTACATTTTCTGGTTAATTTTAACGTGTTTGTTGCTCGTTGCTCGTTGCTCGTTGTCCGTTACGTTGCTCGTTGATTAATTTCAAAATAAATATTTTCTTTCGAAATGACGAATTTTCGTAAAAACACTTCCTAAATATTACATGTTTGTGAAGATTAATCGCAACAACTTCTAATGTTTCTTTTTTTTTTATTTTTAAGTAAATTTGCCTAATATTATAATTGCACTTATTAATCATTTAAAAGTTTATGTCAGCATAACAAAATTCAGCCTAACATATTAAACTAGTTTGAATAGTTATTAGGTAGGCATATATTAAAAATAATACAATTTGAATTTTTGTAATGGAATGAATTTAAAATTACAAATTTGTTTTCGTAAGCAATTCGATACCAAAGTGTTTTATTACAAGCGTTTCATGTAACTGATGCATTATCCATTAGGCATGTTTTAAATTCAAACATTTTTCGAATTTTTGTTACGTTTTTATGCTGTTGTTGCCCTTTTTACGCTTATGTGTTTTATTCTATCAGGCGAGGCAATAGCAATACAGCAAAATTTTTAGTCTGCAGTCATGTTCAAATAAAATTAAACATAATGAAATGAGTAAGCATCGAAATTTCATTACGTAATTCGATATTAATTAACTGACGTATTTTATGGCAATTGCCAAATCTAATGAATCTAAATTTTAGAGTATATGTATGTATAGATATAATAGAAAGCTAATTAGTTAGTACAAACAGTGTTATTTGTACAGACTGGGTCATAAGTCATACATCAAATAGACTATATGAATAAATTACAACACTAATATTAGCCGTGAAACAGTTACCATTCAAATATTTTTACAAACCAGTCGCATGTACCGTACGTCAGTTATGCAATTATCATGTAAATAATAATTAATTTTGCGCTTTCCGTCCATGGTCTGTGTTATGTTTATTCTTGTTTTTGTTATTGGAATATAACGAAAAATGCTAATATTTTTCTTTAGTAACTGATTTCATAATTAATTTTTATAGAAAAAGATTTACATTTTTCTTAATGGGTATAGATACTGAGAAATTATTATTATATAAAAAAAAAAAACTATATACATATTTATCACTTTTAACGAAATTTCTAATAATTTTTGAAATTTTTTTGTTTTATATTGTACTTTTATTTTTCTAACATATTAAGTACACACACAAAACAATATCAATAGGGAACTTTCAAAAAAAGTTAATGCGGAGTTCATTTTTACAATTTTTATACTGTCAATTAAAAATTAAGAAATTATTAATAAATGAAATTAATAATATCAGTTAAAACAAAATTATTTATTTATTGTAGATATTTAATATTTTACAAATTACAGAAAAATTAACTTCTATTATAATGGTAACTTGCAAAAATATTTTATTTTGAAAAACAGATAATTGTAATTATCAGACATAGAATACTAAAGTATATATTATAATTATAAGTATAATTATAATATATTCCACTAATTTTGAATATCTTATTTACTTTTTATTTAACAACATTATAAATTGTTATACATATTTTTCAAATATTTGAGAAACACAGTTGTAATTTATTATCTAACTATATTAGCAAATATCTATTTTTTTAATTTAAATAATTATAATATTTCTATATTACTTTTTTATACTGGCTCTTGCTTACTTAAAAATCCCAAAATCTGAATTTCCAACGCCCAACTTCCCGACAGCCAACTTTTCCCTACAGTCAACTTTTCAAAAACTAAAATGCACTACTTAGATCAAATAAAAAATTTAAACTGCATTTTATTCATTTTATCTATTAACAGAACTTAAAATTTTATCTACTTAAAATAAAACTAACCTTTTTATCCTGACTTGTTCCACACCTTACGTCAGTCTGCAAGTCAAAAACTGTTAATATTAACCCAAAATCAATTTTATGTAATTAAAATAAAATTAACATTTTTATCCCGAACTATCTAGCAGTGAGCGTCGCCACTAGTACACGTTTTTGTTGATTTATCGGGTAGGTTGCCTCTCGGAAATTTATTTTTGGGATTTTGCTTTGTCAAGAAGTTGGGTATCCGAAAGTTAGCTGGTTGCACAGAAAAAATAACTAGATATTTCAATGTGTTTTACCTTTTAGCAGAATATTTTGTAATAATCGTTAAGTTTGATGCAGGTAATAGAAAGTGCTAATGTATGTTTACAAGTTTGCATTGCAAAAATGAGAATTAAAATTTCAAAATATTTTTAATTTTTAAAATATAGTAACACAGCAAACAAAAATAGCTCGAATGTAACTTTTGATCACAATTTCCTGAACAACTAAATTATTTTTAAAATTAGTTTAAGTAAAGTGTAATAAAAACAAAGATAAGTTTATTAAATAGATAATTGAACGCAATCTACGTATGTATATAAGTGTACGCAGAGTAAATAATGTGTTGAGATGAGCTGAAAGCAAATGACGTAAAGTTTGAAGGGCGACAGAAAGTTTTGTCAGCGGCTAACCAAACGTACGATAGGTAAGCAAAGGTTATGCATGCAAATATCGTAGCAATAGCCGAGAATGGGACCGGGACGGGACGGGACGGGATGGGATGGAACGAGACGAGACGAGATGAAGCTTTAGTTTAGAATCAGCACTTCGAATTTAAAATTTGGATTAGTTGAAAAAATAAACGTTCCAGTTGAAATTTGCATTTCGATTAAAGTCTCGGCATGTTGCAATAAATAAAGAATTGGATGTCGGACAAGTGACAGCCAAAGAAATCCTACATGAAATTGGGAATTCGAAATTTAAACCGCGGCTAAAATATAGCTCAGCTCACGAAATTTATAACAATCGGACAAATTCGTTGTGCTATGTCTTTATTCCTTGACGCATGGACGACACTGTGATCTAACGATTCTACTTCCATTCCGATTTGCCAATTCGTTCACGATCACGACACGAATTACTTTTTCCTCTATTTTCTCCAGTTTTCATTCTTCTACTATCATACTCAAATTGTTTTTCTTACACTATCTGTCAAAACTTTTTCTTTCTTTTTACAAATCATGTATCTATGATATATACCTCTATAAGTATTCTCTTTAAAGAAATCACTTTTTTCTACCACACTATAATGCTTTAAGTAAAAACTATTTATAAATAATAAATATGTATATATTACGGTAATTTTTGTTTAATATATATATATATATATATAGTATAATAAAGTTTACGGCTGGAAAATTTTTTTTTTTTTTTTTTTTTTTTTTTTTTTTTTTTTTTTTTTTTTTTTTTTTTTTTTTTTTTTTTTTTTTTTTTTTTTTTGCTGCTTCACCCACATAACAAAAAAGTTTTTAAAAAATATATATATATATATATATATATATATTACTTTTTCCAATAGTTTCAATATTAAATCGGAACCAATTTAACATCAAATGATCAAATAATAAAAAAAAAATGAAAGAGTTTATTGACAGTAGTTTTCATTAAAACGTTTTTGAGTTTTATAAAAAATTTCAACATATTGAAATATACATACATACATAAATAACAATCTCAACATATACCCATAAGGGTGTGGTACAAACTCTTTTCATTTAAACAGAAATTATTTTAGACTAAACATTCTTATTATTATAATAAATTGTAACTGTGAATAAAATAAAATTTAAAATCAGGTATGATTTGCTTATTCGAAATGAAAATTTTTCTAGTGAAACACAAAAAATACGTATATTATAAAAAAAATTGTTAGCATGTACTAACTTGTAAAAAATGAATGCAAATTGTATTAAAAATAATAAAATTTGTAAAAACTTACATTTTGTTTGTTTTTATAATTAAATCTGCATAGAAGATAAAATACATCAAATGCAAATTAGCTAAAACATAAGTTTGGTTGATAGCATAAAAATTGTATAAGTGAAGCAAACATAGCCATGCACAATCTGTTACGATTGAAACTGGGTAGCTCGGTTTAGGGTACTTCATAAGGCAACCGAAAACACGTTACGTAATGTGGACCGCTTTGTGAAAACATTAAAAAAACATTCGCATATTTTTGCTCTTACATGCGAACGTTTATACTAAAAATAATAACACATTCTCAACTGGAAAACGTAACATGCGAATTTTTTATTTTATTCAATCATTTTTAAATATTCTTGCTAAGCACGCATGCATGACGTTCTACTTTCACTCAAATTTATTTTTAAGTTCTTACCTTTGAATTATATTCAGAAATAACAACACAATTTTTTTCAATTATTCCAAACCAGAAGCAAATTTTCCATTTTATATTTGTTTGAAAATTGTCGATGGCAAACTATAGGCTGGCTGGTCAAATGAAACTTTTTAATTTTAATTTTGAAAACTTTCTATTGATAAACAAATTTTATATTCTGTTCCGTAAAATTGCGATATACTGTTGTAATTGAAAATTTTACTCATAGAAAGGATTTTCAAACAGAAAAATAAATAGAAAGGAAATAAAGCTAAATTAATAATAGATGATAAACGATAAGAGAAATCGATTTAGCTAACAAAATATTGCAGTAAAAATGATGAGATTACGTCAGTACAAACATTGGCGTCGCGTCGCATAAACCGGGTGCAGATAAGTTTATTAGATAAAATTTAAAACGTGCAAAGAGGTTAAACGTGCCGATGAAAGCTGAAAATGACTATTGTTCTATGCGTGGCGCGGCGCGGATATGCGAGGCGATATGCAACGACGAATCTAAGTAACACGCCTCGCCGCCGTATCTGTGATTAATCGCCGTGCAACGCCGCGTTGCGCCGCTTTACGCCAATTCAAACCGGTCAAGATTAAAAATATGCCTAGTTGAACGTTCTTAATCGGGTTATTACCGACGTGTTACGCGGCGGTGCGCTGCACTGTACAAAAATGCACTCACATGTTTGTTCTTTTTTTTTTGCTGCGTGCGACAAAATTAAAAATTTCTCATTTTTTGTTTGTTTTGGCTACGCTGTTTTACAAACAATGTATAAAATAATATACGTGTACATGTGGAAAAAAATAACTTGTTTTTACCACATGTCAATACTATAATTTTGTAATCTTGTTTTTTTTTAAAAAAACTTTGTTAATATCACATGTGATTTTTACCAAAATCAAAATTGTTATTTTAATTATAACATATTTATTTATTTATTTATGTACAAAATCTCTAAAATTATTTGTCCTTATAATGAATATTATTTAAAGAGGTACAATAAAACAAACTACCTAGCATGTTCAAGTTGAAATTATTTCTAAATTTGCAACTCCTACTTATATTAAAATCAACGTTTAGTGTGAATTATTTTTCTGCTACATTGCAAAATCGATTTTTTGAGTTGTGTCAGTTTTCTTTGGGATCTGCGATATAAATATTGTAATTGACATTTTTAATTATTAATATTTCATCGTAAATATTTCGAAAATAATACAAAAAAGGTACAATTTTTTTGCAAGACAAAATTGGTATAATTCATGACGAGAAAATATAATGTACGACAAATAATTTGTTTCACGACAAAAAATGTTAAGTACAGAACAAAATATTTTTTCTCACGACAAAAAATTTATGTAATATATTTTTTCTTAACATAAAAAATGTAAGTAAACTACAATATATTTTTTCTCACGACACAAAATGTAAGTAATATATTTTTACTTAAAACAAAAAAATGTAAATACACGACAAAATAGTTTTTCTTCTAAAAGTTAAGTGAACGACAAAACATTTTTTCTCACGACAAAAAAAGATGTAAGTAAGTAATTTGTCATAACAGCAGAACAATCAAATATAAAATTATCTTTTTACCCCAACCTATCTAACAGTAAATCTAACCGAAATCTTCTGTATTGTATATATGTATATATATATATATATATATATATATATATATATATATATATATATATATATATATATAAAACAAATAAAATAATTCAGTTTATTATTTTGTCGTGCTATATCAATCGTTTAATATACTAATTTCTCATTTTTGTCATGTCATATTTGTCGTTTGATATACTAAATTTATTTAATACGATGATGGTTGGTTCTGTAGTTGCCACAGCAGATTTTTTACTATTCAGATTATTGTAGACATGTCCTCGTACAAATATTTTTAAAATAATATATTTAGTTCTTGAAACAAAATAGGAAATAAACAAAAACAATATATCATTATTTATAGTTTAATGCATTTTGCATGTCAATAAGATGTCGAAACAATATCGTATTGATCATAATGGAATATCATATTGTATACGTACATGCATACATGTATGTATAATGCATAAATAGAAAAATAGATAGTTTCGTTATATTCGGTTCAGCAAAGTGTAACATACATATATTATACAGATGGAACAGAGCATAAGATTAAAAACAAATGTAGTTGTATATAATATTATCTCTATGTATTTCGCGCATGCCTAGTTTGTATATTAGTAGAAACAGAATTGTGCCAAAGGCGTTCTACTAAACTACACGTAACAGTAACGTAACAAATAACGTAAATAGGCACAACAACAGTTACGCTATGTACTTAAGCTCTTCATCGGCAAACAAACATACTCCCTACATTATCTATTCGCAAACCATAGAGCACTAATTCTACAAATCTTACATTATCACTTAGACTCATTTTACGCCATGTTATGTTTACGACAGCCAAATAAATAAAGTTTGTTAAACATTTTCATTTATTAAAAATTAAAATAATAATTTCGCCTTTAGATATATTGTTCTATACATTTTAAGAAATCAATTAAGTAAATATATTTAACGAGTATAATGTAGGTATGTTTATTTATTTTTAACATAATTAAAAAAAAATTAATAATTAAAATTATGAATAGTTAGTGGAATAAATTTACAAAAAGTTAAATATACTTGTAACATAGTACATATTATTAGAAAAAACCTTTATGTACAATTTCCCCATAAAAAAATATTTTTTTTGTAAATTTTAAAATTTAAATACTTAAAAAATATGACAGAGCAAACGAAATATAAATGTTATAGTTTATTTATAAGAAACTATATTGTATAGGAAATTTATAATTGCATGACAAAGTTGGTATATCAAACGATAAATATGACACGACAAAATGGGAAAAATTACTCCAGTCATGTTAACTAAAAACAAAACTGTCTTTATATATATATATATATATATATATATTAGGGTGGGTCGAAAAAAATAGAATTCGTTCTCTAGGGTCTAAAATGAAAGAGTTACATCCAAAAAGTTGTGGAGATGTGCTGAAACACTTTTCTGATGAAAACCCAGGCAGCACCGAGCACCTCAAAACGCCGTTTTTTGCACTTTTTTTAGATTGTGGTTAATAACTTTTTTCAATTTGCTTCAAATTAGCTGAATTTTTTTTCTGGTATTCCCAGATCAATACCGAATAAGTCCATGTAATCAACATTGGTTTCATCCTTTCCTAAAGGCGAAAAAAAAATCCTCAAAGTACCCAAAAATCGCGTTTTTCAGGTATTTTGTTATTCCGTCCGTATATTTGTTTCTGTGTACATCCAAAACATCACATTTATATGATCTGAAATTATTCTTTAGATCATACAATTGATGAATCTAATGTTCTGGATGTAACACAGAAATAAATATAACGATTCCAATCGACGGAATAACAAAATACCTGAAAAACCCGATTTTTGGGTACTTTGAGGATTTTTTTTTTCGCCTTTAGGAATAGATAAATCCCAATGTCGGTTATATTGACTTATTCCGTATTGATCTGGGAATACCAGAAAAAAAATTCAGCCAATTTGAAGGAAATTGAAAAAAGTTATTGACCAGAATCTAAAAAAAAGTGCAAAAAACGGCGTTTTGAGGTGCTCGGTGCTGCCTGGGTTTTTATCAGAAAAATGTTTCAGCACATCTCCACAACTTTTTGGATGTAACTCTTTCATTTTAGACCCTAGAGAACGAAATCTATTTTTTTCGACCCACCCTAATATATATATATATATATATATATATATATATATATATATATATATATATAAAGTGATGAGGTTTCCTACAGGGAAAAAAATTTTAATATGAGTTTTAGAAAAAGAACTTATTCTTTATAAAAAAATTTGCTTGTATCGAAACCCTTTATAGTCAAAGAAAAACCCAGTAATCACTTAAGATAAGATCAGAAACTTGATATTATGTCGAGTTGTTGATTTTAAATATGACTAAGTCCGAATGTAACATCAGTATCGTGTGAAAAATGTTAAAAATATTTGTCATACAAGAGACTTACTTTTTAATTATTATTATTATTATTATTATTATTATTATTATTATTATTATTATTATTATTATTATTATTATTATTAATTTGCCAAAATATAATTTATATTTATATTTATAATTTATATTTTTTTTCATGGGTAATAAGATACTGATGTAACATTCGGACTTAGTCATATTTAAAATCAACAACTCGACATAATATCAAATTTTTGATCTTATCTTATGTGATTACTGGATTTTTCTTTAACTATAAGAGGTTTTGATAGAAGCAAAATTTTTTATGTTTAACTTTAAATATTTCGAAAAATAGTGACTTTATCGTTACGAAGGAAGAGTATGTTTTTTTACACAGAAAGTATTGGAGAATCGAAAAATTGTGCTAAAATGTCAATTCCGCCAGTGGCGTAGAATTTAGGAAGGATCGACATCTCACTTGCCCCTGTTGTACGCCACTGGTAGTAGCCAGAAACTTTTATTTAACATAATTTAGTATGGTGTACGGTACCTACACTTCTTGCCAAGTATGATAAGCATACGTCAAATAGTTTTAAAGTACTGGGCAAAAATCGTTTTTAAATTTTTAAATAAAACACCCTGTAGCTCAGTAAGGAGCCACATTTTATCTAAGTGATTTGCGTTAAATCTTCATATTCTGAGCCCAGGATACTCCAGTTAAAATATTTCCAATTACTAATAAATCCCCCTATATATATATATATATATATATATATATATATATATATACATATATATATATATATATACATATATATATATATATATACATATATATATATATATATATATATATATATATATATATATATATATACATATATATATATATATATACATATATATATATATATATATATATATATATATATACATATATATATATATATATATATATATATATATATTAATGTAGTGTTTAGTTCTTAGATATTGAGTTAAAGAATAATTCGTAATTTGGAGATATGTTACTTTTATTTACATATTAAGAATATAACAAAGAATAGCTTAATATTTGTATTGATTCACTATAAAATGTAATTGACAACTCAACTGTATATGTTTTTATATGCTATCATTTATTTTCACACTGTTGTTCATTTTGTGTTGTCATAGCAACGGAAAAAGTGCGCGCTTTAAAATAGCGCGCGAACATAACATTCCTCCCCCCTAAGTTGTGTAATCACGCAGCCACGTCGGAGGACGTTTGTCTCTGATAGGCCGTGAGCTCTTCGGAGAGATAACAACAGCATCAGAAAGAATCTGTGATGGAGACCTAGTAGACGGCCCCTGGATTGGATTTGCAGAAGTAGTATCCGATTCCGAAAATATAGATGGTGGTACTTCGCACTCTGGTGTTGCACTTGAACTTGGCGCGACAGCTGGTTGTATTGTAATGTCGGCTATCGCGTTTGGATCTTCAGTTACGGCGGAGTCGTCACCGTCGGGTTCGATCCCCAGTCGAGGCAGTTTGACAATTTTTAATTTAATTTTCAAATTAGTTTCGGTGTGTATTTATTCAACTATTAAATTAATACTCTGCTGACAGGCAACAATATACTCTTACTTATATACATATATATATATATATATATATATATATATATCACAAAAATATAAAAAATTATAAAAATATTATTTAACTGTATCGAAAATGATCCAAATAAAAGTTGTTAGTTATAACTTGTTTAACAACTTTTCATGTAACTAATATTTTCTTTTTTTTTTAAAAAAAAAGCAGTCTAAAATTACGTTTATTTAGTACAATTACATTGATATAAATGACTAATTTTTAAGACAGATTTACATTATTACATGTTTTGGTAATATGATATATAAATGTGTTTTTTGTTTCTCAGATTTTTAGATATTTTTTTATTATTATTGCATTTATATTTCAGTTTTTTTATAATAACAAATTTTGCAAACAAATAAAATTCGTAGAATTTAATTTTTTACAAATAAATTAACTTTATCAATTTTGTATGTTGTGCAGAATCTAGGAAATTGCGAAAAAATGTAACAGAAAAGAGAAAAGGATGCAAAAACACTCCGCCCAAAAAATTGAAGAACATTTAAATTACAAATTTTTTAAATTTCAAAACTAGCAACATATTCGTTTCAGAAATCAATTATCAAAAAGAATTTTTGTCACACATTTTTGATTTTTTTATGCAAACCATGTAATTACAATGCTCGATTAGGATAACTTTTGATGAATTTCTAATTTTGTTGGTTTGCACCATTGTAAAATACTAGCATTGTAGAATATACAATTAGTATAGAAGTCAAAAATATTTAATAGTATAGAGATTTATCGCAAGATTTACAAAACATGTTTGTTGAGTTTTATAAATAAACAGACTTTCCTAATAAAAATTCATTGATTTATTATCTTCTAAATTAAACACATTTATGACTTATACTTGTTACTTTATTGAGTTTCTGTACATACATACATACGTATGCACACAATCACGCCATGTACTTATAAGGATATGGCACAAACTTTTTCCATTATGCAGAAATTAGTTACCGCCAAAACAACCTATTTTGACACACAAGTTTTAGGAAATTTATGTAGATAATTTATTCATATCTGATATTAAAATTGCACGTGTGACTAGCGGTTTTTTTTTGAACCCCTTAGTCAAAATACATATTGAGACAGGACGACATAAAAAACACAACTCAAATTTCTCATTAAAATATTATGGCATACGTAGGTTTTGTGATAAAGAAGAACATTTGACAAGTCAAAGCTAAGTCTATTTTATCATCAAATTTAGAAAATAGATAAGTATTTTGTTAGTTAGTTAGTTGTGAAGAAAAAGAAAATTATTAAAATTTTGAAACTATAATTTTGTTCTAAATGAAATAGTAAAGATTCAAGGTTTAATTCAGAATTTAAAAAATTTAATTCAAAAATGTTAAACAAAAAAAAAAGTATGCCAATGCATATCGTGTAAAATAATAAATAGGAAAAACACTGTCGTTCTCAATATTTTGAAACATTACAACACAAAGTACGAGTTCAGTTGCTTTGAAGTGCAAAGTTAAGGACAAATTATCATGACGTATGGCGTGACAGAAGCAGAAGACAGATCGTTTGAGGATGAGTAGATAATGTAAATGTAGGTAGAATTGTGCACTTGAACTAACATAATAAAAACCAGTTAAGGGTACAATAACAAGTGACGATTGACGACGAATACTCACAATCGAATGCTCAGTCCCGTGTCCCGTTCACCGTCCGTCGCGTCGTACACCATGCGACGACCATGTCCTTACAACCGAACCGAACCGAACCGAACACTTCCTTCCACTGGCAGGCCCCGGCCCCGGCCCCGGCAACGGCACCGTTACCTTGCAACAAAGCGCCTAGTTCAAAGACGCCCCCGGACTTCGAGTATGTAGATAAACGGCTACCAGATTGCAAATTGACAGTTTGCTATTCAATCTGAATGCGACAACTCTTTTTATTTCTTCTACTCTTTCTTTTTCTTCTTATTTTTCTACTTTACCATACGGCCACTTGCCTCGACCTCTCAACACTTTTTCTTTTCACAAATCTTTTACAAAATTCTACATTGTACTTATTCTTCACTTTTACAAATTCAGATTAATTTATTATTTTCTTTGAAATTCATATGAAAATAGATGAATTTCTATTAAACTATTGTGGACGTGATGACATCAGTATTCATAATGTTAAATATTTTTGTTAACTGCAAAAAGTTATAGTATTAAAAATATATGTACTATATAATAAGAAGAATGTCACTTTCATTTATAAATATTTAGATAAACCAAGACTAAAGTTTACTTAGAAGTTTTAATTATTAATGAGCAAAATATTTTATTCAAAAAATGCATACAGATAATAAGAGTATAACATGTCTAGTTTCTAATAGAAATTAGAAAAGTGGAACTAAATTTAGTTTAAAAAAAATAATAATAAATACATAAATAAAACTAAAATAAAAGTGTTTGGACAAATAATATAAACATAATAAATAAATTTTTAAATATTGAATATTTTAATTAATATTAAATACAAAAATCCATGTAACCCAACCGGGATTCGATCCTGAAATCTATTGATTGCTAGTCGTAGTTAAATACAATACCAATTGAGAAACCCATGGCAGATGACAGAATTATTTTCATTTAATTGTAATTGTTTATAAGTTCCTAAACTACACAACAAATTTAAATTACAAAGCGAGTTTGAATAGGATATGAAAACAGTTACTATAAGAAAGTTTTCAAATTTCATATTCATCTACCAGACACAAGTTTTCTTGGCTTCAGCCAATCGTAGATATTTAAATAATGAATATTTTTATTAATTTAATAATACATAACGTTCTGATTTTTATTCAATATTGAATAAGGTATCTTGATTTAATTAAACATTGTAATCGGTTTGACATTTAATTCACTGAATTTAATCCAGCAGTAATTTTTTCTCATTTATTCAGAAAAGTGTAAATCAAATCTCTAATTCTTTATCTATGTTTTTGTACATTTAATTTTCATTTACGTTGTAAATATTCAATCAGATTTTAAATCGGCGATTGAAAAAGTGTATTTTAATGCTTTGGTATTTTTTAAAATCACGAGTGATTTACTATATTAACTATGATTAACATAGTATTTAAAAATGTTTATTTAATTTAATAATATGTATTAAATAATTTAATTAAATTTAGAGATAAAATGTTTCACATAACAATAATCTTTGACTTGTAAACCATAATTTTGTTGCTGTATATTTATTTATTACAGTTTTAAAATTGCCCGATTACTGTAATTAGATATCTAACAGAGTGAAAAAATGCATTTTTTAAATTAAAATTATATTTATATTTATATATACATAGATTTTTTTGGAAAATTTAATAATATTTTTCGGAATTATTTATTTCACTATTAAAATATTACATGTATTCAAACTATTCAATCATCAAAATTACATGTATTCAAATATTATTGAACATTTGAGACCTAAAACCTAGCCTACTCTATTTTAAAAGTTTTAGAGCCGACACTAATTCTAAGTTTGTGAAAAAATTTAACATTGTGAACTTTCTATAATTTAGAAATAAATTAGTTTTTCAACATTCAAATCATTTGATTTTTACCAAAAAGTTTGTAGCACACATTTTCAGTAATGTATGATTTGAACTTGTTAAAAATTTAACAGAGTAAAAAAAATAAATTAAAACGCAAGCTTTCGAAATTTGTTAAAATTACAGGGAGTCAAAATTGAATTTTTATATTTTAAAAATAATACATATTGTTTAGTTGAAAACATTTATTATATAAAATATTTGTTTTGTTATGTATTTGTTTTCAAACACAGAAAAAGTTTGTTTTTTTTAATAAATAAACTGATAAATCTAAAACCATTATATCTGACTAATGATTCATAATTGTATGTTTCAAAATTCAAATAAAATTGAAAAAGTATAAAAACATGTAGAACATTTTAGGTTTATATTTTACGATGCTGTTTTTATTTCAGTTTGTTATAAAATGTATATTTCCAACTAGATTTCAATTCATGAATATTTATTTTTAAATTACGTAACGTAAATTTGTTCTGCACTAGTACTAGGTTCTAGGATTGTTTCCGAAGCAGTGTTGTGTTCTTTCTAGAAGTAATTTCGTAAAAAAATTGTTTAGGATTCATTAGTTGAAAAGAGTTGAACTTTGTGAAAGTTCGTTTAGGTATGTTACGTAAATGTGGGTATACGCTGCGTTGTGCGTCTGTTCTGTATGTATATTCCATACATACTCACTCGTATATTCGTTTCGTTTCATACAATACATAACGAATATATGATAAAATACGATATGATTTGAGCGTAGCGTGGTTTTTTATGTGTGTTTGTTTTTTAAATTTGTGGAAGTAGGTAAATGTGGTAGTGGATATGTTTGTCGTATGCATACAAAATCGATTTGAAACATGTGATATGTTCTGTATGCGCTATATTAGAGCGAACTTGTCATAAATCTTGGAAAATATGATTTCGAAATTGCGTTGCGAACGTGCTAATCTGCAAAATGGGAAATATTTAATTAATTTTAATATTGCTGTGCAAACAGTTCATAGCTTTGTAAACTTTGCCGCTTTGTGTACTAATATTGCCAATAAGGAAAAGTAATCAGTGTACTTAACCCGCGCGACATCCAACTACAGTAGGTAGACTGTTAATATTTTAAGAAGTACAACGACTAACTTTACCTAGCTCACTTCAGACCAATTTCAATTTACAAACGCAGCGACGCGACGCAACGCGTACGTCAACACCAAAAAAATTTCTTTGGTTTCCTTTACTGTACTTTACTTTTCCTTGACTTGCTTTGCTTTGCTTTGCTTTGCTCTACTCTGTTTTGGTTGTTAAGCCTTTGGGCTACACCAGACGTATTAATTAATAAAATGTAAACAAGGACTTTTATGTTATTTTATATTTATTCAAACCACTTACTAATTTTTTTAAATAATAAAAAAAAATGATTTTGTCGTCTCATTTCAGAGTTAATTAACATCGCATTCAATTTTTTCTTATTAAATTAATTTTTTTATTATATTTGCTTTTTTTTAATTTGTACATATTTAAATAATTATTTATTTTTATAATTAAATATTTATTTCCGGTAATATTAGATTATTAATTATTGAATGTTAACTTGATTTTATGAGTATAATCAATTTTTTAAATATATTTTTAAAGAAGCATTTTTATTAAAATCAACGTTTTTGGCTAACAATGGGTGTACTTTTAGTAAAGTCTATATAAGACCGTAATTGGTGGTTATGGAGCTGCAGCGCTGCAGCACCAGGCCCCATACTTGGTCAGAGGGTCAATTACAATTTTTTTCTATTAACACAACGGAGCTATGCGCGCATGCAATTAAAATGCGATTTCTTGCGTAAAAATGCGCCAACCTTAAGTTGTCGCATATTAAATTGTAGCTAAACGTACCGTCTACACGATGTGCGATGAGATTCTATTGGGGAATTGTTGTAGATAAGGTATTTTTATCATTTTTCGATATATTAATTTGACATTTTTCAATATAGTAATGATATTCTTTTTTTTCATAGCTATCTATGTTTATTCAACATACATATATTAAATTTTTGAATGCGATATCTCATACACCCACACACACACATACACACACACCATCACACACACACACACCATCACACACACACACACCATCACACACACACACACACACCATCACACACACACACACACACACAGGCGACTTTAACGATTTTACATGATTTTAAGCGCGATTTTAATGATTTTACATAATTCTTCTTTGATTTTAAGCGCGATTTTAAGTGCGATTTTAATGATTTTACCTATTGTTCTATGGGGCGCGCGCATGCGCGCGCCCTTTATGAATATACAATGTGTCTTGGAAATAAATGTACTCAATAATAGTAAAATACATATCTCTCTCTCTCTCTCTTTTCTATTTTTACTGTCATCTAATCTAATATACACATTATGTTTATAATGTCATACATATCTCTCTTTATCTATCTCTCTCTTTCTCTCTCTTGTTGTCATGGCAACCAAATGTCATTTTATCTCTGTTTATCTCTCTCTCTCTCTCTCTTTCTTTCGACTTTCAATCTAATATACACATTCTGTTTATACATATCTCTCTTTCTCTCTCTCTCTTGTTACCAAGGCAACCAAATGCCATTTTTATTTTTATTTCTCTCTTTCTCTCTCTTTCTTTCGACTTTCATCCAATATACGTCATTTTTATCAAGTAAGTTGAGTTTAATTTGCAACTGTCCCAGGCATGCGCAATTAGCTTATGATTTTTTGCACAAATATTTTTTCCCAAGAATCTAGGGCTGCAGTATATTTTTAGCACCAGGTCTCCAAATTTGTCAGTTACTGTACATAAGTATATTATAGTTATATTACATATATATTTTTTTTAATATTAAGAATAATTATATCAATATAAATATTAATAGAAATCTTTCAGAACTCATTATATTAAAATAAAAAGTTTTTAGGATTAAGTTCTGTATAAATTTTAATTAAAAATCGGCGTTTCGATATATTCTACGTATATCATCATCAGAAAAAAATGATGCAAATGGCATATAAAATAAAACAAGTTACTAGGTAACAAAATAAGTAACTAGATAATAAAATTATAAATTATTAATTAAAAGAAGCCAAATTTTATTTAAATCATTGTTTTTGCACTAACTGATGTTATCTTTCTTTTTTTTTTTTTTAAATGAAAGAGTAAAAAATTCAAGGTTTAATTCAGAGTTTTAAAAAGGGTAATTCATAAATGTTAAACATGTATATGTCAGTTGTGTAATTTTAATTAAAAATTTTGCAGAACTGCTATTTTAATATTAATATAAATATTAAACTTACTTTGACAAAAATTTAATTAATTTGACTAATTTTGAATTAGATTTAAAATAATCAAATTTACATACATTTATATGCCTACAGTTTGCTATTCTAAGAAATATGTAACTAAAGAAAATATATTTAACGAAAACTGTTATCATTTAATATACTAACGCATATGTATGATACAGAATTACGTTATAATATTCACTTAAAATAAAAATATGTGTTATTTATATACCTATTATTTCATGTCATTGTTTCTCAAGTATTTTTTAAAAAAAATTAAAGTTTAGGGTATTTATTTGTTATAAACCAATAAATTTAAATTTATTATAATAGAAATTTTGTAAAAATATGTTTTTGATTCATAATTTAATCATATAGGCTGGTACTACAAGTTCGGTTAAAAAATCATTATCAATTAAAATTGCCATTTAAAATCGATTTTGTACTACTAGCCGTTTTCTTCTCTTTCTTCAGTATAATAAACGCAATTTTTATGATCTAAACGAACAAATGAAACAATGAAACAAACAAAAAATGTTAGAATATACTTTAGTGAACACAAAATTTTAATAAAATAAAATAATTTTAAGTTATCTTAGGTTCTGTTTAATTTTATATGAAAACTCGAAGTTTCGATATACTAAATGTATATCAGCATCAAGAAAAAAATATACAAATTACATAAATAATAAACAAATAAAACATAGAAACAAGTTATTAGGTAACAAACTAATAATTTATTAATTAAAGGAAGCTAGATTTTATTTAAATCAGTACTTTCACACTAATTGATGTTATCTTTTTTTTTGTAAATTTTTATTACTTCTCTTATCAATCTACTGTTAGTATTGATGGGTCTTGCAATTATTTTAGTATCTTTAAATTTATGTCATGAATATAAAATTTTAATTCCATACAAAAATTTACAGTTTATTTTAAAAGTTTAGAAGTTTCAGAAAATTTAAGGTTTATGAATCCTTGTTTATAAAGACAATATCACGATTTTGAAAAAACTGAAAAACTTATTATAAAATAGAAAAAGGGTTGTTTAGTATACATATTATTATATTTCACAAATTGATTATGAATAAAAATTTTAGTTTACATGTTGACCATAAATATTTAACGTACATACAAATTTCCATACAATTTTGTCTTGTTTACTTTTTATTCAGCTTTCAGCTACATTAATAACGATTCATTACATTTTTTTTTTAATTGAATTATTTTATCGTCATCATAGATGTACGAGTAAAATAAAATGTTTGATTTCAAAGAATATTTTTTTAAATACATACGATTATGTATGTTAGATGAATTGCAATAAATTTTATTTTAGAAAAGTGTAAGTGTCAAGAAAATGATAGGGTTCATAGTCTAACAAGTCGAATTTAATCTGTAGAAATGGGTCAGTTTTATTTGTATGTAATAGAATAAGAACGTTTCTGTCTCATTCTATCTATACAATAATGTTTGTTGGCTGCATTATCTGAAACAGTAACTGATTGTGAGATCTCGCTAATAATATGTATATTATAATACATCAGGCCGCGTCGTGCCGTGCCGCTTCCAAGCTGGACAGTTATTAAAGAACCAATTTAATTAATTATTTAACAACAATGCATTCATAAAACACTCCGTAAATACATAAACTATTGTTAGAAAATTTAATTTAGCCTTTAGGTTCTCTATTATACGTACGGTTTTTTACTCTTTTTCAAAACATATGCACACTTGCGACTATAAATCATTTTAATGTAAATAAAGAGCAAGGCAGTACAGTGTTTTGTTTTTACCAACCTAACACGAACTAGTAATAGTCAGTCTATTAATCAACTTACTGTTACGATAGATATATTACATAAAGAGCTTATTTTATAATAACGCAAAAATATGCTTTTAAAATAGCAATCTACACACAATTTGTTAAATTTATTTGAAATATTGCTTCAGATTTTGTTTGCCTTTTTATTGGAAATGTTAATAATAAACGCAAACATTTGTTCTATGTTGAAATCAATGACACAAAAAACATAATATAAAACTACGAGAAGGTATGTTCGCTATGCTATGCTTCTATTCAATATTAATGAATATCTAATATCTTTTTAATAATTTTTTATCGACCTATGGAAAATTTCATCTCGTGAAATGTTTCAAACAGGATAATGAAAGTAAATGAATGAGTGACATAAGTGACAGACAGCAACAAGGCGGAAGACTTCAAATATTAATGTCGACAAATATAACAGAAAATTAGACAATGGCGTAAACGAGCCCGTTTATTTCAAATACAAATTACATTTGTACGTAGGATAAATGCGAATACGCAATAAATAACACTGTTTGATGCGGGAAGCAGTGCGGTGCGGTGCGGTGCAATTCGGCGCCAGCGAATTCGTTCCATCTAATCGTAGGGCAAGGAAGGCTTTTCCATCTCTATCGCTACTAATGTGCTCTTAACAATAGTCTGATTGATTAAGAAGGTTGTGGGAAAGAAGGAAGATAGACTGCGATAAAGCACACTGCGTTTCAATTTTCTTATCAACTAAAAAATGCCAAATCGTTCTACTCAAATCAAAACGCGTTCGTTCTTAATGAACAGTAAATATGAAGTCTATAATAAAACAGATTTATCATGTAGGTATCTCTTAATTTTTAATCTATTTTAATTTCATAATTCTAACTAATTTTGGCAATGCGAAATGAATTGGAAAGTACATGCTAGCATTTTATTTTTCGATTTTCTCATTGTTTAATATGATTTTTAAGTTATTTTATTTCAACAGTACATTAAATGTTTGGTCATGTGTTCTTCTTCGTAATATATTTTTAAAACTAGGTGATTATTGTATTGTTTAAAATTGATGCGATCGACTTGCAATTATAGTGACAGATATATGCATATTGATTTGTGGCACTTAACAATATTTTTGAAATATTTTAAATAGTTTTTGTTTTTCTCGTGTTAAGTTTGTTTTTGATTATGCTTCAACCTAGAGTGTCAGATACCTCTAGTCTGCTTTTATTCGCTAAGCTCGCTTTTGCTGAGAAGAATAAGTTTCATTTGCGTCTGTTCAAATTTTATTAGTTTAGATCATTAAGCAATTAAGTGATCGTATTAGTCATATCGCTAAATTTTGTATTTGCATTAATGTTTTAATGTAATTTTGAGTTTATATTGCATATTGCTTTATTTGTGTATGTATTTCGTTATTGTTTATTATCATTTACTAATTGTTTATTAAAGTATAAATACTCAAATAGTAAATTGTATTCACAACATAAAACGCAAGCATCTTATAAGTTTTTAAATATACTAATTGCTTGGGTTACTATAATATACAGTAAAATCTGCTTTATCTAGGATTGCAATAATCAGTACTCTCTAAAAACCGATATATTTAAAAATGATACCGTGATATATAATAATTTACGGAAAGTCGACTATGTTATTCAAGGCAAGAAATAATGCTTTTACATATATCGCATTTTATATTCTTCCAAGAATGCATATAGCAAACCGATATTCGTTTTTTTTTTAAGCAAGCGAATAGAAATAAACTTTATATTTTATTTTACATATAGTTTAGTTTTGTTTGTTAAACATGTACGATCTTTTGTTCGGAAAATTTTATTATCCAGTGCCATGCTGGTCTGGCGCGCGCCGGATAAAAAAGATTTTCATGTATTATTACAAACTGACACATATTCTCTTTTCTATATTAAATTTTTATTTATTTTATACTTAATAAAACTAATTAAAAGTTCTTAAACATATGTTAACATCCCGGTAATAAACAAAAATATTAATAAATTTGTTATATAAAATACATTATTGTGAATTAAAATTATAAATGTCAGAATTGAATGTTTTCAATCGTTAATCATTTATAATAATAACAAATGTTTATAAAAACAATTAAAAATACGAGTGTAATTAGAAATAAAATGCATTTTAAACGAAAAATCAATAATGTTTTATATTTCGGTATTTTGTACATTACAAGCGTCACACTGAATCATTATAATGACAGTACAAAATAAAAGCAAACGAAATAATGAATTAATATATGAATCGGTTCGACAATAGTAAAATTTCATATGTTTATGATAGGTACATACATATATATATATATATATATATATATATATATATATATATATATATATATATATATAATAAACAAAAACAAAAATAACTAGAACAAAATTTCAACTAGCTAACAATGTTAGGTACGAGTATTTGAAATTAGTAACAGTTTTGTTAAATTTTGCTTGAAGCAATGTAAGCGGATAAAACAGCAGTTTTATTTTATGCGAGAAATAAAAAAAAAACAGTTTAAAATTCGTAAAAGTGTTTAAGTAAGGTCGAGTGTAAAATTCTCTTTGGGCAGTCACCTGTAATTTAACACGGCACGATGCCGTAGCAATAAAAATAAAAGAAGGAATAGACAGCATTGGCAGCACAAAAGTAGATTTTGTGTTTGTGTGTGTTTTTGTATGTATTCTGAATTCGGTGTCCGGGCTGTACCTATGTGTGTCCTGCGGTCAAATGCCAAACACTAAACACAAGTAGGAGACAGCAGCTGATTTTATTTAATCTAAACGAATTTCGCGTACCGTCGAAAAAATCGAATTTACGCCATGCCGCATTATGGCAAACTGGCAAGGTAGCCAGCCAGCCGGCCGGCCGGCAAATCCTCACACACTAATAATGATAGAATGTAATGACACAAGCGGGAAAACTGCGATGACCTTACTGAGCGTTGAGCGCTGCTCCCTGCCGCGCTGCGCTATGCGCCCCAAAAAACAGTTATTTAAAGTTTCAGCGTTTTTGTACGTGCGTTGGACGTAGGACAAAGGACAAGCGTTGGGATTCTCTACGACCTAAGAGACTCAGCTCACTTCAACTTGGATCATTTTTCATCATATTAAATAACTAATAGCTATTTAAGAAATTCTTTAACAGATTTTTTTAACAAACTTTTTCGCACAACTTTCTAAATATGTTCATTAGTTCTTCGTTATTTTAAATTAGATTCTTTATATGTTATATAATATCAATTAACAAAAATTTGTAATTGAAATTTTATTCTTAATTAATTGGTTTGTATAAAATTAATTTTTGATTGTCACACTGCATCAAATATTATAAAATAAACAAATCTGTACGAATATTTTTAATTAAAAAATTTATTGTCAAAAATAAAATTTCAATATAACACAAATTTCAATTACATTTTCATATATAACATTTATTTTATGTCAAATAAATTTTAGTATATATTAATTCAAATTTAATTTACTGCATTTTACAATAACACTATAATAAATAAATAAAATTTAACCAAAATTTTGTACGTATATTCAGAGCCAGCCTAAAAATTTGCCGAGCCCGATGCAAAATATCCGTGCGGGGCCTATAATATATTTTTTTCTTAAATATTATTTCATGGGTATTAAAGTAATCAAATAAAAAATTTAAATATATTATAACAAAATTTTATATTCTTAACATACAATCAATAACAAAAAAAATAAAATAAAACGGCATTCTTCATTAGAAAAAGTGATACAAATGAAATTTACATTAAATAAACAGAATATGAAGACAAGTTACTAGGTAACAAAATAAGTAACTAGATAAGCAATAAAAATTTATAACGAAACAAATAAAATCAATCAGTTGAAGGCACTAATTTAAATAAAATTTGGCTTTTTTTAATTAAAAATTTATAATTTTTTTAATCTAGTTATTTATTTTGTTACCTAGTACCTTGTTTCTATGTACTGTTTATTTACTGTTTATTTGTGTAATTTTTTCTGATGAAGATGATTATTAATAAATATTAATACAGAACTATAATCTAAAGCCGTTTTATTTTAATATAATGAGTTCTGCAAGATTTCTTACGATGTTAAAACAAATATATTATAAAACAATCAATAAAAAAACTGTATTTGCTTTTACATTCGTTCGTGGACATTATTAAAAATTTCGCTCTAATATCATCCAGATAATATATTTTTCTGCCATTTCAATAGATAAGATAGACAAACATGAGTTTTTTTTTTGAGCAAAAACTGCAATTTCAAGGTGTTGTAATGCAGTGTGAGCCGCAGGCAAACATTATAATCTAAAAAATTTAAAAATGACCAAAATTGGGTTTGAATACATATATAGATTGTAATCTAGTTAATGTATGTGTGTAATCTTACATTTATTTATATATATATATATATATAGGTACGTTTGCAATTTGATTAAATAGAAGTCTAGAGTGAAAAAATATGTGCATTAATGGCATTAACTTTTATTTTATGATCTTTTCTTTTTCCATCAATAATTTGTTTTTTGGCGTATTGTGTCAACTCGCGTTCCCCATTACTGATTTAGAGTGTTCAACGTTTTAAAATATTATGTATTTACAAGAAAAACTACGATATATGAGATGATTGCTATTTAGGTAATTATTTTTAAACTCATTTGCCAATATACGTAAACATAACAAAATTAATAATATGAAATAGGTTGTAATGTATAAGTAACAGTTATAGTTATTTACGTAAATTATTTGAAATAAATCAAATAAAATAAATTTTATTTCTTAGTTAGTTAGAATCTGTTCTGATAAGTAACAGTAAGCTCGAAAGGTCTTTGAGGGTTACGCTATGCTATGAGTGCCTTGATAAATAGTAGATGTAATGTTTTGTTGACAGATGTGCGAGCCGCGATATTACAATAATCAAATATAGGCAAAGACTAACTGTGCATGTGCCCTCCCGTTCTTGCACTTGCCCTCTCTCTCTCTCTCTCTTTCTCTCTCTCGTTCTGGAATTCTCATTCGGAAACTCCATTATATCCAAAATGTTGGTCCCGTGCCGAAGCAAAGACATGGCAAATCTCGTTACGTCGCCTAGTGCCTACTGCGTGTCAACAGGAAATGACGCAGACAAGGAGTCTTCTGTGTTTGCTGCCTATAAAATCATATTACTGATAACGCCCAGCGCTCCGCGCTCCTATATATTTTCTTAAAGCCCGGACAGGCCCAAAAAGGTCTAACAACGCATCGTCACACAAACGAAACGAATACATGAAAAGAAAAAGAAAACGGGTACTAATCAACCAACGGCCATTTTGGCCGTTTTACTTTGATACTTACAAATATAATATGCTTTATTCAATTCGATAATTTTATTTGAAAAACATTTTTTTCGAATTTAGTTGCAAAATGCTAATATCTAACAGCTTTCTATATTTACTGTAAATTATAGTTGTTATTTTGTATTAAAATTAATTAACATAAAAATAGGCAAGAAACAAAAGTTATGACTACTTTAAAAATTTATTAGAATTTAAATTAGTCGATTTAATTTTTTTTTTAATTATTAATCTATATAGATTTGATTTTTTAATATATAAAACGCATAAAATTTAAGTATAGTTTTGAATTGAGTAGTAAGTTTATGATTTGATTAAATTATGTGTTAAAAGAAAACAACACTTACTAAAGGGACCACTTAGAATAAATTACAGTAACTTTAAAGTAGAGTTTGTATTCCTTAACAAAAATGCAAATTTTCTTGATGTTATAAATTAGTTAATTAGATATGTGTAAAAAAAGTAGCTGTTATATCTTTTTTTTTTGTAAATATTTTTAAAACTTTAATAAAAAAAAAACAAAAACAAAATAATTATTTTATTTTAATATTGTTTAAATTAAGTGGTGCTAATAATATGTGCTTGTAAAAACAATAACTTATAAAATTAACCATTTTATGAAATATTTCATTTTTATAATAATAAAAGTGACACAAAAAGTTTCAAATGTATAATAAATTAAATAAACAATTTTACTTATTCAAGGTTCTATTGTGTATTTAGCTGTGTCTTGTAGGATTAAACAAAATTTCTGTAAAGGTACAGAACTTTGTTGAAAATAAGGGCTGCGCAAATAACACACAATAGACAATAGAAACAATTCATCGTGGATAAGATAAATTGATTCTAATGCCCTACAAGTTGTTGCCGACATTTTGTTAGATATTTCGCTCGCAGCGTTTGCGTAAAACTTGACACATTTTTTACTCAAATATAAAAGATTACATTAATAAAATTTACGACATAATAATGTCTTATCTCAGTGGTTGTTTTTGTTTTTGGTTGATGTATTACAAGCAAAAATAAAAACAAATATATATATATATATATATATATATATATATATATATATATATATATAATATACATGCAGATAGTAATATTAAATTTTATTTTAGCTACAGAAAGTTGTTTTCATAGTAGCAACAAATCAATTTGTCAATTCGTTTGTGAAAGAGTGAAAATGGATTATTGATTTCAAAAATCAGTAAGTTTTTGTAATAGCCGAGATATGCAGCTAGAATAACATCTAATTACTGATAGCGTTCTGTAGGGAAAGAAATATATAATACACAACAGACTTGTTTGCTGTACAGCCATTTCATGTGATTGCTTCTTCGTAAAGAAAATTTTTGCATAGATGCACTGATTTCCTCTTCCGTTCTGCGCTTGTCTGCAACAAAATAACTGATTTTCTTATCAAAGCATTGCATTCAACTTCATCTGCAATTTTCAACTGAAATCGAAGTATATTTATTGATTTTTAACTCTGTCGTTGTGCTGCAACCAGTAAAAAAGTAATTTACTTATTTACGAACTAATGTACACTTTACTTTTTTATTCTATTAAAATGTAAATCGAAGCTGATTGGCAAAAAACTCTCATTTTATAATTGTTGTTTTATTGTGTTATAAGTGAAAAACATTTAATTTTTTAAAACGCTACTCAAGTAAAACGGTTTATAATCGTAACGAATCAAAAATTGTGTTTATATTATATTATATTATATTATATTACATTATATTATATTATATTATATTATATTATATTATATTATATTATATTATATTATATTATATTATATTATATTATATTATATTATATTATATTATATTATATTATATTATATTATATTATATTATATTGGAACAAAAGGTATCTTAAGAGAGAAATCAAAGTTTCACCAATATTGGATGTTGATACTAACATTCAATGATATTAGTAAGTTTTTCCTAAAGTACATATGTAATATAATGGCACTGTTGCTACGTGGATGATTAGAATGAGGCGCATACGGTGAGGAGGCAGCAAGTAGGTATCTACTTTCCGTGTGGAATTTAAACGCTAAAAGTTTGCTTGAAAAGAAGAGAATGTGAATTCCTTTAAACATTCGCTTGGGAACTGTCAAATTGATGTTTATCAAACAAGGTTAGGTGAACGAGAGAACGAGCGAACGAAGCTTCAACGCCAAACTTTCGTCTAAAGTAATATAAATACTTATCCGTTCGCGGCTTGCTGGCTATCTTTCCAAATCTTCTACTATAATCAAAATTCAAAGTTATGCTCAACTTATAGTCCGTCTCGACGTCTAGTCCATATATGCTAACTTTCTTTTTTCTATCTTCTTGCAACGCAAAACAATGAATACAAAACAAACGATTTCCGTAAAACATATTTATTTTATATTGTCAAATTCCAAGTCAATCTCGTTGTCAAACTGTTATTGTATGTACATTACAGCACTATATATACCTACAGATACAGAACAAACGTCAGGCATTTTCAGATATTTCAAAAAACGAAAAATAAACAAGTAAACTTCTCGTTTGAAATATTTGCTTCTTATGGATTCACCAGTTCTCCATCTATAAATACAATTTGTGTTTATATTTATTTTCTTGATGGAATCTACATTTTTTTTTTGTCTACTTTACTACTTTTACAAATTTACATTCGAGAATTATTCAAAAAGATTGCCTATTAAAGAAAATAACAAAAAATACACAAAAATATATATTATATTTTTATTATTTCCAAGCATTCTAATTTTGCAATTTTTATTTTATCGTTTTACAGTTTTTATAAGATAAAATGCTGTCACTAATTAAAATTTTAGTAATTGACTTTTACTGATTTATTATTTATATTTTGGGGACAAAAATATAATATTTTGTAATTTTGTACAGAAATACAAACTTATAAACTTGAGCAGTACATATATGAAAAAGATATATAGTATTAATTATAAGAATATTGTCCCATGATTTTTCTTTATAAATAAAAAAAGTAATTCCGTGACCCGGACATGTTACACACCTTAGGAAGAAGAATTCTCACATGAGACTATTCTTCATTCATGACGAAAAAATTGGAATGTAGTGTGCTTCACTGGCTCCATCAGTGGCGTGGCGTGGCGTAACTATCATGCTTAGAATCCCGAAAAAAAACGTGCCTGGTCAGTCCGGGCGGTCGGTAGTTACGTCACTGGGACCCATCTTGTTCCAATAGTGAATACCGTAGTTTACATGGAAATCATCAATGAATTTGTGAATCAGTTGGACAAAGATAAACTCTGTACTGGCTAGTTTCATTAGAATGGTATTTAAATATTTATTAGTATTCAATATTTAAAAACATAATCTCGATATATGTACTTGATAAAAAATCTCTCACTTAATGAATACTTTCCGTATATCGAAATAAAAAGATGTTATATATTACTCCTATATAACATCTTTTTATCTAGAAAATGTCTTATATAATATATAAGACATTTTCTAACACATTTTAATAATTATGTTACTAGATTATTATTAGAATAATATTTGTATGTAAAATTCTCTGTAATAAAGTAAATGATTTTATTCGGAAAGTAGTAAATGATAAAAATAAATTAATTTAGTAATAATAGTAAAGTAGTTGATTGAGCGTCACCGTTCGTAGTTGTTGCCATCGGCGTCGTCGTCGTCATGAACCAACCTACGTTGACGTGCCGCTGCCAACGAGGGTAGCAAAAAGCGCTGGCCGCATCAGATACGAACCACAACAAAGAACGGTCAATGACGGTCCAAAACAAGAAATTTTAACAAGGATTAATGTCGCCGAAATGCTATAAAGACGTGTTCTACGAGATGTAGCCGCTAGGTTGCCAGGCCAGGCTAGGCCACCAACGTTAGCGCCGCGTTGCGCCGCTACTGCCCGTTTTTGTTTCAATCTCGAGACCAGTTTCGGTCGGCTATCGGCTTACCGCGAGCAAAACGCAATCTTAGAATCTGTGGTGTCCACGGTATTGCCTGTAATTGCGTTATTAAATATATTGTTAAATATCAATTTTATAAGTATAATTAAATAAAAAGTTTATTGATGTTTGATTGTTAAGTTAATCAGATTTTTCAAATATAAAGAGTTTATAAATTAGAAACGATTACGAAATTTACTTAGTTATTGCTTGAAGGAATATAATAAAACAAAGTAAAAATCTTTCAGAACTCATTATATTAAAATAAAAAGGCTTTAGGTTGTAGTATTGTATTAAGTAATATTTATTAATAATCGATGTTTCAACGTACTCAACGTACGTATTTATCAGGAAAAAAATGATACAAATAACATTTACATTTTTCCTGATGAAGACGTACATTGAGTTTGTCAAAACGTCGATTATTAATAAATATTAATATAGAACTACAACCTAAAGCTGTTTAATTATAATAAAACAAGATTTAAAGCATGTGGATATGCCCACTTTGATGTTCAATACTTAAGTTACAAATATTTATATTTATTGAATTTTTGAGAAATTTATTTTTGACATGTTTTTTATTATTCTAGCCCATAATTAACTTGGCACTTAATTTTTTCGAGTGTTATATCTGAGAATGTTTTATTCAAATGCAGTAGAACTTGTATAAATATCCGTTGTAAAAAGTTCTACCAACATACGACGACTATAAATGTGCACTGTAAAATTTGACTACGCAATAGCAATATCATAAAGCAGACACTACATGATTAATAATACTGTTAGCATTTAAAAATATTGACAGTATAATTGTTCGTGTAAGTTTAAGTATTGAAGAATATTCAAATATTTTGATATTCATTGACAGTACTGTCAGTGTTACTGATCAAAAATACTGACAGTAATATTGATCATGTAGTGTCTGCTTAAAGGTGGGTCGAGCTCAGTTTACTGTAAGTTCTTAAAGTAATATTTTCAATAAAACAAAATACATTTGTAATGTTGTATGTACTTAAGACCACATATACTTTAGAAAGTTATCTCTGTTCCGTATAATGCCTTTTTTTACAATTAGAGTGCTAGTCTGATATTAGTGATACGTAAAATCTAAAGAGGCTTATTTTTTTACAATTTGTTTTTTGCAGTTTACTGTTAGAGTGCTAGTGATAGCTGCAGTCTCAAGAGATTTATTTGTCTATATAATTTATCTCTTTTTAAAATTGTTTTATAATATTCTATAAAGCAGTTGCGTATATGAACACAAAGTTGTTTTATTATATTTATACTGCTTTGTATTTCGAAATAAAAACTAGGGTTAGTGTAACTTTATAATTTTCTTTAATGTCTAGTATATTTAAGTTAAAATTTCTAATATCATATCATGAATTTCTTTTGTGAAAATTTGATTAAAATCGGATAAATAATGTAGCCATAATTAAGTTGATAATACCCTATTTCACTAAAATTACATACTTTATGGGGACACTAGGAGAATCCTTTGTAAAAATTTGATTAAAATCGGATAAATAATATAGCCATAATAATTTTGGAAAATGTTTCAGACACCGTACAAAACACTATATCACTTTTTCCTTGCATTCAAAGTGATAAAATCTAGTTTGTGATATGTTACATATAGTTATAATAAAAATTTATGTCTTTTTTTTAATTTTTGATTAAAAATATTTTTTTATTGTTATCTAATTAACAATAAAACTTATTTCAAATATATATAAAATATAGCTTATATTTGTATATTTTATTTCTAAAATTAAAAAAGTAGGTATATCTTTTGTGTGAAGTTTTACAAAAACAAAATAAAAATTTATGTATTTTAATTTCAAATAATTTTATCGGAATCATCAACAACGAAAGTATAATTTAAATTTTGTTTTGTCTTAATAAATAGTCATCAGTTAATAAAATTGTATATAATTACTTATATAATCAATTACATATACGAGTATATACAGGATATTGATAAATTCCTTATCACATTTCTTGAAGTTATGTAAAATACTATCAAATTCGCTATGTCACTTATTCATCATATATCCATACATACAAACATTTTTAATCTCGTTTTGTCTATTCTATTAGGTATACATTTATGAGACAAATAGCTAAATGTTGAATAAATCTTGTATTTGAGCGACTCAGAAAAGAACTAGGTCAAGTGACAAATTTCTATATTTTCAGTTGAGACCATTTCGAGAAATTAGAAGTTAAAATACATTAGAGGAAAGATTTAAAATAAATTTTTCTTAAAACTTACAAAATGTCACTTGTTCTAGTTATCTGCTGGACCTCTCATTTATTATATTAACAAAATATTATTTTGTGATTCTGTAATTTATGCTTTTTTATAATTACCACTTGGAAACATTTGCTTAGTATAATACATAAATACGTAATTACATATGTACCCATAAGGGTGTGGACACAAATTCTTTCCATTATAAAATAAACTAAATATAAAATTATGTAACAAAAATAACTTGTTATGTTTTGTAGTATATTTTTTCTACAACTATATTGAAATCTGTCACTTTTCAAGTCTTCACTTATTAGTATGTATATTGAAGTATGTATATTACTGGAAAATTAAAATTTGTTATTAAAAGTTTGTGGTAAATTACAATATTATATTTGAAACGAGGAAGCCGTCACCGTGTCAAAATGTAGTTTGTGATCAGTCATAATATATTGTTGATAGGATATTATACGATTTTTATATTTTATATATATTTTGAAATGTTTAACGTTTGACCAAAATATGCAATTTTCTATTTTATAGTCATGAGAAATAAATATGATTTCGTACTCGTTAAACTATTATTAGTTTTCTATGCATTGAGCAATTAGGCTAATATCGCAAACTCGGCTTTTGGGTGTTTTAAGTTGATTTGTTTAGTCCTGCTCTTATAACAGTTACTTTGTTTTAAAACCGGTATTATTTGAAACTGACTTCAAAACCGAGTTTTTAATACGGGTCTATAAAATAATAAATTATACCTATATTCAAAAAAATACAATTTTGTTTGAAACATGTATATTTTTACAGGTAATGCTACATCTTAAACGGACCATGATTCACATACAATTAGCCAGTGTTACGTTTTCCATAATTTTTCTTATTCAAGTAGTTACAGGTAAGATTATAATACCAAACAGTTATTTTATATTAATTATTTTTAATTGTGATCAGAATTATCTTGGATATTATCATTGCATTAATATATCAATATAATATATAAATAGCTAATTGTTAATTGATAATGAAATAAACTCCATGATACGTAGTTATTTTTATTGATAATATATAGAATTAGTTTCATATCTGAATTGTGTTGATAAGTCTCGTAAATTAACTATTTGGCACGAGTTTTATGGGTATTTACGTACTATCTATGTGTACACTATCAAAAATTTGATAATTTTACATAAAAACTTGGGGCAAATGATTTACACCAGTTTAATATGTAAATTTACAGACGTCACAGAAAATTTTTACATTGCATAAATATAAAATAAGTAGATTTTATGTAAATTTCATTACTTTTTTGGTAAAAAAAAAAAACATGTACAATATGGTAAATTAATTATTTTACTTAAAATTACAAAATTATTTTATTATTAGTTATCGTTTTGCTGAAATAATAAGCAATTTTTTTACTATGGTTTTCATGAATAATGACATTTTTTTTACTGTGTAGTGAAGCTAATTTTTTAAATATTTTATAAACACTATAGCTTGTTCCTTGAGTGTTTTATAGAGTATTAAAAATTGTTTAATTTAATATGTTATTGCAAATATAATACATTTTTTTTTTTTAAACATATGATTCTATAAACACATTATATATAAAATTCTTTAAACACATTTTATACAAAAGTTTTTAGATACATTGTAAATTACTAACAACATTTATTTTGAGATATATTCCATATCCATATTTAAAAAACACATTGTATATAATTATTTTTTTAAACACAACGTATATAATTGTCTCATACACTGCATCTCGGTGAAATAATGCAGCTTGTAACTAATCATGGATAAGTAATGTAGCTATAATAAATTTTTGAAAACTAGTACTTTTTTCTCAAATATTTAGCAAGACTGAAAAAAATAATCCACATGTCCATCTTGTGCACTAACTGAGAACGTACCCTAAAAATTTGGTGCAATTCGGATGAACGATGTAGGAGGAGCGATCACAAAATTCAAATCAACGAGCGAGCGAACAACGCACCCATATAAACTAAGTTCAGTTTCATCATTTAGAGATTATATGAAGGATTCTTATATTTTTTTAAATTTTTTGATAATATTACAGACACTGTACCGAGAACTGTACCCTTTTTCCTTTCAGTCAAAGAAGTGAAAGAATTAAATAATTTAATTATTAGACAGTGTTACCAGTTTTCCGAAAAAAATATTCAAAATTTATTTTAAGCATACTGTTTGTACAATAGAAAATTTTCAGAATACATGGATAATAATTACATAATTTAGTTTTTAAACAATGTTGCCAGCTTTCTATACTTATTTCTTAAAATTAAAATAAAAATAAACACACAACTCTTGGTTTTTTGTTTCAAAATTATTATTTTATTAATACGATGTACATTTCGGCTTATTAGGCCATCATCAGGTGACGAAAATGTAATACAAAAAATTATACATTTCTAACTATATATACTAATACTTAAACTAAAACATAATTGTACTAGGGACCTAAAATGGTTTTAGCAGTGGGGATGAAAATAAGTCGGTTTGTTCATTTATTAAGATTTTATTATCAGCCAAGGCTGTTTGTATTTCCATCGCTTCTAAGAAATTCATTCTAAGACCCTTGTCGCAAATATGCAATACTTCCATATCCTCAATAAAACATTTGTGTCCTAGATCTAAACAATGTTTGGCTACATTTGAGTCGGTTTTTTCCAGCCTAACCGACCTAATGTGTTCGTTAAAACGTGTCTGAAAAGCTCTTCCTGTCTGACCGAGGTAAATAGCCGAGCAATTACTGCAATTTATTTTATAAATACCGGATTGGTTGAGAATATTTTTATTAGTTATTTTATTATTTACTATTGAATTTTTTAGTTTGTTTTTGTTATAAAATGCAGAAACAATATTTTTTGATTTTAATTGGTTTGCAATTTTTAAACTTGTACTACCGACATATGCTATTTTTCTATAATTTATTTCTTCTTTTGTTTCTGTTTTACCATTGTATAATGAGTGTACATTTTTATTTTTTAACTTTCGCTTTAACATGTTATCTACTACACTCATTATACAATGGTAAAACAGAAACAAAAGAAGAAATAAATTATAGAAAAATAGCATATGTCGGTAGTACAAGTTTAAAAATTGCAAACCAATTAAAATCAAAAAATATTGTTTCTGCATTTTATAACAAAAACAAACTAAAAAATTCAATAGTAAATAATAAAATAACTAATAAAAATATTCTCAACCAATCCGGTATTTATAAAATAAATTGCAGTAATTGCTCGGCTATTTACCTCGGTCAGACAGGAAGAGCTTTTCAGACACGTTTTAACGAACACATTAGGTCGGTTAGGCTGGAAAAAACCGACTCAAATGTAGCCAAACATTGTTTAGATCTAGGACACAAATGTTTTATTGAGGATATGGAAGTATTGCATATTTGCGACAAGGGTCTTAGAATGAATTTCTTAGAAGCGATGGAAATACAAACAGCCTTGGCTGATAATAAAATCTTAATAAATGAACAAACCGACTTATTTTCATCCCCACTGCTAAAACCATTTTAGGTCCCTAGTACAATTATGTTTTAGTTTAAGTATTAGTATATATAGTTAGAAATGTATAATTTTTTGTATTACATTTTCGTCACCTGATGATGGCCTAATAAGCCGAAATGTACATCGTATTAATAAAATAATAATTTTGAAACAAAAAACCAAGAGTTGTGTGTTTATTTTTATTTTAATTTTAATTATGTTTCAACAAGTGCCTACAGCCGTGTCCATCCAAATTACTTATTTCTTAGTATTTATGTGATAATGTCAAAGTGGTATAATATATGGGTTTACCCATATACTTCTAATCTTGTATATATTTAGCCTTTATGGAAAATCGTAATGAAAAAAAAAATCGTTTTTCTTAAATCGTTCAATTTTGTTTGTCATTGAACGAATCACGTAACGTTATAGGTGGTCCTTTTTGCTTCAATTTTATATCCATCACTCTTTTATATTTCCCATTTTCCTAAATATAGGCAGCGTACATTTTTCCTTAAGTGCCTCATTTCGGTTAACGATAATTTAGGTAAAATGAGTAAAAGTATATGTTCTAATAAAAGACTACTAACTAATAACAGACGTGCACGATTGTGCCGTGCTTTAGATCGAAGCTGCCGAAGTGCTATATATATATATATATATATATAGAGAGAGAGAGAGACAGAGTGAGAGAGAGAGATTGTACATCAAAATATATCTGCAGTAAAGTGATAATGCTTTTAGTATATAAAAAGTAAATTTACATACAGACATAAATGTAATGGACTGTCACATTCTATTCTTAACTATGCTTATTTTATTTATTTTTCAAATAAATTTAATGTTAATTATTTCTTATTAAATATATCTACTCTGTAATTAGATACTTTTTTGATTTTTGATTTGTTTTTATGTTACTTTACATGAAAAATAAATGAGCCGTATATTTTCATTCATCGTGTCGATGAAGTTCTAGACTAATATCATTAACGCATAAATACAAGTAAAGAGAAAATATGAGTAACGCATTATTTGCACAACATATGCGCTCTGAATTGCTAATTACAAAACGTGGTAATAAATATATTACTATTGCGCATTAAGGCTTATTCACAGCTTTGGTTTCAGTTTCATCTTTACATAAGAATATACAAGGAAACGTGCATAAATTTACACAATAATTTCTAATCTTTGTTAATATTTCAGTTTACTCAGATCAATTCATAACAAAATACATATTATTTTCAAAACCTATTAAATGTCATGCGCAATGATACATTTGAAAATAAGTACATATGTTTGCTGTGTTAATATGGCTCCCACTGAATGGACTAAAAAGAAAAATTAATCTAAATAGATTTATTTGATCAGTCATCCAGTAAATTTCATAACTATTTATTTACGGGTATATTTTTACACAAAATAATTAATATATTTTTGCTATTTTCTTCCTCCAATCCAATATAACGTAAAAGAATGCTTAACAATTGCATAATATTCGCTGTATTAACATGGCTACCATGAACTGTATTGATAAGAAAAATTAATCCAAATGTATCTTGTTTAATTACAGTCATCCAGCAAATTTCATAACTGTGCATGTTCGGAAATGTATTTCCTAACACCATATACAAAAATTTGAATTTGACGTTTTTGAAGAAAAGAATAGATATAGATGTTTTTATAGCTACATTTTCCCTACTGTGTAAAGTTAATTATTTCTGAGTGAAAAATTTGGGCGATGCAAATTTTTGGCGATACGTAAAACTGCGTAAAGCTGTGTATTCGTATGTAAAATTAAAACCAATCTGTACACTGGTGCAGTGAGAATGCTCCCTATACTAAGCATGCATTTATACTGATACGTTTTGTAAAACTGAATAATCCAATCGATACGTAGAACTATGTAAAATTAAAATCAGAGCTGTGAATGAGCCTCTCGACTGCAATCTGTAAATTTGAACACCTTAAAATTACAATCGTACTGTCTTGTACCCCGCTACATCATAATAATTAATAGTCTCAAAGACCACTGTCTTACTAAAGGAAGGTGTATTGTATTATCTTCCAATCGTCTCTGAGACATTTAATCACGCTTAGCACGTTGTATGCGGGAAGCGTATTTATAACGTATTCGTTGACTGGTGGTAGAGCGCGGGTCACGTATTAATACGTATTTTATAGACTAGCGGTAGAATGTAGGTAGAAATAACTTATAAATACGTTTATTTTTATATTTTTTTATTACTCTAAAGGGATGCTAACATGCAGATATACGAATTCATAATATCGATCGAACAACAAAACAACAAAAATTGCTCAAAAGCAATGTCGGGTTTGCGTAGCACACAAAAAACGAAGCGAAACAAGTTACATGTGTAAACAATGTGAGATTCCCCTTCACAGGAGAAAATGTTTTAACAATTACCACACAAAGAAACAGTACTAAAACTTCATTCTTTCTTTTTTACATTTTTTTTTACGTATTGTACTTTTTTTCAAAATATTTTCAATAAATCGGAATTTTTACATATTTTATTACTTTTATTTCAATTTCCAGTAAGTTTCCAGTATTTGTCTGTTTAAAATTTAAGAAAAATAATTCTGTATACATTTTATAGTAAATCACAAAAAGTTTCATTGAAAAAAAATATGTAAAACTAAAGTTATCGTAATTTTACTGAATGTTGCCATTTTCGCAAAAAATTTGCAAAAATGACGCGCGCCACCCGTTAGCGCGCGATAAAAACTACCCGCATACAATGTGTTAAAACAATAATGTGCCGTCATGAAAAATAAAAATACTTTCTCTTCAAGCATATCAAAATCTTGATATTACGTTACTGTAGAAGAAGGCTATTATGTTACCAGTAAAATAATATATCATTATTTAGAGCAGTTAGTTACTATATATGCCACTGGCGGCAACACCAAACGTTACTACATAGAGATACTATACTAGAGTTCGGCTGATAGCCTGAAATAGTGTTCAGCTTCTGATTGGAGCCGCCATTTTAATTTATAGAACAAATAATTTTGAATTCGCTCGCTAGTTCGACTCATTACATTTACATTTTTTTTTTGGAAATATTATATTGTTGCATATTAAACTGTAGCTAAACGTACACTCTAACTGTTAAATAAATATATTTTACTGCGGGATTGCTGTACGAGAGGTATTTTTATCATTTTCATATTTGATTTGACAGATTTCAATATTTCAACAAAAAAAATATTCATGCGCAACTTCGATTTACATGTTTTTTGTGACATTTTGACATTTTTGATATTTTTAACATTTTTTTAATTTGAGTATATTTATTATCATAATAAACGTTATTACAATATTATACATTGCATTTTTATGTTTTATATGTTTTTTTGTATGCAGGAAACAAGAACAACTATTTTGTGTTCATTTGATGGAACAAATTTTAATTTAAATTTGGCGCCACATATTAATGACGGCGCATCGGCCGAACTCTACCTATAGTATCTCTATTACTACACAATCAACGATATTTAATCTGACAGCTCCGGTGACTATATTGAAAATTGCTTTGCTTATAATCAAATTATAATGACAGTTGCATTGTTTATTTACATTTGAATTTGATTGAAAATGAGTGAAGAAGTGCAAGAAATGTAATGTACTCCGCCAGATTTGCCAGAAATTGCATATTTGACTAAAGAAATATTAATTCTCACGAATTACGTAACAAATATAATATTCTACAACTGTTAGTGAGGTTAAAAATACTTGACATGTATTTTTAGTTACTATTAGTTTTCGCTTGAAACCAGGGACGACCGGGATGGCGCACTCAATGATAAACAGGCATGACCATGTGACGTCATCAAACAGATACTTTGTACCACATCCGCTCTGCTTGCTTTCGTGTGGCGCTAGTGTACATTTTTGAATTTCGCGCATTTATTTAAATTTAAATTTAAAATTAATTCAAAGTTTACATTTAATATATAAAACTTTATTAACATACAATGTTCAGTGTTACAGTACAAAAATACAAAAAATAATATAAATATAAATATAAAAATATAAAATATAATATAATGTAATAATATATATATATATATATATATATATATATATATATATACAGTGCGATATTTTTATCTCTGAACATATGAACTGAACTACATACAAATTCCCTATGTTCAATTTTTAAAAAAACATATCAGACGCATAGAGACATCCCTGACAGTTATGCAACCAATCATACGTAATATAATGTTTATTTGAATAAAAAATAAAATATTTAACAGAATATGGTCATTTATTGTAAATTGCTGAACACTTAAATTTATAAATAATAATAATAATAAATAATACTATACATTTTTAAACAGATTTCTTGAAATAATGCGAATAGTTTAATGCTTTCTAAATATTTTGTTGAAAGTAATTCATTTTTTTTCAAATAACTGTCACATTATGTAAGATTGGTTGCATAACTATCAGGGATGTCTCTATGCGTCTGATTTGTTTTTTTTTAAATTGAACATAGGAAATTTACATGTAATTCAGTTCATATGTTCAGAGATAAAAATATCGCACTGTATATATATATATATATATATATATATATATATATATAAAATATAAATTGCACATTTTACAAATAAATAAATAACTTGAAAATATTCATTATTAAAGTTAAGTTATGATACTTGATTTATGAAATAGTTGATGTATTCCGATCTCACTAAAAAATTGCTATTACTTTATTTTTTTTTTTAAAAATTAGAAATATATTTTATAATTTCTTATTATCTCACCAACTATTGGTTAAATAAATGGATGCAATTTTTTGGCTAAAAAATTCTGTTTCATAGAGTTAATAAAAACCTGTATACACGTATGAATGTAAAATAAATAAGAGGAAAATATTATATATGATCTATTTTAAAATTATTTCTACAAGACACTCGGTCTCATAATAAAAATATGTTTCTTATAACGGATTTTTTAATCTGAAAACTCGTATAGTTTAATGTGCATATCCATAGAAAATAATATTGTATGTTAAAATTGAAAAAGATATTGTTAAATCAAATGTTTTCGCAATAGTAATATTTGATAGAATACCGAAACGTTTTATAGAATAGAATAATATAATTCAAGTAATTTATAGCAAACATAATTGACACGATTGTCTCAAACAAACATCATAATAAACAACTTTGTGAAAGATTTCTAATATTTTAAATATATCAAAATTTGCCACATAACATCTCATCTTATGATAAGTTCCTTGTGTTTCTTGCGCGACTACAATTAATTTCATTCATTCAATTTATTTAACAAAATAATTGATATGAATATAAACGGTGTATATAATAACAAAATATTTTTTACGTTTATAGTACATATAGAATTATTATTCGTTCTTTACTCATATGTTCAAATTTTATTTATGATTTTATGCATTATGAATGATGCATTGTTCGATTGAAATGAAAATATAAAATATAGAGCAAAAAAATAGATAATTCATATTTTTCATTTAGTGGTTACAATATAACCTTACCATAAATAATATAAAAAATTCCGGATTTGGAAACCGACATTTCCTTTGATTCTGGTACTGGACGCAAGACGGTACGCAACAAGAATATTGGATCTATAAAAAAATATTATACATTACAAAATTTGCCATAAGATATATACAGGGTATTAATTTCAATAGCTTTTTTATTCATATGCAGTAATAAAATGTTTAACTTACCTTCCTAAATATCAAAAAATATTTATAAAAAAAAGCCTTGTACGAAAGCGCCCAATTATCGTCAGTAGCCAAACACAAATCAGTTGAATATCAAAATCAAGTACCAAAAACACAGCCAATAATAAACCAAATTATCCAGTATTCCAAATCCAAATTGAAAATCGCAAATAGAGGCAGGGCCCAAATATTTTAAAAAAAGTATCACGATCGCAAAACTCAGTTCACACAATAAAGGCAAAATTAAGAATAAAATAATATTTTCTGTTTTGTCTTAATATTTCGTTCTTCAAGATTCTCCAACATGTATATATATTTTCTACCTGATACATTTTTGACATTTTATAACATACAACTTGAAATTTCAATTGTTTTAATTAATTTCAGAGAGGACCTGACTAATTTAATTAATTAGTTTAATTAAGCTAGTGACATCTAACGAATACAAAACCATTTAAAAAACTTGGCGCGCCATCTGTCGGAATCGGTACAAAGTTTTTTACGGTTTATGTTCTGCTATTCAAGTGAAAACTCCCGGTCCTCCCTGCTTGAAACGATTGAAAAATAATAGTAATGTCACTTGAAGACAAATGCTTTTTTTATGTTTCAGCCAGGTTCCTTGACCACGACTATACATGCCTCGGCGCATGTATTTAGCACAACACAATAAAGATCGGTTTCTATCCCTTGTAACATACATACACAATCACGCCATGTACCCAAAAGGGTGTGGCATTATCCCGAAATCAGTCGCCTCCAAACATTCCTATCCAAATAAGCAACTTTCGCTTCATCCTCATTCATAATTCCTCTCATACATGCTCTTTTATTCCTACTACTTGGAAACTTTCGCTCACGCAAAACACTCTCAATCATAACACTCCAACTACTCATCGGACGTCCACGCAAACGTATACCATCAAAATCATTCAAATAAATCTTTTTAATCAAACGTTCATTAGACATTCGCTCAACATGTCCGAACCATCTTAACTGACTAACACCAACTTTTGCTACAACATTTTTTTCAATTTCACACTCATCATACACTAATCTATTTCGTACCCGATCTTTCCTTGTAACATAATATACTAATTTTGAAAATAAATAAAAAATTTATATTTATTAATGCAAATATTTGTTTTTCAAGTGAATAAATCTGATTAAAAAATTTATTTGTTTTTACATGAAATGTCTCCATTTCAACATGAAAATTTCAAATAAATATAATCTTTTATGAAATATCTAGATATCAATAACAAGCATTACACATATAGAATAAATGCAAATGTGAATGTACACGAGTGGGTGACAAATGAGATAAAACCAAACGAAGCAAGACCGCAAATATGATATTGATCGCTGCAACGGATATTATAGTCATTTATTTGAGAATTCAATTAAAGGGGATGCGATTTTAATTTATATTAGGCAACGTTGCACGAATCGAGATGTTAATCTTTTTTTTTTTTTTCTAATTGGAACCGATATAAAATATTAATTTTCTTTATTTTTATTAATTTAAACAATTTTGCATTTTACTCCTAGGAACGCAAATTTTTATTTCACTATCCAAGGAAACTTTAAACGTCTTTTTATATGATATTTAAACTTTTAATAATATTATATTGCATTGTGTGTTGATAAAGATTAGTTGTATGCATGCTTAAAACTTGTTCTTTTCATATACTGAATGTAAATATAAAAGTTTTCACAAAATATATGACAAATATTGTAACATGTGTATCAATCTTTATAAACACAACTTTTATCACTTACTAACTTCTAACTTGATAACTGTTCCGAAAGAATACAAAAGACTGAAACGAACTGCATAAACATGCATTAAACAAATACGTAATAAATTGTTTGCTTTTATCCATGTTTTACTTTAAATAATAATGATAATGCAGTAGGTATTACATATTTGCAACACTAACTACTGAAACAAACCTACTTGATTTTCAATGTTTGTTTAGGTAAGTGGAAAAACGCTTTTATGAAAAATAACTAAAGTTAAAGAAATAAATTTTTATTTCTTAATTCAAGCTGTTTTAAGTGCATACGCGTTGCAAAAATAAAATAAGCTGCATTTCTTTGTTATCGCTGACAGCAAAAGAGCGAAACATTAAAAATGAAAGCTAGTTCACGCGTATCCGATGAAACAAAAGAAGGAAAAGAGTATTGTAAGAGAGATAGTTTTTACTACGTCTTTACGTAGTGTTACATTCTATTTTTATGCACTGAAATACGTAAATATAAACGACAGATATTGTTACATATATACTACAAAATATTATTATGTATATATATATATACAGTTAAATAAATTGAAATCAAAGTTTTCAATATATAAGTATATATATATATATATATATATTTTAACTGTTACATTTGCATAGTTAAAAATACATAAATAAAAATTTTCCGAAAAATCTCTAATAAATAACGATTTGAGTAGCACGATTTTAATACCATTAATATTCAAAGTTAATATTTATTATTTTAGAATGAAATATTAATCAATGAATATTGAAGAATTTATCACTTGACGACAATCAAATTTGCAATTTCTTAATATCCGCTTGATCGCCTTGTCTATTCATTGTTATGGATTTACTCATATACGTTTCATATATATATATATATATATATATATATATATATATATATATATATGTTACAGAAAAAAATATTATTATTAATTTTCAGATGTGACAAAAAACATATAATTATTTTTTTTTTTTGTAATGGTATCAGGAAACTAACTTTTTCATATTTAATATTAATGTTTACGACAATGGTGGTCGTAATTTTGACGTTTTTATAAGTTTTTTTAATATTATTTTCAAATTTGAATAATGTACTGTATGACTATTAAAATTAAATAAAAACGTTACTGTTTACGTTAACATTCTTTCAAATTCTTGTTTCCTTCATACGAAAAAAATGTTTAATAAACATTACAAGATCTTTATTTCATCTGAAAATTAAGAAAGACTTTTAATATACTCTGTGTATTTCATTAATGAAAATGGGATTGTTATATAAAAATATAGCTAAATACATGTATTAAAGTTTGTCTTATTTGATTAAAAAACGTATTTATTAAAAAATAATAATTTTGGAAAATTTTTATAATTAACTTTGAAATAAAATATAAAAAATGCTGGAATCAAATATGTACATAGAAACGTAATTACGTCCAAAGCGACTTGGGCTAACTGTTGTATGTAGATCTGCGTATCAAATTGTTATTTGCAATGAAATATACACATCAAACGATTTTAAATCATCTAACCAATCCTTTTAACTAAAGCTAAAGCAGTGTTGCTTCTCCAATACGTTTTCACTTGAACATCTAACAAATTTTAAATAAATTAAAAGCGATATGAAATTTATCGCAATGATAACACCGGCATCGCCACCGTTTTGGTCTCCTTCATATTATTTTTTTATCAAACGCGCACATTTAGCTTGTCAGAGAGGGTCAATGGAACTCAAAAGGATTAATCTGGATGTGTAAATATTTACTGCGTACAGTTAATCAAATTTTCTTTCACACACATACACCACATTTTAAAATGAACAATTTAAATTATTACTTACTGTTTACATTTAATATCATGTTATTAAATATTATTTTACTGAAATTCCTCGTTTATTTGAAATAACCCGGAAACAAATGCTGCGATTTTTATTCATTTATTTTTACACAAAACACATATTTACCATATAAAGTAATTAATCAGCAAATTTGAATGTAATATACATATTATATGTATCTCTTTTACTCCAAATAATTTCTGAAATATCAATAATATTTTCTTTAATTTTTTTAAAATTAATTTATAGTTTTTATAGTATTTTTATATTTATAGTTGAAATTTAATAACCGTTTCCTTATTTTTTAAAATTTTGTTTCAATTTTCAACTGTCACTTTGAATTACGATTTCTGTAAAATTTTTCTGACAGTTCAAATTTTAACTGACATTTCTATGTTTGTGACAAGTGAAATAAAACATGCTTCAATAAAATATATGACCATTCGTCAAAAAAATAGTCAATACAATAAAACTTAGTTCATATGGAATAAACAATACTCTTGTTAGTTGGCCTAAAGCAGCGATTCTTAATCTGTAATCCGAAGACACCCGGAAGACTGCCAAGGTTAAAGAAATATTATGATCTTTTGCAGTTAAAATAGAAAAAGAGATAGACAAAATTAAAAACTCTTAATGAGAAACCTTAAAGAAATATTTGATGCACTGCAGGGTTTTATATCTTGAGTTAAGTTTTGGTGGTTTGCAATAACAATAGATATTTAAAGGGAACCGTGGTAAAGTAACAGTTGAGACTGCTGGTCTAAAGCATAATTTATAATTAGTAAAAAAATAAAAAACATTTATATTTCAAGAGTTTATTATTATTAATATATATATATATTATGTATATTTAACTTTTAAAAATAATAGGCACATATTTAATTTTTATACAGCGTATACATATATATACCGGGTGTCTACTTTTTTTTTGTTACATAGGGAATACAATGCTAAAATTTTCATTTGGTGATAAATTTTCCCCTAATTATTATAGAACAAAAGTACAAATACAAAAGTTGTTTAGAATTCAAAAATGCATCAAATGATGCCAAATTTATCAATATAGGATGTTCCGATCAAGAATTAGAAGCAAATTAAAATTTCCATTTTTGCGCTCTTTACATCAAAGTGCCATGGAAATTAAACAAATAATTTCATTTCTTCTGGAGTTTGAGTTTGACAGATCGTATTTATTTTATTGTTACGTTCTGTATTATTATCATTATTATTGAAAATAATGAATAAACTTAAGGTAAATGAAAAAGTTCAGTGCGTAAAATGGTATTTTACTGGAAATTCGATACGACGAGTAAGAGATTTATTCAGCGCTTTCTTTGAAAACCGTCCCATACCTTCCGCTATGACTATTCGTAGGATAATTAAACAATTCGAAGAAACTGGAAGTGTGTTAAAACGTTGTAAAAATTGTAGAAAAATCAACGCAGAAGATCAGGAGGAGAATTTAAATCAAAATGCAGTTAAAGAAAATACATTGAATATACTTTTGTGTGTAACGGAAAACCCAAATGTTAGTGTGCGTCAACTTGGTGCTGAATTAAATTTGCATCCTTCAACAATACATAAGGTACTAAAAAATGAAAAATATCATTCTTATAAATATTCCACGCACCAAGAGATATTTGAAGCGGATAAAATGGCTAGAAGCGAATTTAGTAACATTATTATGGAAAAATCCAATTTAGACAGAAACTTCTTGAAATCTATTTGTTTTACTGACGAGTCTACGTTTACTTTACACGGCGAACCTAATACACAAAACTTTAGAATATGGAGCCAAACAAATCCTCATTTAATGGTAGCAACACGTACCCAATATCCAGAAAAAGTTAATGTATGGGCTGGAATTTTTGGCAGGTGTATAATTGGGCCATTTTTTATTGAAAATAATTTAAACAACGAAAAATATTTGGATATGTTGCAAAATCATATTGGTCCGCAGTTAGAAGAGTGTGCAACTCAAGATAATGTTGTCTGGTATCAACAAGACGGATGTCCGGCACATTACAGCTGCAACATTAAATTATATTTGGATCAATGTTTTCCAAATTCATGGATTGGTAGAGGTGGTCCAATTAATTGGCCAGCTAGATCGCCCGATTTAGCACCGTGCGATTTCTTTTTATGGCCATATTTGAAGGAGAAAATTTATAAACGACATATCAAAAATCTTGTTGATTTGAAAAATGCCATTGTTGAAGAGTGCAATAATATAACACAAACACAATTAAGCTCTGTACGTCACGAATTTTATAACAGATTAGGTTATTGTTTGGCAGTTAATGGCGATTTATTTGAACATTTAATTTAAATTGTTAGTTTCGTTTTTGTTCTCCTATATCTTGTATTCATGAATTTTTCTGTTTTATAGGTATATTGAATATTGTAATAAATAAAGAAAGTTTTACGGAGTTCAGCTATTTACTATTTATTAAACTCTTATCCGACGTTTCACTGCACAACTTACAGCATCCTCAGGGATAAGTTTAAATTATTATAATAAATATATTAGGCATAATGCCAGTCATCTAATTCAAATGTATTGTTTTTATAACTTGAAGTTAATAAATAAATTAAACAATTACTTAAAATTATAATGGAGACATTCACAATTTAAAACCACAGCTAGTACGTAGTGTACAGCCGAGTAAAATACCCTTTCATTGTAATAAATAATAAATACTTAATACTTTTTATACTTAATAGCTTTTCATTTACATTAAGTTTATTCATTATTTTCAATAATAATAATAATAATAATAATAATAATAATACAGAACGTAACAATAAAATAAATACGATCTGTCAAACTCAAACTCCAGAAGAAATGAAATTATTTGTTTAATTTCCGTGGCACTTTGATGTAAAGAGCGCAAAAATGGAAATTTTAATTTGCTTCTAATTCTTGATCAGAACATCCTATATTGATAAATTTGGCATCATTTGATGCATTTTTGAATTCTAAACAACTTTTGTATTTGTACTTTTGTTCTATAATAATTAGGGGAAAATTTATCACCAAATGAAAATTTTAGCATTTTATTCCCTATGTAACAAAAAAAAAGTAGACACCCGGTATATATATATATATATACATATATATATACATATATATATACATATATATATATATATATATATATATATATATATACAGCGTATACATATATATATATATATATATATATATATATTATTTTATTTTAATAGTTTGTACAAAAAAAGAAAAAAGTTACATATAAAAGTTTTAGGCAGTAATTTAAGCTACAAAGAAATGCTTTTAAATATGTTTTATTTGTAAGGAGTGTAATAAAACTGTATATTTTTTAAATTTTTGGATCCTCTATTAAGTTACAAAATTGAACTGTGAAAACCCCATGCATTTAGGTTTGTTCGTTCGAAAGTTACAGGCAAAGGAATTAAGAGGGAAATTTTAAAAAATAATTATTTATTTTAATCAAAGTAGCTGTGCATTAAAAACGTCAAAGACTCTTTGGTACTCCACTGTTAACAGGTACAAGGCAGTCGTAAAATGAAATATTATTGTTGGTATTAAAACCTTGTATCACTGAACTGATATCGGCTGGGTCTGAGTGGTTCTGAACCTATTATAAACTGTAGATTCCTTGGCTGTGAACTAACGATCCGAATCATTGACAATGCAAGTAAAAATTGTTAAGAAACTATATGTTCAGCTTCTCGAGCATGTAATTTCGAAAATGTAATTTTTTTGTATGCTATAAGTGCGTTTACCATTGTAGTTCTGTTAATTAACTCGAGCTCTAATTTTCTATACCATTTCATACTACAACGGAGGCAAGTATTGTAAGATTCCAATTTGTCTGATATGTCAATGTAAAATTTGTGTTTATTATATTCCAGTATATTTTTAGGATTTTTTACTATGTGCTCCCTTTTCTTTACAGTAACCATTTTATTTCCATATCTTGTACTCTTTTAATTTTTGTACTACTATTCCGTGTCTAAATTCTTCAACTACTGATTTTTCAATTTTTAACTTTTTAGCCATAACTTTTTTGGGATTGAATTTTCTATTTGATCACAAATTTCCAATTAGATGAATTTGGGTCGCTGAACTGAAACCCCTCAAAATTATTATTTTGATTATTTATTTTTTATTTTCTGAATTAATTGTAATTTTCAGACTCATTACAATGCATATTTCTTATCACATCTTCTATTGTTTCCTCTATATTATTTGGAATAGTAGACTGTTCCGCTACTTATAGCTGTGATTTTGATGGTGTTTGATAAGAAATTCAGTATTTAGAAACAATATTTTCCTGGTTTTTTTTTTATGTAAGGGTTGAAAATCACTTTCAGACTTTGACTCTGAGTCAGAAGTTCCTAGCTCATATTCGCCTGAAAAGCATCTCCTTTATTTGCATCAAGTTCCTCGTCAGAAAGGAATTCCTCCCATAACTTGCGTAATGATTCTTGCTCTATCTGATACGACCTCACGGCAATCACGTCAGTATCACGACTAACTAAAGACTGACAACGCATCTTATATTTTATATGTAACACAGGCATGTGCAGGTTTGGAATTAAATTTGTGGTGATACATTGGACTCGCATGGCAAATCAGAACTTACGATACCGTGACAGCCCGCATAAAATATGAAAAATATAAGTAATATATAACTAAATTTTATAAATATATATATTGATAGATATGTTTTAGTGACTGGAAAAATTTATATTTATTTATTTGTTATATTGTAGTGCCTGAGGAAGGAAATAAATTATTTCTGAAAGCTTGCGCAAAATGAATTGAGTTGTTTTTTCTGCCTGACTGTTAATCCCAATAAACAAATATATATATATATATATATATATATATATATATATATATATATATAAATATATATATATATATATATATATATATATTTATATATATATATATATATTTATATATATATATATATTTATATATATATAAATATATATATATATATATATATATATATATATAAGTATATATATATATATATATATTTATATATATATATATATTTATATATATATAAATATATATATATATATATATATTTATATATATATATATATTTATATATATATAAATATATATATATATATATATATATATATATATATATATATACATATATATATATATATATATATATATATTTATATATATATATATATATATTTATATATATATATATATATATATATATATATATATATATTTATATATATATATATATATATATATATTTATATATATATATATATATATATATATATATTTATATATATATATATATATATATATATCTATAACAATTACTGAATTTATAAGGGCTAATTGAAAATAGTAATTACTTTAAAGCTCGTGTTTCTGAAGTCTTTTTGTAAAATTGTTAAAAATATGTAGTATATTTAGTTTTTCACAATATTTTTTTTTTTATCTTTTTTTCTGTTTGTAACTTTCGACCGAAAAAACTTATAAACATGCTGTTTTCACAGTTCAATTCGAAATGGATAAAGGATCGGAAACTAGAAAAAAATGTATAAGGAATGCCATTAAAATAAATAATTTTGGTATATTCACTGTGCGTATTTAAAAGTATTTGAAGTTTGTAGTTTAAATTACCGCTTAATGTTTTTATTTAAAAATTTTTCTTGTAAACTTATCACAGGAAGAGATATTGATACGTTACGTTACTTTTTGTACATAATGTATATGTACTTATAACATATATTATGAGTCCATTTTTCTTTTATCTAATATGCAGTTTAGAAACAGATACGTCATTTTTGTCAGATATTAGATAGTATATAAAAAATAAAAAGAATTTGCATTGCTATAAACCGTTAGTAGTTTTAAATAACAATTTATTTTATGATAAATATTATGGAAATATATTTTGTTTATAAACTAATATTATATTTCGAAATTGAACCAAATGAACCGGTTGATCTTTTTCTGAAAAACCAGTTTCATTTCGGTGCACGGTTCATGAAAGTTTGGTTTACCACTTCAACCGTGTAGGATCGATGATTTGCCTGGTATATTTATTAATGAACAAATTTAAATTTGTCACTTGAACATAAAAACTTTGTGAGATTAAAGCTGATTATACATTTTAAGATTATTATTTCTTAGCGAAATGAAATAATATTAATAAATAAATATCAATATTAGTTCAAATTCTGTAAAAAAATATTGATTGATATTTGTAAGTTATTTATGAATTTAATAGAAAGTCATATGTTTAGTTAGATAGTTTTGTATGTTATTATATACATTATATATTTATTAATAAATAAATTTATATTTATAATTTTACCATCAAGATCAACGTGTTTCAAAATCAGACCAGACTTTAGTTTTATCAGTAAAATCCAGGGCAAACCAACCGATTAATTTGGTTTAATTACGGAATATACTATAAATTTGTTTGTTAAATTTAAAATTTAAATTCGTACAATATGACGTGTCTCCAATTACAATTTTCAAAATTTTATTATTAATTTTGGTATATAACGTGTTTGTTTTTATTATATTTAAAATTTTTGTTATATGTTAAACTATAATTAGTATAAATTAATTACAAAAAAAAATAATTATTTTTATCAGATAGGTACCTACGAACAGACTTATTTTTATCAAAATTATGTTTTATTGAAAAAAATATCAAATTTTATTTGCATTTTTAAATATTATTGACATACGTTGCAATTATATTTGCTGATATTTAATGATTTAATTGTTTAATTTCACCCTTTTTAATTTTTGTGATGTTATATTTATTTTAATAGCTTGTCAGCTAGCAAATTCATATCAAGCGTTTTGAAAACAATTGGTAAACTAATTGCGCAGTTAACCACTGTTTAATTTAACAATGTTTTAAATAACTGGTTTTAATAAAATTATCAATTATTATTTTTCTATGTACGTTTATATGTATTTTATGTTTTTTTATTTTTTATTAAATTGCTTAATAAAAATTTATTTATCCCATTTATTTATCTAGAAATATTTTAAAATCGTGAAAAGTTATTTATTATATTCTTAGTTACGAATCAGTTTACGCAATTAGATTGTAAATCTGAATACAGTAATAAAGTAAAATAAATAATTGGTATATAGGAAAACATGGTAAAATTAATTTTCAGTAAATTAATACAAAATTTTTCTGTAATTTTTTAAGGGAACAAACTTCATAGAAAACAAAGCATAGTGTGTAGTTAGATCGAAAAGCTATAATTTGTATAGTGTAGTTTGGTGAGGCATAAGAGATATTCTCGCTAATGGCGAAGTGACATTGTCAATATGAAAGTTAGTGAACTCAGTATGTGAGTTGAGTCGAGAATGGCGTATAGTTTTATCAGACAGACGATAGATAGGTAGCTAGTAATAGAGCAGAAAGTACATGACCACGATGGACGATGCGATGGGCGATGGGCGATGGGCGATGGGCGATGGGCGATGGGCGATGGGCGACGAGCGACGAGCGACGAGCGACGAGCGACGAGCGACGAACAACGAGCAACGCGGCACGGCGCTGACAACAGAGACGAGTTTGTCCAGTCCTTTACCGAAAATTTAATTAATTTAAGGTGTAGTGCTCTCGTTTGCTTCGCTTGGCCGCCTGGTCGCTTGCTTGCTAGCTGCTAGTTAAAGGGGACACCGCGAAAAACCATTAACGGCCAAAATTGACCCAGTAAAGGTTGTCGACTTTTCCAATAACGTTCTAACTGCGGCACTACAATAAATGTAAATAACACTTTTCAAGTATATGTCTCCCTTCCATACGCTTTTAAATTCGATTTTCTGTACCAACCTCATTATTATTCAATTAACATTAAATAATTGTTTTTCAAAATCTTATAAAATGATTAAAATATATACAACTACGGTGTATTTTTAGTCACCTATCACATTTAAGCATTTATTTGTAATAGTGGGACATATGCTTTTTTATGTAGTATTGCTGTGCAGCATATTACAATAAACACTTGATTTTGTGGACTTTGATTTAACAGAATTTGGAAAAAAAATTTATTCCGTACATCTTCTGAGAAAATGCTTTAACTATTTCTTTAAGACCATATAATAGAAAAGCACTCTAGTAATTTTATTATAAGATCTTTTATTAGAGTCAATTTAAGCCGACAAAAAAGCTTTGTTTTATTATTATTAACAAAATTAACAAAATTAACAAAAAAAAATATAGTTTCATTGATAGCAATCATAATTATACGAACATAATTTAAAATAGATGTTTTTTTTTGTCTGCTTAAAGTTCACTTTAGTTAAAGTGTTTATTATGAAACCGTTAGTTTACTTATATTTATTTAAAAAAATGTTAATTTAAATGGGCCATATAAACAAAATTTTTATTAAGTAGCGTAATATAATATTCAAAATTTAAGAATTTTCGCAAATAAAATAATTTAACCAAAAATCGAAATATTAAATGAAAAAACTACGTCATCTAATACGTCATTTAATATTTCGACTTTAAAAATATTAAATATAAACTTGTAATATTAATAATATTCAACAGATTCACTAAATCGTATTCATCATCATATGTATATATTGACCAGAAATGTTTTTCATATTGTTTAATTTACCTATACCATCAGCATTTTTGAATAATGAATTTTTAGTTTTTAGACAACTACCATATAGGGCTGGGAAAAAATCTCGATATATCGATAATTTATCGATATATCGATATATCGATAATTGATATTAAAAATAAAAATTATCGATATATCAAAATATCGATATATCAATTTATCAACATGTTTAGGTATACAAAAACTCGTGCTTTAATATACAGCTACAGGGTATTTGGTCATAAAGTTGGTATAGGTCAATTATTATTGTTAATTATTAGTAAATAATGTATTATATATATATATATATATATATATATGTTTTTTTTTCTTATTTTTTACTGTATCATTGTATTTATAACAGTGTAATACACACTGTAATATAATTGCATAATGCTACATAAAGTTTATATTGAATTATATAACTAGTCAATTTATACATGCTCCACCCGAGAGACCGAAATAATTTACTATATTATTTTATGGCTTGCAAACATACTTTTGTAATTTTTATTTTCTGTTTTCTCACACTATATAGTGACACTATTTTTTTCCTCTTTTTCGTTATCAAAAACTTGTTATTGACATATTTTAAATTATTATTTTCATGTAATATTTTAAAATTTTATATTTGCTTTCTAGTAAATAATCAGCAATTATTGTAGTAACAACATTAACTCGCAATTATGCACCTTCTACAACGCGGTATCCTACAACACGGTTTCGTTCTAACACGTTTCTGTTTACAAAGCAGTTTTCAGGTTTTTACTTGTAGTAACGTGTATGTAAATATATATATACATTTAATAAGCGCACCAGCTATTAAAAAAAATTTGTTATTAAAGAAGTTTTTCTCAACTACTACTTTTGGTTTTACTTTTACCTGTCTTTACATAAGAGGCAAACAGTAGTATAGGCCAACACGTATCTCTGGGCCGTTCAAGCTCGGTTGCGCAGAAAACTAACGAAAATTTAGGGGCGGGGAACGCATTTGTGTTTCAATTGTAAGAAGTTCGAGCGTATTCTGTTTCTCTTTCTACCCGAATGCGTTCTCTCTCTGCGCGTAGCTTATCCCCACCGGCCATCACATATGTGTTGGACTATAAGTTCATAATCACCTGCATGTGCTAATATAATGTGTCTATAAATGTCTCAATTTTAATCTGTACGACTATTTTCTTAAAAATAACTTTTTATAGTAATGTTAGTTAATTTATGCCGACATAAAAATCAAAATATTATGTAATTTTTCGTTTTTTACAGTATGTATGTATCTTAAAAAATATATGTAAAAATGTATTTTAATCTTTGGAACCTATCTACCTTTTTACTACTTTGACTGCAAGGAAAAGTAGTAAAGCGTTTGGTACGGTGTCTGTAACATTTTCAAAAAAAAAAAAAAATTGTATAGAAATCCTTCATATAGCCTGTAGATGACGAATCTAAACTTAGTTTATGTGGGTGTATGTGTGTGCGTCGTCAGCTCGCTCGCTCGCTCTCTCGGTCGTAAGTCAAAATTTTGTGGCCGCAACTCCTCCTAGACGGTTCAACCGATTTTAATGAAATTTTCAGGATAAATTTGTCTAGTACCCAAGATGGTCATGTGATTTTATTTTTTTCCAGTGATGCCAACTTTCCGAGAAAAAAATTACTAAAGTTTTTAAAAATTCATATTGGCTACGTTATTTATCCGATTTTGATCAAATTTTCAGAAAAGATTTCCCTAATGCTCCCATTAATTACATAATTTTATTAATTTTCAGTGTTGCCAACTTTCCGAGAAAAAAATTACTAAAGTTTTAAAATTTTTATTATGGCCATGTTATTCAACCGATTTTACTCAAATTTTCACAAAAGATTCTCCTAGTATTCATATAATTTATGTAATTTTAACAAAATACAGTGTTGCCAACTTTCCGAGAAAAAAATTAGTAAAATTTTTAAAAATTTATTTTGACCATTTTATTTAACCGATTTTAATCAAATATTTATAAAAGTTTTTCCTAGTGCCTAAATAAATTATGCAATTTTAACAAAATACAGTGTTGCCAACTTATCGAGAAAAAAAATCACAAAATTTTTAAAAAATTCATTGTGGCTACATTATTTATTCGATTTTGATCAAATTTTCAGAAAAGTATCTCCTATTGCCCACATAAATTATAATATTATTAAAATACAGTGTTGCCAACTTTCCGAGAAATGTCAAAGTAGTCTATATATGGGTTTACCCATATACTTCTAATCTTGTTTCTATTGGCTCTGGGTCTCATATAACACGGTTTCACATCACACGTCGTTTTCTTGGAACCTATCTATCGTGTTATAGGAGAGTTATCTGTATATATATATATATATATATATACTTACATATATATATATATATATATATATATATATATACTTACATATATATATATATATATATATATATATATATATATACTTACATATATATATATATATATATATATATATATATACAGAACTAAAACCTAAAGTCGTTTCATTTTAATATAATGAGTTCCGAAAGATTTTTTACTATGTTAAATGCAAATTTGTTATTTATTCTGTAGTTATAATATAATAAAAAAATATAATATAAACTAATTTATTGCAGCTACAAAATTGCATGCAATAAATATAAAATAAAAATAAACATACATATCTTAGATTTGAGGTCAAATAAATATAAAAAGGCGGTTCAAGAAAAAGTCAAATCATCAATCTACATGCTACATTAAAAAATATATCTGAAAAGAAATAGAATTTTTTAAAATAAATTAATATTCTAGGAATGTTTTGAAAGCTTGTCATAAAGAAATTTATATGAATTGTTTTGCAATGTATTATACTTTTACTTATGTATCTGAAAGAGACAAATCTTTGTAGGTAGGGATAAAATGAACTGATACGATTATATTTCAAGGACTCGTTGAATTGACGAATCAGAATTTAAAAATATATCGAAATGTAGGTAAATAAAATGAGAAAACGAAGACTATATTTTCATATTTAATGTCATGGCAATTTAAATAAAAATACTTCAATGATAAATAAATATCGAATACCGAGTATTGAATTTTATTTTGTGGATAAGCTTCCTAATGCAGTAGTCTTGTTTTATGATTGCTGGTTAATATTTCAAGAGCTCGATTCAAATCCATTTTTATTCGGAATTATCTCGTTGAATTTTTTCTTTTTCTCTTTCACTTTCAATTTATTTCTCTGAGAGAATAATTTAGAGCATGAAATTGATTTAATTATTATTTTAGTTTTGATGGTAATATACACGTTGACTAGCAAATTTTCGAATATTATATGAAGCATGATAATGACCAAACCAGAGCAATGAAACGAGCTTCAACATCCTGTAGGATGTTATCAGTGTTCAACTTGGGTCATGCGGATTTGCCAAATGTTTAGTCTAGTTCTTTTCACTTCCTATGCTGTTTATTTAACGCTACCCGTAAATTATTACTCCGTGCTCGTTTACAAAATTATGAAATTTGTTATTATCACTTGTAACTGTTACTTTATTAAACATTTTGAAAAAAATACATTAAATTTAACGTTTCCTTATTTTTGCATTAACAACAAATATAAAATATATTATATACGTATATTGGTTCTCGCAAACTATTTTAAATTTTTTAATGAATTTGAATATTAATCAAACTGAAAATTATGTTGATCTACTAGTTTGAAATAAACTTTACACGCACTGTTGTTTGATCAGTCTTAAACTGCGCCGTATTTATCTATAGGCTACACATATTTCGGTCTGTTCTTAAAAGTTTAAAGCAAAACAAACCATTTCTTAAAATTATTGCTAAAATGGAAACCAATTTTGACTAAAGTAACACTTTCCGTCAGATTTACTTATATATACTTAAAAATTTTAAATCTTAATCTTAAAATTTTGATACTGACAAGTATCTAATACGAGTTTACAAAATATACGAGGAATAATTTTTAAAAAAACTAATCAATTTTTCAGACTAATTAATGACTTTAAAATAGAAAAAAAAGTAAGATTATACAGCAAAGAGGGACACATTATTCTATGTGTGGTAAAATAAAATTATATGGAGAGGGGTGTCATGCGGGTAATGTAGATATATTTTTGTAAATAAAAGGGGTTAGTTTTTATTACATATATGAATAGCCCTAAATAATCCTTTTTCAATAATATATTATTTTCCTATAACTATAAAGTAAAAAAAACGCTAAACAAAAGTATTTATTGTTAACTTGACAAATATGAAAATTGTGCAATATTTGTTTTCTTTTACTTAATTATTACTATTGTGTATTTTGTATTTTATAGCCTACATGAGTTTTATTATTTAATATAAAAAGCGTTAATATTTGTTAAATTTGTTGTCTAGTTTTAATATTAGGAATACGAAAACGATATATGATATTGAAAAGATAATATTGAAGATTATCCATTTCTGTAATAAAAGTACCCCTTTCCATTTAAAAAAAAAATATATAACTTTACGTTCCAAGCCCGGCTCACTAATCTTTACAATTTTATCTTGCTACTCATAAAGTTATGTTTTTCTTCTTGCTGTATAAGCGTACATTCTTATTTATTTTCTTAAGTAATTAGTTAGTCTGAAAAACTGATTGGTTTTTTTTTTAAATTACAACCCGGATTTGCAAAATTTATTAAACAAATTCCAGTGTAAGTACGGGTAACAATGTATGAATAATTGATAAGAGTGAATATGTATAAAATATTAATTGTTGCGAAACGTCAAAGTATGACGCAGTCTTTAGCTTATAGTAGTTTTGTTGTTATTAATTAACATGTATTTTGTAGGCAAAATAGTGTACATATAAGGATGTAGGAGTGTAGGGAAAGCTGTGAAAACAATGTGCTTGACGCATAGGATTATTTTCAACTTAATGAGGTAATATTTCAGGAGTAAATGATGGTGGAGCTGTTATAGCAATCGAGATCAAAAGGAAAGTAATTCTTACTTCATTATAATGTAACAATACCATTAAAGAATATAATTAAGGAAGATAGAAAACGATGCATTATTTATAAAAGAAGTAAAATGGAGATTTCTATAAAGACAATAGCGCGCTTAAACACAATCACACTAACTATTTGCTTTCCCATCTCTTTCTTCTAACTAACCGCTGAAATATTACACTATTTGCTTGCTTACTTTATTATCATTTTTTTTAATTTACTCTTTTTTAAAGGAGAGTAAGACAATTATAATTTGTTTAAAATTTATTGTTATAAATTTTAAGTTGTAAATGGAGCTATATGTTCCAGATCTGATTTCATTAGTTTATTAAAAAAAATTTACTTTTGCATTCTCAACGTTACGGGTCTTTACTGATTATACATAGCACAAATGTGAAATGTTAACTTTTTATATGACGTATTATACGTAATGAATTAAAATAAAACAATCGATTTACCTTGCACAATGCATCAATGAAAATGAAAAATTTTTTATTGGACAATTTCCGCAGAAAGAATAATAAAAAAGTTTTACAAATTTTGGTTTTACATATATATGTAAATACAAATTAATAATTACAACTAAATAAGTAGGAGTTAGTTCAATAATTTCTGAAAATAATCATTTATTAAACTCATACCTGTGTTTACTGCCTTTTGATTTCAAATTTTTTAAATATAAATAATGCATATTTATCCAAATTTAATTGATATTTTTTGAGTATAAATGCTAAAAATTTAAAACATTCAGTTTACATACGTATGTTTTAAAAAAAGTTTATTTAAGTCGGCTATGAAAACAAATTTTTTGTATAGAAGCCTAAAATGTTATTTTAAAATTTTTTTCAAATAACTTTTTTAAAATTTTGCAAATGAAGTAAGTTTTTTTCATAATTGTTGATTTTGAATTATACCGTGATACTAGTACTTTCGGCCGTAATAATAATTTTCAAAAATAAATAATAAAATATATTTAGTATTTAAGCTGAATTTCATTTACCAAACCCCCTAACATAATGCTTTTAACTAACTTAACCTAACCTAACCTAACCTAACCTAACATATTTTGTTATTAAGTTAACTTGATGATAAGTATAACATATTAATCAAATAATCATAAGAAAATAAATCTAATGTCTTTCTTTGAATCAGAAACCATATGTAAATAAATTTTTTTTTAGTAGAAATTTGTGTTGAACTAGAAATAATTTCTATATTTACATATTAAAAGGTAACAAGCATTTGAAAAGCGTTAGGTTAAACAAGAAACGTAAACAATTTATATCGAAGTAATATATTTTTAGAAAGTTAAAATTTGGGTAAAACATTCGGTATATACCAATATTTATGTATGTATAATAAATTTGAAAATGAATAAAGCTTCCCATAACTTTGTTTTCATTAAAAGTACATAAAACAAGAATTTAATTTAAATTTTACTCATAACAATGGAAGGATGAACAGTATATTATACAGCTATATTTTTGTGTATGTTTAATGTTGGTAAACCACATATTGTAATAAAAATATAGGTACAATCCGCTAATATTGGGGCACTTGAAATTTTTTATGATATTTAATATAAGGAAATTGGTAAAGAATAAAATTTGTTAATAAAATTTCGTTGGTTGGTTGTGTTGTGAACGGGGGCGCAGACAAGTAATTTCCTCTATACTGGTCGTAAGTTGTGGCAGGTCGTTTGTGGTTTCGTGTTACGCCGTTCTAAATCGATGGCGCCACTATACGCCTCTTGCTACTTGCTCTATTCCCATCCAAAGAGGAACACTGATGAGATCTGTAGAATTTGTTTTACAATTAAATTATTTCATATAATTTGCTTTGTACAATAACAAATAATGAAAATATTTAATTATTTACTAACAAGTAACTATATTATCAATAAAATTGTAAATTGTTCCAATTACCTATTATATAATATTATATAAATTTTTAATTTTCTGTCAAAAAATTAAATTAGTTCAAATTCTGTCTTCATGATTCTGGCGTTTAAAAAAAAAAGATTCAAAATTTGTCATAACACGCTAATAATGATAACTTTTGGTTACGGAAAAAATTAAAGGGTATGAAATTGGAATATTTGGATGATTAAGAAATATATCATATTTTTTTTTTAATTTAATGGATTAACATCATATATGGATCCAGTAGCATGGATTATATTTTGAAGAATTTCTTAATACAATTTTTTTATGGTTTTTGTACTTTATTACAAATTAAAAATAATTTCTTTATATAAATAAAAATAAAATATACAGAAATTAATATTTTATAGTAATATTAGAGAAATGTTTAATAAAGTAAAATGACATTTTTTTTTAGTCATACAAGAGATCTATATTTGTTCGGTAGTTATCAAGTACTCATGCAATGGCAATTAATCAAGTGATATATGTAGGTAATCTGTTTTAATTTTTGATTGCTGGTAAAAATGTCCAAATTTTGCAAATAGTTTTTAATTTATTTTCGTATTGGAAAGCAAAACGATTGTTGAAATATTTCAAAAAAGGAATGCAACATATTTGTCAATATTAAAATATGAATTTAATCCGAAATTGACTGTCTGACAAAGGGATTATTAAAATTTGACGCGTAATATAAAACTGTTATTGACAGTGCTACTTGTTTATTCATAAAGTAAAATTGTCGTATATTTTGTTACAAAATACAATTATTAACGTTTTAATGAAATTTGATCACAATGTTTACATCGCATCGTTTCACATCGCATCGCATCGCATGGCATCGCATTGCAGTAGAAGTTGTGCGATGTGAACAGAAGATGAAAGCGGTTTGTGAGGTGTAGTGTAACCACAACGAGGACACAGTGTGTGGTGGTGCGGTTCAGGTGCGGTCCAGGTCCCCATAGAGCACTTTACGTTGGCCATCTTGCTGCTTTTTACGCGGTTTATGTAGTTAATGCGAGGCTAAAACTTTGTCTTCGCCGTAGTTATGCGGCGGGCGCAGGCGAAGGCAAAATTCTCTTTCAAAACACAGACTAAATGGAAGAGGTATACGCAAAGCACAGAGGACAGCAACGTACCGTATATAGAGTACTGAGCACCAAACACCGAGCACCGAGCACCAGACACAAGTAACAAGTCGCAGGCAGTCCAACCAATTTAACCAGCCAAAACGAGCAAGCAGCCAGACTCGGGAGTCAGAGCCAGAGCCAGAGCCAGAGCCAACCCAATGAACTTAATTCTTATAACGCGGAAGTTCTTAAGACACGGATAAAACTAGAATTACCGCCTGGCTTATAGTGCAAAAATAGCGGATAACGGATGTGGAAAAAACTTTGTCTAACTTTACTAACTTAAGTACTAGCGCAAGAAAATTAAGCCAAACCTACCCTATCTACTTACCTTCGTCATATTATTATTTATGTCTCATGTGCACAGATTTACGTTGCTTTGCTTTGCTTAACAAATTACATTTATACAAATTTTACATCTTTTAGAAAGTAGAAACTATTTTTCTACATACATTTACGTTATTTATTAATTAATTTTTAATAAATAATATTAATTTTAATTGTAAACAATTTTTAAAATCTTGTATATTTTTCATACTTAAACTTTAATTGTAAATCATTTTTAATTGAGTTTTTGTTACTTTTTGAAAATATATGAATAATATTTTTATTATATTTCGAATAATAGAAATTTGAAAATATTGAGTAATCTAATATATTTTAAATTGTAAAGAGAATACCTATTTTAAAAAATATTATAAAAAGAAATATTGATAAAAATTTTAACAAATTTTTCAAACGGTTTGTTTGTGAACTCATGTTTATTAAGACTTTTTGATTTAATTTTTTGATGTACTATATGCCATTAAAGTTTGTGACCCTTTTTGAACATTCTGAATATGTTATATTCCTAATCTTAATATTAACCATTTTATGAATTAAACAAAGTTGTTCAGTCAGTCCATGAACTAGTTTTTTCCCTTGACCATTTCGCGGACTTTGCAAAAAATACATAAAAATCTTGCTTATGTCACGAACTGAAAAATTATAATAAATGGTTTATGCAAACAAAAACGTTTGAATTGTATATATTAGAAAATTTGTTTTATTATTGGTGTTACTCTTGATTTCATTCAATGAAAAATGCGGAAGGGCTTACTGCAGCATAGATTAGCCCAAAAGGTTAGTTTAAAGAAAATTAATACACGTCAAGAATTTGATTTTAAATTATGAAGAACTGAGCAATTCCAGTTTATGAATAAGACAAATTTTTACCATCAGCCAATAGGCAAGTGAATAAACCAAATCGCAAACTAGGCAAAATTTTATTTAATATGAGTATATGAAATGATTATTTTTAAAATTGAGGTAGTATCTATAAATGGTTAAATTTCTATTTATGATTTATGAGTAAAGTTACTTTTATAGTAGGTATTTTAATATTGGGTTAAATATGAATAGTTAAAATCTACTAATCTATTTGTTATAGGTCGATATAGCTAGAAAGCACAAGTCAGCAGAACCGTATGAAACCTATCTCAGAATTTTTGGCTATTTTTTGGCTAATTAATTACCACTGTTCCGATTTAATTGCCGCCAATTAACAAAAAATACAGGGGACTTGCTAGCTTGACAGTCAAGCTAGCAGAACCCTACGTTATATTATTCAAAATCAATTTAAATGAGTTCCGATAATTAATTGCCAATTAATTACCACTTTATTTATAACGAAATAATTGTATTATTAAACCCAATATAAAAACTTATAATATTGAATTCGGAAATTTGACATAGAACATTATTGATCCCGTTGAACTACTTGCAATTGAAGGATCGGCTTCAACAACGTTGTAACTAACAAATTTATCGAGTTTGACATTGTTGGAAAATTAAACATTATCCAATTTTATATCAACCATGAAAAATTAATTAATAACAAATCAAAAAACGGACTTGCAAATCTATCTGAAATATAAAAGACTACTTATATACGAAAATTTAGAAAGATTCATGGAAAATTGTGAGCTGTATCAAGCTGGCACAACAACAAAAAAAAACATAACAAACATTTTTATTTTATATATATATATATATATATATATATATATATATATATATATATATATATATATGTACATACACGTTACTACAAGTAAAACCTGAAAACTGCGTTGTAAACAGAAACGTGTTAGAACAAAACCTTGTTGTCGGAGACCGTGTTGTAGGAGGGTTACCTGTACTGTTTAAATTGGCAATATTTAATTAGTTTTTCTGTCATTATTATTGTATTTTTTTTTTAAATAAATTTGGCGAGTTTTTACCACTTTGACTGTAAGGAAAAGTGGTATAGCGTTTGGTGCGGTGTCTGTAACATTTTCAGAAAAATAAATTTTTTGTATAGAAATCCTTCATATAGCCTCTAGATGACGAATTCGAACTTAGTTTATGTGGGTGTATAGATGTGCGTTGTCAGCTCACTCGTCAGTGATCGCAACTCCTCCTAGACGGTCCAAGCGATTTTAATGAAATTTTCAGTATAAATTTGTCTAGTACCCAAGATGGTCATGTGGTTTTATTTTTTCCACTGATGCCAATTTTTCGAGAAAAAATTACTAAAGTTTTTAAAAATTTATTATGGCCATGTTATTTAACCGATTTTACTCAAATTTTCACAAAAGATTCTTCTAGTATTCATATAATTTACGTAATTTTAACAAAATTTAGTGTTGCCAACTTTCTGAGAAAAAAATTAATAAATTTTTAAAAAATTCATTATGACCACTTTATTTAACCGATTTTAATCAAATTTTTATACAAGATTTTCTTGGTGCCTAAATAAATTATACAATTTTAACAAAATACAGTGTTGCCAACTTATCGAGAGAAAAAAAATGACAAAATTTTTTAAAAATTTATTGTAGCTACATTATTTATTCGATTTTGATCAAATTTTCAGAAAAGTTTTTCCTGGTTCTCACATAAATTATAATTTCATTAAAAATATTGTGTTGCCAACTTTCCGAGAAACGTCAAAGTGGTGTTTATATATGGGTTTACCCATATACTTCTAATCTTGTTTTAATTTGTTTTTGAATTAAATTTAAATATTAAATTAAATTTAAAAATAATAGATATAATAAATATAATTATGAATATCAAGTTATATAAATTATAAACATTATATTGCAGATTGCCTTTATGTAATTTGTACCAATGCATACGTCATCAATTACGATTATAGCATAACCCGTTTTTATACTAAGTCCGTATATCCGTATCCGTATATATCCGTTTTCTTAAAAAACAAAGTAAAAATATATATAAATATGGTATTGGGAAAAAGAAAATTATGAATCTTTTTGTAAGATGTGGGGTAAATGGTTGAGTAGTAGTGAGATGGCAGTAAAATGGTAAACAGAAATAAGGAGAATGAGTGAATTGTGGTGTTGATCATGGATCGGTCATCAGTAATGAATCGTAGAGCAACCACTGAAATTGGCGCCGTTGCTGACTGCCGAATGACAAGAGTTCAATTTATTGGATATACACGTCATTGCCAAATATACCGCAATTATCCTACATTCAATGAATATTCTAGTTTGACGGAATACCAACTTGATTGTTTTCCATAACGAATCACCCATTTTTATCGTTGCTGCACTAACCATCCAACTATCACCACAAAACTATATATATATATATATATATATATATATATATATATATATATATATATAAGTATATATATATATATATATATATATATAAGTATATATATATATATATATATATATACATATGATTTGATTGCTAAATTACTGCATTAAACTCTCATATACGTACATTTACAAATTATTTGTCATAGTTAAAATAATTGTTTTATTTGATTTTGATAGCAAATTAGGTATATTTTGCGTAAAAATTGATTTATTTACATCTTTAATTTAATAACGTAATGACTATGTTAATAACAGCCATCGTGTGAAATGTCTGTTAATGTTGTGATTGTCTAAAGTGGGCTTTACACAATATAGAATTATATTTACATTAATTTTATGAAATCAATTTGTTCGTTTAAAAGTAATTCTAAAAAATATGAGTTTTTTTTCTGCAGAGGGTTGTTTACAAAATATTGTGTTTTTATTAGGATTGGATAGCTAGGTCCGTTTAACGTTTGCGAATCATATTCATCATTTTGAGTTCGAATGCTAATGGATCGAGAGGTTACGTAAATCGTTTGCTAACATGCTTCAAGCTCGAAAAGTCACGCAAATCTTTCATTCTAATGGATTTTAGGCTTTCACTATTTCATGTCGATCACTGTCTTCAATTCACATTCTATTCACATCAACATATATATTTTTTTTCGAATCATATATGTATAATTTATTTTTTGAAACATTTATTTAAATATATATATATATATATATATATATATATATATATATATATAAATATTTTGTTCATTGAACAAAATCAGTTTTTTTGTCTCTGCAAATTGTAAGTGCTTACAATATATGCTTTTAGGTTAATCTATCTAAAAGAATGTTATATTAATTACATGTATGCTATCGTAGCTCTCTGATGATTATATATATACAAGCTTGGATAGCTTGTATTTCAACTGAGTTTCATTTTCAAAAGCCCTAACAGACAGTTTTTAAACCCACGAAATTTTTATCTTATTTCATTCTAATCCAGTCAGGACAAATCCGATTTTATGTGTATATATATATATATATATATATATATATATATATATATATATATATATATATATATAGAGTCAGAGTAACTACCGTTTAATATTTAGTACAAAAGTTTAACGGGATACGGTATTTGGGTTGAAAAAATTTATAAAAATGCAAGCATTTACAATTCTATCAATTTATTGTATATTCCAATATTTCGCCAGCAATTTGTGGCTTCTTCAGGGAGACACTAAAAATAATTTTATAATTTTACAATTTTACAATTATGTATAAAACAAAAAAAAAAAAATAATTTAATGTGAACTATAGGTGAGAAATGTAAGATTTCTCACCTATAGTTCACATTAAATTATTTTTTTTTTTTTGTTTTATACATAATTGTAAAATTGTAAAATTATAAAATTATTTTTAGTGTCTCCCTGAAGAAGCCACAAATTGCTGGCGAAATATTGGAATATACAATAAATTGATAGAATTGTAAATGCTTGCATTTTTATAAATTTTTTCAACCCAAATACCGTATCCCGTTAAACTTTTGTACTATATATATATATATATATATATATATATATATATATATATATATAGTGATTATTATATTTTTTTTAAATTATTATTAAATAACTTTTTGGTGCTTGTTAAAAACCTAAAAATGCATAAGCCGAAAGTACTGATATCATTTTCCGTATAAGTCAAATTAAACTATAATGAAAAATTAATAAGTTAATTTAATTTATTATTAAAATTTTAAATAAGTTATTTGTAAAAGAGTTTTAGATAAAATTTTAATCTCCTATACAAAATTTTCATATACATGACCGACTTAAATTAATATTTTTTACAAAATACAATAGATAATAAATTAAATGTTTTAAATTTATAGTGCTAATACACAAAAGAAAAAGGTATCAATAAACTTTGCATAAATAAATAAACTAAAACTTAGTAGTAGTCCCGAGCGACTACTCGCCGGGTTCCCACAAATAATGATTAAATTATTAAAAACACACATTTTTCAAATAAATTAAAAATTACAATTAAAAAACATTAAAAAATAATTGTTTTGTATTTTTAATTAATCTGATTTTTTTTGATAATAGTTTGACCTATACTCGAAATTATATTAGTGTTTCCGGTTAGTCGATTTATAGTTTTTAAACAAAAACAAATAATAATATTTTTTTCCATATGATGCAGACGTTTTGCCGGACACTGTATAAGTAAATATGTTGAAATGATGCGCGCTATAGATTACAGAACAAAAAGCAGGACATGCCTACTAATTTTTATAAATATGTCAATGATGAATGAACATTAATATAATTTGATTATTATATATAAATATATATAAACAAATTTAATTATTAAATTGATAACGTTATCAAATATTTGTAACTATTATTTGCTTTGTCGCTGAAAATAAAAACTAATTAATATGGTTCATTACAAAGAGTTGTTAATAAAATATATTTTAATTGTATATTTATACTCTAAATAACATATAATTAATTACGCACAAATATAAACTTTTTATGAATAAATTTTAAGCAAAAATATTAAATATTTTACCGATAAACTGCGGAAATAATACATTCAACATTATAACTTTAACGTAAAGTTCGAGTTCAAAATAAATTAATAAACTTTGTGTTATTCGTAATTTATTAAAAGCTTTTCATTACGGGGATTATTAACATTTTAATTATAGGGGTATCTGTACGAAAACTTTTATATATGACAAATTCATTGAACTTTTTTGATTGAAACAATAATTGTGTGATTATTGATTAAACAATAAGAAACAAAACAAAAACAAAAAATATAAAGAAAACCAGACGTTAATGTAATTATCTCTCAAATAAAGTTATTTGTTTGTAATTAATGAATATATTATATAGCCACATTACGAAGACTTTTCTATATAATGAAAGTAACATTCGAGTGAGTTAAATATTAAATTTGTTTTTAATAAAAATAATGGAATTGCTGGAAAACAATTGAAACGATTGAAAGAGGAGGAGAATTCGTTGATTGCGTTGAAAACAATGCAAGTAATTCGTGTACGAGATCGCGTTTCTGGCTGCTTCGGGCTGTTAGCTGCTGGCAGTTTACTGTTCATTGCTGCTCTCTGCTTTCTGACGAGTTTTCCAAAACTTTCAACAAATATCGGACGCACCATTTAAATTACAATCTCATATTATCAAAAACAAATTTCAAGTACAGTGTCTGATTGCTGAATATTTTCAATTTCTCACTCCATTATATTGGCAAAATACCAAAAACTCTTAAAATCATTACAAGATAGTTGCTCGATAACAGTTTTAGATTGATTTTTCATGAGAATTTTATTGTTACATAGTAAAAAAATTACACAGCTCGATAACAAAGAATGTTTATTTCTATTATCAATAACATGTTTTTATAATGTTTTTGTTTTTTACGATAAAACGATTATATTGCTATTATAATTTTTTTTACCTAAAAATAGACTTTTACTGTTTTATATTTAGTAGATTTTTATTTTTATAGCCCCATCTTAACTAAAACAATTTCTTAATTTAAAAAATTAAAATTAACTACAATTTTAACGTGAAACATAAATAGACAATCATAAAAGAGATACTTATTTCTTCATTTTTTATTTACCTATATAGTAATTTCAAAAACTATAACAATTACGACTTTGATTAAATTAAATTAATTACCGCACAAGTTGTATTTTTCATTGACATAAGTTATTATATATTAGTAATTATAGAAAAATTCAAACTTTTTTTGTCATAACTTTAACTTACACTGTTATATGCAGATTTCCACAAATATTGAAAATGTGTTTTTATAATTTATTTAACTCAAGAAGATATAAATGTTTGTATAAAACACATCAAATAGAAAAGGGACAATATTGTTTTATTTTTTAAGTCGTACAATTTATAATTTTTCTAAAATATCGTCAAATACGAGTATCAAAAATAATCTGATTATTAATATTAACACAGGAACATTATTTATAAGTAGTTCTGTGTTTTTTTTTTTTGTAAAATTTTAATATTTACAATACTATCTAAAACGAAACATAAGAAAAGTATAAGAAAAAATTAATGACGTTTTGTTTTTTTTCTGTTAGTACCTATTATTCCTTTACATTTCTAGAACTGGTTAGATATTAGTAAATTAAAATGTGATAAATGTTATATATTCGATCAAAAATAACGGTTTTTGATTAAACCGGTATTTAAAATTTCGATTAACTGCAGAACACGGTTGAAATCGATTTTTAATTGTTTAAATTATTTATAAAATTATGTTAAGTAATCCTATTGTAGTTCTCACTATGTAAGATTTAAATTTATGAATCCAAAATAAAGTTTAACCGGATTTCTAGAATTGGTTAGTGGTTATTTGTTCATTATAAATATTAATTTTTGTGTTTTGGTCACTGAAATTTTCACTAAAATAACGATTTAATGGTTTAAATAAATCGGTTTCCAATACTGATTAAAACATATTACTTCATTACTATATATTTACGTTTTTTTTTTATATAGAATTCTCGTATCATTATTTTACATAAGCATTTTCTTTTTTAAAAACTAACTATACATGTCTATTACAGTAGAACTTTCGCAGAAACTTGCGAAGGTAGAGTGCATAATAGTAATATAACATAAAGTCGTGGCGAGCGATTAATTTTAATAAAAAAAAGTGTACTTCACATCGTCTAAATGTCTAGTTAATTTTTAATCCGCCTGATCTTACAATCTGGTGTTAGTTGTAGCTAAAGTTTTAGAAACATTATATTTTACAATTTTATTTTTACCGCATTATAACGCAGTTTATATAATATGAGTTTATTTATATGTTTTGTTTTTAAATCTTGTTAAAATTAATAATAATTACAAAAATTTAAAAAAAAATATGAGTTTTTCATGTTAGTTTTTATTTTGCTGAAATATTTGATTCAGTTTGATAAACATGCGAGGTATGGCGCGGCGCAGTTCGGCAATTTGGTAGGTATTTGCTGTATTTGCTTTTTTCCGTGGTAGATATTAATGAATAAGAATGACCTCCGAGGTCTTTCCAGCCACTTGTTTCAAATGGATTTTTTCGAGCGTAAGCCGTCGGTCGTGCGCCGCGCGACGCCGCACCGCACCAGCCGCTACCGCTGCCGTCGCCAACCAAAGCCAATATATCTGAGAATATATGTACAGTCACGAGCACGACTAACTTACCTTGCCGCTTGCCCACTCACCCACTCACTCACTACCACTACGCTTGCCTATTTTTAGAACTAATCAATTTACTCGATGCAAACCAGCTTTAATTAAATAATTAACTGACGACAAGTTTGTTTATTTTACATGTTTTTTTTTTGTTTTATACATCGTTCGCGCTACTTTTTTGTCCAATTAAAAATAAGTTCGTATACTTTTACGCTGTCATATTAAAGTAGATTCGATTAATTTTTTAAACTTTGAATATTGAAAATTAATAAACTAGTAAATGGGATAGTACAATGGGGAAGTTTAGCGTAATTTTTTTATTTTGTTAGAAATGGCTTAAAAAGTGATGTTTAATTTATCATTTTTCTCAAAGATGCCCAGATTTCCTAAAAAAAATTAAAAACGTGTCGTAATGACGTCAGCAATGTCTTCGCAAAACTTTTGTCGATTTCTGAATCAGACGCACATGTATTGCTATGGTTACCGATACAAGCTATTGGCTGGGCGCGCTAGGCGTAACTGAATCAACAAAAATCAACATACGACATACGTTTTCAAAATCATATCTCATCAAGTTTTCTGCGCTTGCGCACAATAGACTTGTGACGTCAGTAATGTCCTTACAAAAATTGTTAATAACAAATAAATGAAACAATTATTAAAAATTTTAATGGCAGTTTCTGTTATTATTTTATATATATATTTGAGAAAAAATAATTTTACACGCAACTTCAATCACGCTAAACTTCCCCATTGAAAGCGTGAGCGAATATTTCCAAGTAGTAGGAATAGAAGAACATATATGAGAGTTATTATGAATGTGGACCAAGTAAAAGTTACTTGTCTGTATAGAAATGTTTGGCGGAAAGTAATTTCGCCACAGTGGAAACACTACACCATTTCGGCTACATGGCGTGATTGTGTATCAGTGGCGTAGCCAGAAACTTGTCATGGGGGGGGGGGGTTTACTAAAGAAATGATATAATATTAATCAATAAAGATAATACTATAATTTGTATAAAAAAATAAAGAGCAATAAAAATTATTTTTATAAAAATGAAAGTAAAATAACATATTTCATATTTCACATACGTATGTTTTTGGTCGTTTACACCCCCCTGGCTACGCCACTGTTGTGTATGTATGTTATTTTTTTTCTATAATAATTATGTTCACTTTGATGAATTTAACATCTTATATATTTATTACAAATTAATAAAATATTTAAAAAATAAAAAATTAAACAAAAAATGCACATCGTTAGTGTTTATCAAAACAGAAACACGCATATCATATTTCACAAAAAGTCTATTTTGTTTTGAAAACTTCACTTTATGATAGTAAGCTGTCACAAATGAAATCAAAATATTTATGACTCTTATTGATAATGCAGGATAGATTTCAAAACTTTTAAAATAGAAATATTATATACACGAAACTAAAACACCACTTAAACTTTATATCCGTACAATGGCACAAATATGATTGGTTTAAATATTTAATTATATGCCACATGGCGTGATTGTGATTACCTTTCTATATATTATTGTAAAATGATTGTTGTTGCATCTTATAATCGCTGCGTTTGTGAATTAGTTTCTTTAGTTGTCTTATTTGCTAATCATAATTTAAAGAATTAAAACTTTTACGTGTATTATTCTTCTGACCTAACCTACTGCAGGAAGCCTCGCCATATTTTTCACATTCAGCTATTTTGTGGACCTGGCAAATTTTTATTATGTAAAACGAAACAATAGGTAACAAGAAAGAGGTGAAAATGAGAATTATTTCTTTACCTATATCAATTAAATAATGTTAATTTTATTGAATTAGTTTTAGAATAGACGTGTGCTTGTGTTAAATGTTTATGTTACATGTGAAACAAATTGATAAAGAATATTTATTATAATAATTATTAAAATAGTAAAGAATCTTTCAGAATTCATTATATTAAAATAAAAAAGCTTTAGGTTTAAGTTCGAAATAATTTTTAATTAAAATTCGATATTTCGATATACTGAACGTATATTATCTTCATCCTTTAATTAACAATTTCTAATATTTTATAATCTAGTTACTATTTATTTTGTATTGTATGTCATTTGTATTTTTTTATAGCTATTGAGGCTTTTTTGCTAGTATAATTTTATTATTATTATTAAATTTTACCCTTACGATTACAATCGGTTTTACAATAATATATTATTAAACATATTTTTCAATACAAATATATTTAATTTAAATTTAAATTTAATGACTTAAATTGGTAAATAATAACTAATTAAACAACCAAATAACTACATTATTTAATAAAATCAATAAATTGAACGAATGAATTATATAATTAAATAATTTTATACTAAATAAACCAAGTTCTAATTACATGCCTGACCTAAATTCCATTTGTAATCTATAGGTCTAAACATTAAAATTTAAGGTTATAACGTATATTTTTATTTTATTTATTTTTGTTTAGATATATTATATGCAATGAAAAGTACGAAAAAGTTTTAACAATAATTCTCCTAATTTTTAACCATACAAAACTGTTATATCTATAACAATTTTTAATTATTTGTCAATAGAGCTAACATATTCAGGAAAATATTTTTATTTATCATGTTATCCTTTGATCACAACTATTGAGAATTTAATATTTATTCTAATATTAATTTTTGTAATATAATATTAATTGTTATATACAAATCTAAAAATTATTATTGATTGTAAAACAACGATTAACAATTTTAATCGGGCCTATAAATTAATTTTTTAAATCATCTTATACCGTTCCAGTGTTAGCATTTATATTTCAGAGGTTTGAAATAAATTCTGAGTTGTAAATCCCTTTCTAGGCTATAAATCTACACTATATGACATTGATAATACCAGTAACATTGTTAATAAAACAATATTATCCAAAATTAGAAAATTTTATTTAAGAAATATAAACATTTATGTAATATATGTTTATTTGTGTAATATTTTAGACTGTATTATATAAATGAAAAATATATAAATCCTATATTATATTTTTAATAAAATACAGGGTGGAGGTAAAAGTTATGCAACATATGGAAATATTTTATTTAAGAAATTATAAATATATCATTTTCAAGATACATAAGTATTATAATAAGTACATAAGTATTTTTAATTTTTTCATTTCTCTGCTCCACTTCATACATTTTATTGTTTTCTAAGTAAAATGTCTTTATTCAGAACAATAAAGTCATTACTTTAATTTTCATATATAAGTTAACAATTCAAAAAAAATCTTATAAAATTTGACGTATCAAATTAAGTAATTCGTGTGTAATAATTTTCATGTAATATTTCAAGTATTCTGAAAACAATATAACTGATTTGGAGCTTATGTAAAATGAAAATTTAATACTAAAATTATAATTGTATGTGTTTCGAATAAATTTATTTTAGTTATCTTCAATAGAGTGCAATAAAAAAATTTAAAAGTGACTAAAGAACAACAAAAGAAATAGTTGAAAATATTAATTATGAAATCAAACACTTAAAGTATTGAATGTGACTCAATCCTGCATTTTGAATATTTTAGTTAAATGAAGGGCAACAGGAAAAATGATCCGGGTTTATTTGCTACAGTTTTCCAGAAAATTTAAAATAGGGCTACAACAGGGGCGGATCTAGAAAATTTTCAAGGGGGGGGGGCATTTTGCCTTTTTTTAGGATAAAGGTAAATAATTATTAAAAAGTTTTAAGCCTATATATAATAATAATAATAATAATAATAATAATAATAATAATAATATCTTTATTGAAGTTTGTAATACAAAAAAAAACTGTATGTAAAACTAAGTCACATTGATTTATAATTCGTTTTCGATTTGTTTAACATTTTCTGTAAATTTCTTAACCGAGTAGAAAGCGTTTTTTTCTAAAAACGTTTTTACAATTTTAAGAAATTTATTTTTATTTAGGTTTTTAATTTTTGGCGGGAGCATATTATAAAATGTTCCCCCCACATTCATAGGTAAATTTTTTGTTACATTTAATCTGCAAAAAGGTAACCTGAGATCGTCTCTTTTTCTTGTTTGGTATTCGTGGATATTATAATTTTTTGTAGCACGCTTGTGTTGTCTTTGGTTAGTTCCAAACATTGCAAGATATATATATATATATATACATGGAAGTGTCAGAATTTTTAAATTAATGAAGTGTTGTCGACATGATTGTCTATAGTGACTACGTGTAATTATATGCAAGGTGGCTAAATAATAATTGTTGTGTGGAATATATATTTGTATGTATTTTGCATTATGTTCTTAGACCCAAGGGGCCCCATGCCCCTTCCCCCGTGGATTCGCCCCTAGGCTACAAGTCTAATATTTTCTCTATAGATCTATTTTCAAATAAATTTTAGGCACTGAACAATATGTTGATATAAATAAATATATCTCAATATTGAACTTCGTATTGAATTTTGTTTCTTGATGGAAAATTAACATTAAAAGAAAAATTGAGAACTGAAATTTATTTTCATGAGAAAAAGCAGAATTAAACTCACATTTTTAGAAGTTATGACTGAATTTTTTTGGTGACGAATACTAATTATGTACAAAGTAACATGGCTATAGCTTCAAAGAAGTCCTCTAACTCAATTTCTTTCAAAACTAGACTGTGATCGTTTTTCTCCTTTACGATTCGCATATTATAAAGAGCCTAAAAATCTGAAGATATTAACATTTTTGTATATTGTTATATTAGATTTTAGCTTTGTTTTGTGTGAATACCATTGACAGGTCTTTCTTGATAATTCACCTACGGGTACGTATATGTGTAAGTTATTGTTTAAAAATAATTATATTGAAAGTAATTGAAAATGTAATGAAATGGAAATGAAGAATAGCTGGCTCTGCGGTGGCAATGGAATTGAAAGACAGAAAAGAGGATTGTACGTATGTATATAAAGGCGGTTTATCGGTGCTTTCGTTCGAGCAGAGATCAACACTTGTGCTTCGAATGCATAGCACTGTTTATTTATTCGATTTTGTTCGAATTGTTGCGCACTTTGCAACAGTGTTGTTACTAAGTAGCAACTACATGCAGAAATTCCGTTTTACTTGTGGCATCTTCTAACTACTAACTAGAAACAATGTCGTAAATGTACATTGTCCTTTCCTATACTACTCGTTCTCGTACTCCATTCTATCCACTTTATGCCAAACACTATTTTGACTATTTTGCTTGTTGTTCTAGCATAGCACAGCACGAAATATTTCTCCCAACGCTTTCTATAATATTATTCAGCCAAATCAATTTAATCACTTAAATACGAAATACGTGTTTCACTCTGTCTATACAATTCGTTTCCATTTAGCTCGAACTGTTTAAATTCATATAATTATTTCATAATTTTGTTAATATGTGGTAGTTGTAGGCGGATGTTTAATTAATACATTTATTATTATAAATATGTATTTAAAATATTTATATACGTATATTAAACAATTATTAGTAATTAATCTAAATAATTTAATGAAATTTAATCTTAACTATATATTTTTTATCAATAAATTATGCAATAGCGAATTTACATGCAGACATTTTAAACTTTTACATTAGAAGACAAAGTCAATCAATGTAAATAAAATTGGAAAATATTTAATACATAGGTAGAACAAATTTCTAAAATGTGCATGTAAGTGTAAATATACAGAATTGTAATTTATTTCTTTAATTTTTTTATTAATAAATATGGTCATAATCACAAATGTTTCTAGCTAAAAATAATATCAAATATTTAATGTAATTTAGATGAGAGAAACATCCATGTACTAACAAATCTGGGTTTACAGTAGTAACTAGTGTTGCAAAAACGCTTGAAAATATACTTGATTGTATTATGTTATTTTTTTTTATTTATTATTTAAATCAATAAACAAATAAATTAAATGTTAATTTTTATTTAACAACAATTTATACTAAGCAAAATTTGCAGAAAAAGAGAAATTTGAAATTCCTTGAATCAGCGAGAAAAATAAATAATTTGAATATATGAAGGTAGGTTGATATCGGTTAGATCGCGACAATAAAAAATAAGAGTCGGAGCATATGCGTTAGGGACAGACAGGCATAATAAATGAACACATTATATCGTAAATATACGGCGGCGGCGTTGTACATAAAGTACGGAAATAAAATTATTTTTTGACAAGTAACTGTTGAAATGATTTCCGAATACAGTTAAAAACACGGCATTCCCGTGTGTCATAAAAGTGAGAATAAAAACAACTGGACGTATTTTATTTATTGGCTACGCCGCGCCGCGCCGCAAACAACGGAATATTATTTTTTATTATTTAAACGATTCACGCCGCCGCCGTTATTGACCACACTGCACACATTTACCCAAACAAAGATTTAGCTCAAATCTATAACTGTACGCAGTAAACCAAACCACAGATATAAACTTATTTATTCTGACTAATAAATTTTAACTATTTTGAAAAAAAAAAAACTTTTGTTGTTCTTTTTTCGATTTCTCGTAACGAGCAAACACTTTTTGGCCGGTTCAAATTTCCATTGTTGCAAGTGCAACGTAAAAGGCAGTAATTCGTATTTTATTTTGTTGCTAAGTAGCGTTAATCATAGAAGAAGAAATATAATGTCTTATCGCGACTGACGCTACAATTTCTGGCGAATTTCTTAAAAAGCCGCGCAGATAAATTATTGTTCTAGGTTAACGATTTTTAACATGTTACTATCTATTGCTTTTATCTTAGTTCACGTAAAAAATTCGGTCGTGAAGTCGTTTTACTTCACGCGAGTAATATTACGTAGTTTTTTGCCGCGATTTCAGACAGCTCCTCTCATAACTTGGATGGAAAAATAAATTATCCTTTTTATGTTATTTATTGATAAATTTCTCTGACACTTTATATATTTTTCAAATATTTTATACCCTTTAACACCAGCTTGAATTATCTTAAAATGTAATTCATTTGTCATCTCAAACTAGGGGATTCAATATTTAAGAATATTTTTAAAGCATTGCAAATATTTTTTAAATAAACAGAAAAACAAAGCCAAAAAAGATCAACTGTTTTATTAAAATATTATTTCTTTGAACATTAATAAAAATATATTTTTATCAAAATTTGAACTGTTTTTTTTTTTATTTTTAAATATTTGTATGAGTTATCAGACTAAGTATGTCAGTCATCAAATGCATATTGCATATATATATATATATATATATATATATATATATATATATATATATATATATATATATGTATATATCAAATATATTTATAATTATATTTAAATTTATGTTATAAATATAATGATGTAAAAAAATGATAGTAGAAGAATATTAAAAATTCTATATTACAAAGTTTTTAAGAAATATCTTGAGAGAGTGTTTTAACTTCTTTGTTTGCTTCAAATAAAGTTATTTTAAATAAAAAAGCGCAATGCACTTTTTACTGATGTGTAATTTAAGTAAATTAACATTAAAAATTTATTGTTTTAAAGTATTTAAAATTTTATTTATAAGAGAATGTATCAATATTTTGTCAAAAGTGTCTAGAATAAGAGAATTCATATAATTAAAGTAAACTATGTTCTTCAATTAAAAATGAAAATTTGTATTATAATTTAAACATCTAAAAGAAATTAATTAAATTAATGGAATCTACGGTATAACAACTTTGACATTAAATTAGTTTTTCTTTCTCATTTTAATTAACATTAGTGGTAGCTAAAGATTAGCATGTAGAATGCTAGAGGTGACATTTGTTCTTGGGTACTAACAAAAAGAAGCATCGAAAATTGTATGCTAAAATATTTTTTTATAATTATAAAAATAAATTGCATACATAAGCAGATTTGCTTTTGAGAGCAGTTTAAATGTTTATTCAAAAACATTTGTGATTTCTAGAACTTTTGGTAAAGTTTTCAAAATTTTCGTTGATTTTTCAGTTTTTTGTGATCTCCAAAAATGTGTATTTAGTGTTCGCTCAAGATGAAACAGTCTTGAAATGCAAAACATGTCTTTATAAATTACTTTCATATAAACAAATTATACTTTGTGATTGCATTTAAAAGTTACTGAACAGCTTAATAACAAACAATAAATTTATAAAGTATAATTTAATAGTTTTTAATTAAGAAACAAATAATTACTGAAACTTTACAGAAGTTTTGGCAGTTTTAATAAACAAAAGTTTTGTGAGTTTTATTTTACTACATTGTGAATAGAAAGTATGGAATGGTAGAACGGAATCAGAAGAAATTTAAGCTAGAGAAAAGAAGGGTTTTAAAAACTAACAGCAATATCAGCATCAGTTTCAGTGGTAGTAGAAGCATCAGAAATAGTAGCAAAAGCTTTAGGTGCACAGTCACGCTTTAAAAATCTCGGCAGACGATGAAGATGATGCGATGTACTAAGGAAAAACGTGAGATGCCAAGACATGGATGAGGACACGCCTCACGCCTCATTCGTTTGATGCGCAACTGTTTGCGGTTTCCAAGCGAAATTCCTGCGCAATGAGATGACGAACATTCAGTGCTCACTATTAGCATAGCAAATGCCAGCATCTAAGACATGCAAACATCTTTAAATGGATCAAGAAACCCAGCATAAAAGTGACTCTCACGTAATTTTTATTCGCCAAATATTCTACACTATATGAACACATTCTTTGCGATTCTAAGTATTAACATTTTTCATTTATAGTTTTTCAAATTAAAACTAAGTATTATAACTGAATAAAATAACTATGTTTTTTTATTAAATATATTGATGGACTTCAAAAACATACCAAAATTTGAGTAGTTCTGAAAGAATTATATAATAACAGTTTTTACAAATATTTTTTACTCGTAATTAGACAATTTTATAAATTTGGAAAATTGTATTGGCCTCGCCGGAATTCAACCCCGGTTTCCTGCTTTCGTGATAGAGGTTCTAACTACTAGACTATGAGCCCACGACGAAACAAACACATTTTCCCAATTATATTGTGTTTGACCAGTCATGACTAAGTCGTCGTGTTTCGCCGTGGACTCGTAGTTCAGTGATTAGAATGTTTGCCACGAAAACAGGAAACCCGGATTCAAATCCCGACGAGGCCCATACATTTTTCCAAATTTATTAAATTTTCTATATATATATATATATATATATATATATATATATATATATATATATATTAGTTTACTGCAATTAAATGGAAATTAAAATATTTATAAAAACACTTAGGGTCACAGCAGAAAATATTGCTATAATATATAATAAACAAAATGTAAATTCATGAATATTTTTTTTAATTTTTGAATATATATCTTCATTACATAAACAACACTTTTTAAAATATACTTAAGCTATTTTTAAGTTTTTAAAGTAAATATATGAAATTAAAAATTTGCACTTTTAAACTGAAAAGTACTCATATTTCATATGTCAAATAGATTAGTTTTTCAAATCTTTGATAAAACCGAAATTGTGTTGCTCTCTTAGTACATTTTTTAATATCTTATTTTAGCAGTGTATTTATTCTTATTTAAGCTCACATACTATGAGAATTATTTTTATGTAAACAAATTTGTTTATATTTTATAATAAGCATTGTTTATGATTGTTTTTAGTTTACCTCCAATAAAAATTTATATTTTTAAGTAAACACAATAGCATTTATGATATTTTATCATTAAATTTTTAATGAATTTATATTTTTATTTACTTTATTTATCTTCTAACATAAATATTTACTTAAATCCCTAAAAAATAATAGATGTAATATATATATATTGAAACGAGGCAAATATTTGCGCCTAATATTTTAATTTTTTTATGTTATTAATTTATATGTTACTATTAATTTGTTCTAAAGTTTGTTTCGATAATAATTATGCCAACTGTACTTGTTTACTTACATTTTAAAACCAAATCTAGTACGTTGAACTTTACAAGTTGTTATTGTGTATTTTTGCTTATTGAAAAAAATACATTTCTTTAAGGGTCGTTCATGGTATGGTTATGTTTCGGTATAAACATTATCTTATATGAAAAGTGACCCAATTCTTTTATATTTTGGGGTTCTGTATTTTGAAAACAATTTTGTTATTAAGAATTTGTTTTCTGATTTCGGCACATCCAACTATTTCCTATCCTAGCCAATGCAAAGTGATTAGTTGTAAGATAGTTTTTAAAAGTTAATATTATAGGGTGTAGAAAATTATGATGTCATTTTTAGCCAGTACTCTTTAACAAGGTTGCTAGAATTGTAATTTGGTTGGTAAAATATTATATCTTGTATACTGAAGTCAACGTGAACTAGCAGTATATGAAGCCTTGTAGATTCTGAGATTGACAGTCTGGTCTAAAATCAGTATCAGAACCACTATGTAATTGTGTGTGATTTGACAGAGGTCAAATCTGTGTTAACTTAAACTTTTAGAAATAGTTTATTGTTGCGAACGTTTCACGGAGTCCGAGAAGCCATTGACAGTTTACTCAGTAATCGGACAACCATCTCCAACTCCATCCAATCGATGCGCCAGCACACTGTACGCGGCGCGGCGGGCCATCGTTGCAACGTCCAGGCGATTCGCGTCTAGTTGAGGTAGCTATCAGCTGTGAGAGACACTGACTCGACCCATGAATTCACTAGCACTAGACGGTCATGCATCAAATACGAAATATTTACATTCCTTATTCCCAAATACACTTATACTTACACGTATAAAATTACATATTTGCTGGCAATGTGGCAATTAAATATTTGGTAAATCGTCGGATTAAAATATAGAATATTTCGGGCATTTAGATACGATTACTTTATACATACTTGCATAATTATTACTTTTAAAACGAGCTCTTAATCGGCTGAGTTTCCGATTCTCATGACTGACAGCTTTACTCTTTGAGTAAGCGTCCGACCCGTTCGTTTGAATTGTGGTCACCCACAGAATACACTACACCTTCTGAATAATAATAAGGGATTCTTTGAGTTACGTTGTTATTAGAGTTCGTCATATCCAATTTATTATTTGCGCACAAGATGCACTGACGAGCCGCCACTAACAATCTAGTCAAAATCTTTTAATGAAATTGTAAACAAAATACAGACAAACACTAAATATTTGAAATATTTAAATAATTATAATTTTAGAAACTTCTGATAATCAATAAATTGACATAGTTAAACTAAATGTGACTTTTATTTCAAATTATTTTATGTACTCTCATGTTTGCAGTTCGACGACTTTTAAAGTTCACTGGGGTTACTTAAATTTTAGTTATTTATTTACATAACGTAATTGGGTCCTAAATTCAGGGAATAATTAAAGTTTTCTAAATTTAAATGATTATTTAATTAATTTGATTTTAACTGTAAATTTCGCCGCGTAACAACAATATATATATATATATATATATATATATATATATATATATATATTCAATATGTTTTATTAAATTACATTTAAATAAACCTGATATTATATTTAATTTGTGTTGCCGCCAACACAGGTCTCAATCTAATCGTTAATTGCTATCGACTGTACATAGTTTATTATAAGTATATTTTCCAGCAAATATTAATACTGAAGTTCAAATTTCGATTACAAAATACAGAATAAAGTTTGTTTACTGAAGCATGGATGGTTCTAAGAAAATTTGTAGAATGTTTGAGAAGCTTGATAATTACATAGTTGAAGGTAATGAAATTAGAAATTCTATTTAATGATTAATTAGTAGCAGTTATAAGGTTCGGAGAGACATGAGGCATAAGGTAGTCGAGAATGGGACGAGAGGCGGATGGTTGGAACATTTGGAGATTATGTAAACATTTGGGAGAGCTAGGGTCAGTGTGCACAGCAGATTACTTGCACTTCCTCGAAATCTAACCCAACATTACGGTTTTGGTAGGTACTAGTACCTACTGCGTTTACCTATTTCCTGATGACATTTCCGTTCTGGTTATGTTTAAACACCTGCCTCAATGAATTTCTCTCTTTGATCATTCAAACGCTAAATTTTCATTCACAATAAACATAGCATTTTTCACATTCTAACTAATTACAAACTGTTCGTAAATATATATATATATATATATATATAATAATAATTTTTGTAAGTAAATTATAAGTATATTTCAGATTTATAAGAAATTTATAGTCAAAAGTAACGAATCGGCGATTTAGTTCTTAAAATATTGTTTGTGTGTTTTGGCTATTTATTCGTCATTGTTTTGGTTTTTTAAAAATTATATTTAAGGTAATAAACCTCCTACACTGAGAAAAAGGTTTATTTATAAAAAATGCATTTATTTGCATATGATTTGTTTACTTGTAATATGCTAGTTTAAAAAATAATATATTTTATTATTTACAAGTAAATTCACATTTTTTCTATGTTTTCCTTTAACAAATTATTTATTTAAAGCATATTTATTTGCATTTAATGATTTTCATTTACCTTAAATGAATACGTTATTTTAAATTCCAGTAATATATATTTTTTTATAAAATCTATATTATATTATTAGAATAATATCTTGTATAATTACTAGTAATGCATATTAAATATATGTTATTTAATAATAATAATATAACTGTTAACGAATTGTTTTAAATAGAAATAAAGTAATATAAATATTAATGTTTTTTACCAGCTCACTCTGTTGTCCCGTGTTGTCATGGGTTGTCACGGTCAAATCTTGTAACCAATTTTTAGACCACTTCCTATCATCTGATCTCACTGAAATTTTGCATGTAGTTTTATTCCAGGAGACAACACAATATTTTAATAAAAAAAAAAACTTGACATATAAAACTGATTACAAGTTATGACAAGACGATAAGACTAAAAAGCAGAAAATAAAATATATAAAAAAAAACTTTTTAAATACCACGCTTATGTTTAATTGCACTAAAAAGAGGAAAATAAATTTTTTTCTGGTTATCCAAAATTTTTAGAAAGAAATAAAAGCGTGGAGCGTTTAATCATCATTGCGAAATATATAGTTTCCTGGCGCTCCACGCTTTCATTTCTTTCTAAAAATTTTGGATAACCATAAAATAATTTATTTTCCTCTTTTTAGTGCAATTTAATATAAGCGTGGTTTTTAAAAAGTTTTTTTTTTTACAGTGAATTTATTTATTACAAAGAACAAATTAAACATTAGTTATTTTTTTAGATAAAGAAAAGTATTAAACGTCTTTTGTTATTAGAAAGAAATATATTCTATTATTTACAATATTTTATTTAAGTTGTTTATTGCGTATCTATACTCGTTCGAAATATTCATTAGTCGTTTATTAGCTGCGTATGCTTACTACCCTCTAAATTAAAGTTGTGCGCAATTATTTATTTTAAGCTGTGTGCTAGCAGCGGTGTTGCATCAGCTATGTCAGCAAGAGAATATTGTTTTTGGTGTTACATCTAATACGACAAATAAATGATGGCAGACGAAAGTTCAAAATTATTATTGAAAAGTATAGGATATGGGTCATACATACCTATATTTGAAGGTTAGTATTACTATTTTGTTATTGCTTTTTTAATAATTTGCGCACATAAATATGTTTTTGCATTTTCTGTTCACTTTTTCAGAAAATGAAATTCGGAATTAATATCATAACAGAAATTGATATAGAATATTTAATATTATTGATACCGAACATCGGCCCTAGATTTTTATTTAAAAATAAAACTAAAGCATTTTTTAATAAAGTGAATATTTTTACTTTAATATAATTTTTTTATTCCAAAAAATGACGAAGAAGACGCTAAACAACAAGATTTAAACGAAACGGAACAAAGTGAGTTTAAGAAATCGGATTCTAAATCCGAAACTACAACTCTGCGTCGTTCAAGTCGTATTAAATAGATCAGTGTGTTAAAACAGCGTTTACAAGGTCACGGGTTGGTTAATTAAAAGTGATAAAAAAGACAAGATTTACAAACCGACGAAGAATCTAAATAGTGATTTGGAAAGCATCTGTGAGAATAGTAGTATAATAATAGTAATGATTCGTCGAGTGATAAAAATGTTTGCGGCTCCGGTTACGAATTCCGATTCTATATCTATTTGTTATTATCATAGGATAGGGGTGTTTTTTATATTTTATTAAATAATAGTAATTTATATTTAAAGCACTGTTCTGTATTTAAAAAATAGGTATATTTTACAAAAAAATATATTTATTTACATGTAACATTTCTACGGTAATTTTAAAATTATATAATTTAGTAGAAAAATAATGTTTATTAACTATTACATTTGCTTTATTAAGAGTAAAATGTTATTGTTTTCTTCGAAATAAAATTTATTTAAATACACTGCTCAAAAAAATTAGGGGAACACTTTTTTCGAAACCTGTAACTTTTTAAATAATAGTTCTAGGCAAATCAAATTTGGTATACTTCAACAGCATATATTTAACTAAAGAAAATTATAAAAACAATGTTACAATTCTTAGTTACTTCTAAGTTACACTTAAAAATGTAAATTAATAACGCAAAACAAAATGGAAAAAATGTCAAGTATGCTATGAATCCACGCATGAAAGCCTACTAAAGATGAAAAAAGAAATCAGTTGTTAATTTTTGTTGATTAGAAGTAAAATAAGGCATCTTAGTGAAGTGCAAGTTGCTTGTGCTGTGGCTCTTATTCAGCATGGCCACTCTTTTCGAAATGTTAACAGGGACCTTCGAGTTTCCCCTTCCGTTATTCAACGTTTATGGAATCGGTTTCGGGAGACTGGTCAATATGTTAGAGGAGCTGGACAAGGTCGAAATCGAAAAACTACTCAAAATCAAGACCGATTTCTTGTTCTTTCCTCTCTACGTCAGCGTACTGCCACAGCGCGAGACCTCCTAAACGACCTAAGACGAGCACATGGAACAGAAATTTCTGATCAAACTGTTAGAAACAAATTAAAAGAAGCAAATTTAAAACAAAGAAGACCTGTTTGCGCACCACGCCTTACGTAGAATCACAAAGCAGCGCAAATGATGTTTGCTCTAGATCACAGAAATTGGCAACTTCATCACTGGACGCCTGTACTGTTTATAGACTAGTCCAGATTTTGTTTAACTCGTTGCGACGGTCGAGTACGTGTATATAGACGTCCTGGTGAACGCTACGCAGCCGCTACTATACAGGAAGTGGATAGATTTGGTCGTGAATCTGTAATGGTCTGGGCTGGAATCAGTATAGACAACAGAACTGATCTTGTTGTAGTTCCTGGTGGACTAAATGCCATGAATTACATCGAAAACATTTTGGAGGACCATGTGGTGCCTGCTGCATATGGCGTCGGTCAAAATTTCATCATAATGCAGGACAATGCAAAGCCAGATACCGCCGGCATCGCAAGAAACTTTTTACAAAAACATGGAATTCAGGTCATGGAATGGCCGGCTTTAAGTCCTGACCTGAATCTTATTGAACAAGTGTGGGATCAGCTTGACCACTTGTTCGCAAGCGCCATAATCCACCACTAACCATACAAGAACTGACACAAGCCTTGATTGAGGAATGGGACAGCATACCCCAAGAATCTCTTCGCAGACTAGTGCGAAGCGTGCAACGCAGGTGTGAGAAAGTAATTCGTGTTCGTGGAGGGCATACACTATATTAAACCTCACCAATCCACAGAAAACCCGACTGTCATCGATACTAGGACAGTCGTTTCCATTTTGTTTTGCATTGTTAATTTACATTTTTAAGTGTAACTTAGAAGTAACTAAGAGTTGTAACATTGTTTTTATAATTTTCTTTAGTTAAATATATGCCGTTGAAGTATACCAAATTTGATTTGTCTACAACTATTATTTAAAAAGTTACAGGTTTCAAAAAAAAGTGTTCCCCTAATTTGTTTGAGCAGTGTATTTAAAAAAAATGTTTATTATTATTAAATCTAGGTTAGTTCCGCCATATCCAAATAAATTATTTATTTGAGACAAATGATTTTCATTTACTGCAAATAAACCTTTTTCTCAGTGTATGTGTTACTTTAAGCTATTAATATTATCAGCATATATACAAACTATATGTAAAACCAAAAATTTATGGAAGAACTGAAACAATTTTTATAACAAATCTTTTAAAAATAAGTAAGAATACACATTTAGATAAGACAGATAATATACTTTTAATTATTTTTTAATGGTTTAATAGCGTCCTCAACTTACAAATTAATGTACATTTTTGCACTGACGTGGTAGCTGAAATATAGCATATTATAATGAATAAATAGAACCACAAATAGAGAGTTTGTTATATTTAGATTTAATAGATGCTCTGAATTTTATAGTATTATATTTGTAAACTGAAAACACTATGGTTGGTTGTTGGTGTTTCAAGTTTGGTTTTGTTTTGCGTTTAGTTCATTTGTTCAGTCATGCTCTTACGGCAATTGTCATAGTCTTAAAACTGGCATTAATTAAAACTTATTTTAAAACCAAAGTTCGTAGTACGGGCTTATAAAATTAATAATTATGTAATTAAAAATACAATTTTCTTTGATACATCTACATTTTTACAGGTATTACTACATCTCAAACGGACCATGTACACAAAATAACCCACTTACAATTAGCCAAAGTAATGTCTTCTATCATTTCTATATTTCAAATAGTTACAGGTAAGATTAGAATATAAAATAGTTATTTATATTAATTATTTTCAAATGTTGTGATCAAAATTATCTTGGATGTATTCATTGCAGTAATATATCAATATATTATTCATTGGCAATGAAATAAACTGACTAATATCAATGATACATAATTTTTATTGACAATATAGAACATAAAATGTAGAATTAGTTTTATATCTGAAATGTGTTGATAAGTCTCGTAAATTAACTATTTGGTACGAGTTGTTCAGGTATATTCTATATGTAGTGAAGCGATGAGTAAAAATATATGTAAATATTAATTTGCAAAAATTTGTTTGTTATTTTGCCTTGAAAGTTAGGCAAAAAAAAAGAATGTTTAGGTTGGTGCTGAAGAATGAGATTAGAGCGAATTAGGTGTAACGTTCGGTTATTATTCATCGTTGAAAAAGATGAAAATTTGAAAGTTTAAAGACATGTCTGTGTCTGTATCTGTATTGCTCGTATACGTATCTAGGTCAAGGTTTGAAAAAGAATAATGTTTAACCTTTTGTTTCAAAAATTCGAATGTAAGCGCGCTCGCACTCGCGCTTGCAAAACAACGCACTACGCCGCAATACGCGTCGAGAATATAAAAGACGATGAGTGCAATATTTTTATAATTAAGAGCCGTCAAAGAAAACAGAGCGTTCTTTAGTCTAATGGATACCCGCAGCACAGCACACCAAACCATACTATATATATATATATATATATATATATATATATATATATATATACTGTGGAATTTCATGCTACGTATAGCGTACAGCGAACGCACTTTGTGTTCAACCGCATTCATATTCATCCATTAGGCAACGTGCAAAGAAAAATTAAAACCGCTAAAATTAGTGCAACGCCAAAACGCTACTAAACTGTTGAATCACTTAACTTTTTAATGAACAATATATCACCATTACACCAATTGTCTTCTCGAAATTGAAATTTTAAATTTATCCATAGTCTCCTTCTCTATTCTCTTTAGAATTCAACGGATAGCTGTTTATAGCGCACCCCATCTTAATCTTTATAAATTACTACACACATAATTTTTCAAGTCAAAACTTTTTATACGAAGCACTGAAAAAAATATTCTTCTGCAAAACTTTTATTAAATTATAAAACGGCCCAAAACAAAAGAAGTTATTTTCTTGTTTATCTACATTTATTTTTACAGAATTTTGTTGATGTTATGTTAATGATGAATCTGCAACCTATTACAAAAATTTTTGAGTATTTGATGTAGTTAATCAGTGATTTTTATGGGTATATAATTAAATGACACATGTATTATCTCATGTGTTACACATAAAATGTTACAAGAAAAATGTAACAAATAGAATGCTGATTTCGCATACACATATTTCACACAGATAACTGTCAAATGTGACATTACTTAATTTGGCTGAATACTATTGTTGTGTATATGTTGCAGGAATATTGAATAATCCGTATTTTTGCAAAATTAGTAGTATTTTTGAAGAAACTTTTTTTTTTATTACAAAATTAAATACTACCAAAATCATGTCTTTGAGCACATTTCAGTATATTCGTTTAACATTTGATTAATTTTTAATGCAAATTTAATTTTTATGTAGCCTTTATTTTCGTTTTGGCACATATTAGTATTTTCTATGTCACTATTAGTAATTCAGTGTGTACATTATTTGTTTGGTATATATCAATAAACTCACGTTTGGATTTAATTTTCATTTTAATATTTATCAGTATTTATATGTTACATTTGAGATTTTACGTGTAACGAATGTATTTTTGGAAACCTTTAAATATATTGGTCTGTATTCTCACCTCATTTTTTTGTGAAAAAGTGCTTTTATTATTAATTTCAAAATAACTTTTTGCTTCTGTTTTTCATTAAATATAAATAGTTTTTCTATTTTTGACAACTTTCATTATATTTGATATTATAAAATGTCAATAAAGTTTTTTTAAGTGCTTAGTAAATAATTTTAAGTAAACGTCAAAAGTGCTTTTGGTAAAAATTTCTTTTATAAATGAGGTGAGAATACGGGCCATTATATTTTTGTGCAATAAATTAAAATAAAGTAACTAAATCGGCATATAATTTACTATTACATTATTTTAAATTTTATTTTTTATTATCAAATTTAAAATTTAAAACTTTCTGTATAAATTGATCACAAAAATATGCTCATAATTTTGCAAATTTGGAAATCCCAAAAAATCATGTAACTTGAAAATTTGTATTATTAAAACAATTTGGTTCTTTACAAAAGAAAAAAAGCAGATTTTCATAAGGTTAAAGCAGACATGGGAAACAATATGAAGAAATCACAAATAATTGTGATTTCCTTATTTAAAAATTATTATTATTTAAATTTGTTATAGAAAATTTTAAATTATTAAATTTTACAAAAAAAATATTGAAATTATTAAATACTAGTTTATCAACGTTATTAAATTGTTTCTGTAAATAATTTTTTGGAATATTAATGGGGATCATCAAGTAAAAATTCAAATCAGTATTTTTTAATGTAAATCGAAACTTTATGTTTAATATTGTAATAAATAATTTTTAAATTAAAGTGAATAACTGAACTACTCCAAATTGCAATTATAATGTGACGTGAGGGTTAGGTATAATTCCTATGATGCAATGGCTAAAGATGACGTTGCTAAAAAATATTAAAATATTAAAATATGAAAAAGAACAGAAATAAACAATTTATTTGATTTTAATTGGTGTTATTCAATAATTTTGGTGTAAAACAATATTTTCATTCATATTTGAAGAATATTAAATGTTATGTATGCTGTAATCATACAACTGAATCTAATCATACGTACTAAAGTTTGATACATTTTAAACTGTTATACATTTTTACTATATTATATTGATTCCTATATTTATATATATATATATATATATATATATATATATATATATATATATATATATATATAGTTTGTTAGTTGTAACCTCATAATTTAATCCAGGGCAGACCTGACTTAATCTTTCGTGTAAGTATGGGGATTTGACGGCACAATATGGTGCGAAAACGGACAACTATGAATTTTAGCAAATTTAACAATTTTCTTCTCTGTATTAAAAAATAAAAATATGCGGGATTTTTATTTCTAACTCTAGTTTAACATTTCAAACAAACACCTAATTTATTGGATGACCTCCATTTGTACAAATAAGCATGTTTTTACATTTTACTATGAATGATGCTTTTTATAACTTGATAAGAAAGAGTGTAGATAATCATTTGCATTAAAAAAGGAAACTAACTGTTAAGGAAAATTATTGTGAGATTAAAAATTGTAAATTTTTTGTATAACACAGTTAATATTTTCATATAATTGCACATAATTTTTTTACCTTTCAGCATGTTTACAAATTAACTTTTAAAAAAGCATCATAACTATTTATATTAGTTATAATTACTAGATAAATTAATTAGATTTCAGTAGAAACTACTCACTTAGAAATGGAGCTTAACTAGACATTTATAATTAACCATTTTGGTCTTCCAACTTAATAAACTAGATTAAACAGATATTGATAAAAGTTACTCAATTGAAAATGATACTTTATTGAAAACCATATTTGCTTTCTCTCAATTTAATTAAGAAAAAGTTTTCGATAAAAAAATCAGATTTGATATTTAGATTACATTTTTAAAGCACGTATTGATTTCATTCTGGAATAATGTAGATAAAAATTATTTTATTTTTATTGATTTTTAACATTTTTCTTATAGTATATTAGTTTCTTTACCCTTTCGTTGCTACGTCTGTAAATATACGTTTTTCAAAACATAATTTTATATGCTACTTCCGCAAATTTACGTTCTTCACTTTTTTTATAAACTGCACTTCTTCCGTTTATATACGTACTAGAACTTGTTCGATCTTGTTATAAACTGCGCTTCTGTTATGCATATTAGTATTGTGTAACAGCCGATTTTCTAGCACGTGTTTATTTGCTGCAATAAATGTTGAAAATTAGCCCTCAAAATGGCTGTACGTTTCATGGCTTTCTTAACTTAACACATGAAGTTGTGCTTAGCGTTCCTAACTTATGTTAGCAGCAAAAGGGTTAATAAAAATTTTACCATTTTATATTATATTTTTCATAAATAATTCTGTATATTTGTTATTTATGCTGCATTGTGATTGCATCTCGTAAGACTTGTAGCTTCGCAAGATATTTTTTTTTTCAATCGGAAGAAGAATTTCATTTATTAGAAAAAATAAAATACTAGTACCGCTATGTGTCTTATGAGATGTGAACAGAACTATAGCATTAATTTCAAAAAATGTTTAACAGATGTCGTTAAATCGATGCAGAATGATACAAATTAATATTATATATATGTATATATATATATATATATATATATATATATATATATATATATATATATAAATAGATAGATAATAGTACAATATAGTAGATTTTTTTGGTCAAATGCAAATAATGACCATATATATTAGACGCTATTGTGAGTTATTTCAATTGTATTTTCCTCGTGAGTAAGTATAATCTGGTAAGAAGAGCAAGCACACAGCAGAAATCTAATGTAAAGAAGCAAACAACTGATAAAACACGTTATTCGACTACCCATCACCCACATGAGAATCAATGTGTTTCCGGCAATTTGTATCATTCAACACAAAGGAGTTTCTAGCGCGCTGATAACGATGTTTCAAAACGTAACCGTAGAATAAACAAACCCAATGCTCTAAAAATTATCATTTCTATCGAATCAAATTGGTTTATAATCAAACAATCAGTTGTATTTCTATTTTAGGTATGATAAAATAAGTAAGTCTAATTTTATTAATCACTTCAATTATTACTTAATAATGAAACAATATTTATCGGAAAGTTTATTTTTCACTAAACGCTTCAATGGGGACTTAACACGTAACAAAGTGAATTTTTTTATTTCTATATATATATATATATATATATATATATATATATATATTTATATTTATATATATATATAAAAACACGATTAGAAGTATATGGGTAAACCCATATATAGACAGACTATTTTGACATTTTTACATAAATGCTAAGAAATGGGAAATAAATGCTCGGAAAGTTGGCAACATTATATTTTACTAAAACTATATAGTTTATGTAGGCGCTAAGATAATTTTTGTGAAAATTTGATTAAAATCGGTTAAATAAAGTAGCCATAATGAATTTTTAAAATTTTTGTAATTTTTCTCGAATAGTTGACAACACTATATTTTGTTAAAATTACATAATTTATGAGGGCACTAGAAGAATCTTTTGCGAAAATTTGATTAAATTCGGTTAAATAACGTGGTTAAATAATCTTTGGAGTCCGAGTCCAACACGCTACCACTGGCCTGCGGCTGCCTGTCTCCATTTGCTTACCGGACTATTACTATATTTCATTTTCAATGAAATTTACATATTGATATAAAATTTTATTTTTCTTAATGATGTTTTTTTAGATATGTTTTAAAATTACGTGACAAATTTATTAATTTTTTTAATTACGATTTTTTCATATAGCTAAAATGTATGTAAACAGTCCTAATTGACTTTACAGCCGCCACATTTTACTCGTATCTATATTTTAATTTTACAGGCCGAAAGTGTAAAGAAAAACCTGTACGTGCTGTAAAAGTTCCACCAAGTTTGAGATAACCACCATGTACCTCACGGCGGTCCACGTATTAAGAACAGTGGCGTACGCAGAAAAATATTTCGGTAGGAGGGGGAGGGGTGAGAATATTGTTTTAATTTTCAAAAACAATATTGAAAAAGATCTAGTGGAGGGGGAACTAGACGAAAAACGTTAGTTGTGAAAATTGGTCACGGGGGTCCAGGAGGCGCCGAGTATCAGTGCTATAGTCAAAACTTTTACAATTTTCAAAATGAAACGTACCAAAATAGCATTTATGAGTAAAATATACAAATGTATTTTTTATGTACGAAAACGCATTTTGTCGCTTTTATTTTATTTTGTGCGTGTATGTGCATTCGTTTACATACATTAGAAAATTTTCTCACAAAATTTGCACAAATTGTCAATGCCAATAATCAATTGCATTTCAGTTCCCTCAGTTCACAGTTAAAATGATTTAAAAAAACAAAAATAAGTTAATTATTTGAATAAATTACAAGCTTAACTTGATGACTATGAAATTGGTCCGTCATAAAAATAAAAATTAAAATAGTACGTATGATATTTTTTCACACATTAAAGTATATTTCAGTCAACAATAATTATTCACACGAAATTTTTTAAGTAAATTAACTTTAAAAAGTTAATGTTTTATTGATTTTACTTTTTCGAATTTTTGGGAGGGGATTTATTCTTCTAATCCCCCCTTGCGTATGTTAAAAAGATATCTTTCCAAATTTATTGACAAACTGTTTTTTGTATGATGTAATATGCACTTTTGCAAATTATATTAATATAAATGTTTAGGAAATAAGTTGTTTTAATAAATTAAAGAAGTTTCGAATTCCTTGCAAAAAAAAAAAAACTTAATTAAAAAGGTATTGTTTTATTTATCAAAATATCTTTGGTTTGGTTTTGTCTTTATATTTAAAAATGAAGATTTAAAAATGTTTTAATTTTTAATAAAGTAAAAAAAGGCTTTAGGTAAAAAGTTGTGTAATATTTTAATTAAAAAATTATTGTTTTAATTAATTATATGTGAATTATCATCAGTAAAAGAATTTATACTAACTACAATGTCGAGAATAAATTTTTATTGAATTAATCAATGTTAATGGAATAGGTTATTTCTGGAATACTTAGTCTGAGAATAAAAAGAAATCTAAGTAAATTATTTTTTTGTAAAATAAATGAAGAAAAAAAATGACATTTAAGGCTTTTGATGTATCTATTTTATTCTTTCAAATATTCCCCGCATTTCTAGAATTTTAAATATTAATTTATATATATTTATATTATAAATATTTGATTATATAAAATTATATATGTGTTTTAAGTTCTCATATACTATAATTAAATTTTACGTTTCTGTTTCAGTACAAACCACAAATTATGATTAAAAATTATATCCCATTACAAAATTAAATAAACAAATATTACTTTGAGTTACACACTTTTAAAAAAAGACATTAAATATAAATTTTCTTGAGTAAATTTTAGTTTTACGATTAGTTACTATATATTTTATAATTGTAATATGATAAATTTATTCACGCAACGCAAAATACATGCAATGTGTAATATCACAAATAATAATTACAGTAACAATTACTAATTCATAACTTACAATTGAAATAATTTTTTAACTTGTTAAATTTATATCATAATTTTGTCTAATACTATAATAAGCATTAATATTATTACCCAGTGTGAAATAGGTAAATATCATTACTTTTAACAAACAAAGCATATTTAAATACATATAAACACATGGCAGCGCCAATATATTAAGTTTAACAAAATTTGGTCTACACGAAGTTCTGGACGCTAATTTTAACATAGAACTAATTACTAATTTATGTGATAAAAACACTTTATTAATATGAATTGAATTAATTACCCAAGCATATGATGATTCTGGAGTAAATATAAGCATAATAATAAGTGATTAAAATATTTATACTAATAACATCACGAATTTTACTTATCGCAAGAGCAGGGTTATGTAATTTATTACATAAAAATATGATATTGTTCTGTTGAGCAATTGATTTATTAGAGATATCAATATTATGATTATTAATTTATATGTCGCATTTATGCTTGTTTTCACTTGATCTTACAAATACAAATTTTAAAGTTTTGTAACCATAACACAATGAATATTTTGTTATGTAACGAATTTTTTTAAATAATATTATTATACAATACATAAAAAAAAAGAATTTACAGAGTTTTAATTTTAATAATTTTACTATTTAGTCACATAATAAATATTTAAAAAAAATACAAAAATAAACATGCAATTTGACATGTATATATAAATAGAAAATTAAATTCTAGTTCTAGATACTGTTTAACCGTTAATCAACATTTTTATCGGTTACATACGCTGATTATACTACGAGTACAGCTCTGTTTATTATGACATATTTTAGATTCCGTATATGTTCCCAACTAAAAATATGATGTTCTTGATGATGATTTCTGTGAATTTTAAATATTAAATGATATATATATATATATATATATATATATATATATATATATATATATATATATATATAAACAGAGTTAGTGTTACAGGATTGATACCCAAGTATTTTTTTACCTATCTGTATCAAAGGTACAGTCGATAAAATAGATAAAATAAAGATATAAATAAAGACTATAATAATTGTTAGCAATATCGAATTAATATCATGATCATGGCATTAGTTCTGTCAGTACTATTTAATTTTTTGCATGCATAGTATAATAATCAAATTCCTTCATAACATTGATATAAAATATTTAACAAAAATAAAAAGAATGAAGGTATAAAGAGGCTTTTCTGTTATAATATCATAAATCATAATGCAATTTGAATGTAAGTAAAATAAAAAACATGTTTAATGTGGAAGGAAAAAACAGAATGTGAATATACATAATTGTGGAGATAAGAGTTGTGTAAATACATATGTACATAAATAACTAGTTGCTGTAATCCCAGACAAGTAGTAAAGCAAAAACCCATATTCAAAACAAAACAATCTTACGCCACACGTACACACACACACACACATGCATGCACACACATTTCACTCCTGACAAACCTCTCTAGACTCATTTACATTCGCGTATCTATCTCTCTGTAAGACCCGCCATTACTCATACAAAGTTGTTGATATCTTCGCTACTATATGACTACTACATAAAGTAAACTGTCAAAAATGACAGTTGCAAAAAATTCATTTACACATACAATCTTGTACAATACGTTTTAATTTTATTTTAAAAATTTATTTCTTTAGATGTGAAATGTTCATATCTAATGGAGTTGTAAGCTAAAAAAAAGCTTCTACTAGGTTCTCCGATTCCAATAAACTTCGCTAACATTATAACAATTTTTATTTTTCATTAATTTTTCTAATTTTCTTCATCAAAAAGTCGGCATCATATAGGACAATTTTTATTATTTGTTTTTTTTTTTTTTTGAAAATTAATTAATACGGGACTTTTTGGTGCTTGTCTAAAAAATAAATATGCACTAGTCAGAAGTACTAATATCACTTCCGGTATAAGTCAAAATCAACATTTATGAAATAAATTTCAGCGGAAAATTTTTTGGCGGACACTGTATGTGTATATGCCAAAAATCAATACTAAAGTAAAAATTTTCAAACAAAAAAAAATTGTTATTGTTTTAAATACGTTTGTTTTTATTTATTTATGATACGTTTTGTATAAGATTTTCTATTTCTATCACTTGGAAACTTTTCTTTTCATTCAAATACTTTCGTCTTACTATCCCATTTACTAATCGGACGTCCACGAAAATCATACCTTCAATTTTATATTATTTTGCCACATGTTTCTTGGATATATATGTTCAAGATCGAATATACTTCTATAATGTTGATATTTTAAAAATAAATTTATTTATTTTGATTTTAAACACATCAAATGAAAAATATTTTTACGATAGAAATATAGTAATATTACTTTTACTACATAAATTAAATCGAATAATAAAAATTAAACAAAATGCTTATAATAAAATTAACCGACACTTAGTTGTCGTATCAATAAATTATATAAATACTCTGTACGTATTTCGACTTATTTTAGGAATTCTAGGAATTTTAGGAATTCTCGATAACAATAATGAACTAAAGATTACTTATGCAGAAGTCATTATTGAAAATAAAACGGTTTTAGGTTGTAGTTCTCTGTTAAAATTTATTAATAATCCACGTTTCAACGAATTCAACGTACGTTTTTATCTTTTTTGTTGATGAAGATGTAAGTTGAATTCGTCGAAATGTCGATTATTAATAGTATTAATACAGAACTACAACCTAAAGTTGTCTTATTTTTTACTGTTGTATTTCTGAAACAGATATAAATTTTCAAAATTTAATTAGTTACAGATTATTCTATTCTTAATAAAAATAATGAATCTCAACATTATTCTTTGCTTAGAAGTCCAAAAAGTATAGTATAAACGCTCATTAAATTGCTCGAAAAAGTTTTCCTCAATTTAAATGGAAAGATTTATTTCAAAGATTATAATTTTATTAATGTCATTTGAGGTGAAAAAGCGAAAAATGTGCTCAGAAAAAAACAAAACGAAATGCATTAATAATAAAAACAGAAAATAAAATAGTCAATAGTTAACTAGTTATTTTTGTGGGTTCTTTGTAAAATAACTGTGCAGACATTTCTTTTAACCTTCGTTAATAAACAATTTATTTAATAAAAGTTTCGTGGCTGTGGCGTGGTGTTCAATCGACAAACCCTTTTCAAAGACCGTTCTAAATACTTTAATAGTTTCACAATTTGGCCGCGGAAGTTTCAAAAAGCGACGCTTAATTGCAATCAATTTATTCAAATGAAGCGGAATCTTTTATCGATCGCATTCACTCGAAGGAAACGAAGGAAGTAAATATTTCTTTTTTTTGTGTCAAATCTTCATTATGCTCATTTTGTAAGAAAAAAGCACAAGCACAAGCGTTGTGCAATGTCAGTGGCTTTCCATTAGTAAAAGTTTAATCGGGTTGAGTAATTGTCGGCACGGAAGACCTAGGACTTACGGACCCTTTAAAAGGAGACATCCTGCCGCTAGGGACACGATTACGCTTCCGGCCACCTTTGCTTTAAGACCTTTTTCAACCAAGATACTGAAATATCTAGCAGGAAGAATTATGTCGACTGACAACGCAACATTTGTTTTCTATACACGCATATTTTAAAACTATTTTGTTGGCTTCAACAAAAGATTGCTCATTTTATGCATGTTCTAATTAAGAATGATTTTTTTTAAATAAATATTTATTTCCATTTAATAAATTAATACATTTAATAATTAATCTATAATTTGTTTTATTTTGTTTTTTTTTTTAATATTAAATTTAAAATATAAAGTTAATTTTCTTTATTATATTCCTATGTAATAAATAAATACGTACAACTATAATTAAAATATATAGATTTGTATTTACAGCTTCTTTTAAAAGTACTAATAGGTAAAAGCAATTTTTAAGGATTATTTTATTTTTATATTCTTCTTGTTGTTGGTTATTTATGACAATTCTAAATTTAAATAAAGCTATGCATACAATAATTGAAAATAATAATAGACAAAATACTTTTTACGAGAAGTACTTTCACAAGAGTGGAAGCATATGGGTAAACCCATATATAGACCACGTTGACATTATCAGTTGGAAATGCTATTTAACAATAAAATTATATTATTTTTGTGAGTACTAAAAGAATATTTTGTAAAAATTTGACTGAATTTGGATAAATAATACTTATATCTAAAATTGATTTTCATAAAAATGTAGTAATTTTTTTCTCATAAAGTTGGCAACATCGTATTTTAGTAAAGATATGTAATTTATGTGGTTATTAAGAAATTTTTTGTAAAAATTTGCTTAATCACGGACAATTAATGGAGCTATATTAATTTTTTAAAAATTCTAGTTTTATTCTCGGACAGTTGGTAGCACTGAATTTTAGTAAAATTATATAATTTATGTGGCCACTAAGAAAATCTTTTGTGAAAATTTAGTTAATCACGGATAAATAATGTAGCCATAATAAATTTTAAAAAAATTTGGTAATTTTTTCTCGGAAAGTTGGTAGCACTGAATTTTAGTAAAATTATATAATTTATGTGGCCACTAAGAAAATCCTTTGTGAAAATTTAGTTAATCACGGATAAATAATGTAGCCATTATAAATTTAAAAAAAATTTGGTAATTTTTTCTCGGAAAGTTGGCAAAACTAAACTTTAGTAAAATTATATAATTTATGTGGGCACCAAGAAAACTTTTGTGAAAAGGTTAATTATTGATAAATAATATATCCAAAATAAATTTTTTTAAACTTTAGTAATTTTTTATAAGAAAGTTGGCAACACTATTGGAATTGTATGTATAAATTGTATGTGGAAAACATTGTATGAATTAATAATTTTAGCAGCAATTTCTTGAAACTATGATGCATTTGTCGAATCTATAAAATTTATGGGATATGTATACAATAAAACAAAATAAATTATTACTGCTTATATTTGCTTTCATAATATATTAATATTTAGAAAGGTTTTTGAAAGACTGAATGCACATAAAAATATAACACTAACATGTTGCATAATGGAATGGAAAAGTTGCAACATATTGTACTAAAGAAGTAAATATTAGTTATAGGTTATTTTTGTTGATAAATTCTTTCAATATGTATTGCACAATAGGTAGTAATAATTTCTCGGAAATAGTAAACATGGTTTATAATCAAACAAAACAAGTAAAAATTAGACATTTAATCAATAATATAAATTATATCATCCACTGTCAATACATCTTTGTATGTTTGCCACTGAAATACAGTAATAACTGGAATGTGCACTGCCTATGTGTTCTAGTAGCGCCAATGCGAGCCGAGAGAGATAGGAGATACGGGGATCTCTATCACTGTCTTACACTTCTGCGCATTTGAAATTCAAATGCGATTTCTTGCGGTAAAAATGCGACAATCTTATGTTGTTGCATATTAAATTGTAGCTAAATGCATCGGCTAAACGATACGTAATGAGATTTTATTGGGGAATTCCTCTATAAAAGGTATTTTTATCGTTTTTGATATATTAATTTGACATTTGACAGTGAGATTCTTTTTTTTTTCATAGCTATCTAAGTTATCATGTAGTAGCAATGCTACGGCAATAGAAACTTTTGAATGGACTATACGCAAAGACGCGAATCCTCGTATATCGCTATCTCTCTCGGCTCGCATTTGAGCGGCCAGTGCGAGTTCCAGATATTACTATATTTCAGTGATGTTTGCATATTTCTAAAAGTAATTTAAACAAAAACAATGAAATATGTATAAGCGATGGTTTCGATAACTCGGATCAATAAATGTTAACGAAAAAAAATATTAAATATGTATATATTGGGCCCAGCAAACAATTTCAGTGAATGTTTGTGTGGTTAATAACACAAACCTATCAGTTTGGTTTCTATTTTCTGTTACCGGTTTTCAATCGAGCATTTGCTATTTTAACCGATTCATCCATCATCAAGTGTGTAAAAAGGATCGCTTCGTTTCGTTTTGTTCCCTAAGTTTGTATTTGGAGCGTCTTACTTTACGTTTGTTTAGATTTTAGATATCTTTTTTCTTTATATTGTTACTTTAGTGTAAAAGTGAGTGATTTTTTTACGAAAACTAAATGTAAAGAATGCAAAACTTACAATAAAATTTTAAATACACCATATTCTAAAGTATCTATGTAATTCATTGTAAATATATTTATATAAATCAAAAAACTGACTTGTGAACTACGTTAGATAGTTAAATTAAAGTATGAAGTAATTATGTAAAATTTGCAATTTAGATATGTAAAATGCATGATATAATAACTTTATGAACGGTTTAATAGGGTCATCCAGTAAAAATTTAATTCAGTATTTTTTTTATGTAAAATCGAAACTTTATGTTAAATAAAATTATACGTACTTTTTAAATGTTTAAGCCTATAATAAGTAAATTAAAGTTAAAATGTAAACCCATTCAAATCGCAATCATAACATGATGTCAAACCATCATTGATTTCAATCGGCTGGAGATTGCGCAGGCGCAGCTAAAAGCTGAGAAATACTTGTATGTCAAAATAAGGGGATGTGGCGCCGCGATCTGCAAGCTGAAATATTGAAATGTCGAAATATAAAGGACAAAAATAAACAATTTATTCGATTTTATTTCGTGTTACTCAATAATTTTAGTATATCACAATGTCGTGGTATGCCTTGGTCGAGCTATCATCGTCGTATACATTTCGCTATACATCGTAGATAGCATCTTTAATGCTTGATGACAGAATGACAGTTTCTGTTCCACAATATATACCTGTACTCTCACCATTCTCTACATGTACCGTTACGCCATTGGCCGATTCTGGAAGGCTTGGATGGCCTATCCTTCCCAATCGGACTGTACCTTCAATTTCCGTTGTAGGTTTCGCCACGCCATCGGTCGATTCTGGTTGGTTTATCCTCTCCACCGTCCTTAATGACGTGGATTGTTTATTTCGTATTAATGGTTTCTACGCTGTACTAATCCTTGTGTTGTCATCTCTGTTGAAATTTCTAGGGTGTTAAAGAATTTCCAATACTTCTCTACGAGCTAAATTGAAATTGGAAATTGAAAATTATAATAAATAATTTGAAATATACATCATTCTGTAAACGTAAGAATAAAAATTATTTCTTATAATTATTTAATAGACATACAATTAAACTTAATTGCTAATGTACATACATACATATACAATGACGCCATATACCCAAAAGGGTGTGGTACAAACTCTTTCCACTATCCTGATATCAGTGTCCTCTAAACATCTCTATTCAGACAAGCAACTTTAGCGTCATCCACATTTATAATTCCTTCTCATACATGCTTTTCTATTCCTACTACTTGGAAGTAAGAAAATAAGTTTTTTTTCATATTATATCTAAAGTTAAATTCTTTACGTAATATATTTGAAGTTTTGTTAATGGTTTACAATTACAACAAATATGTAAATACTCGTACTCAAAAATTATTATTAGAGAATATTAAAATAAAAGATTTTAGAACAACAAAATTTTTGAATAGATATCTGTCATTTATAATATTCTTTTTTAAATATTTTTTACGAATTACGAGTGCAATTGTGAAACAAATAATTAATTAAAAAACAATATGGCTGTGATGCAGACATATAATTATGTTGACGGTATAACACAATATCAAAAATTTATTTTGTAAGTTTTTGCATCTGTCTGGGACAAAAACTATAAACAAAAATAATCAAATTTTTCTAGTGACAACCGATCGCAAATTGCAATATGTTTTGCATTGCATTGAACATGATACGATTTGGGTCAACTTTGCCCAGTCAAAGCAACAACACGACGGAAAACAAAAATAAATTTCAACTAAATAGGAACGCAAGTCCAACTGAACATGTGTCAAATAAAAGCTGCTGTTACGAACACATTTCAAATTTGCCGGTGAGCGACGAAAAACAGGGACATTTGTTCCCGTTCTATCGTATGATATCCGCGCTCGCACTCACGTACCCTTGGTTATATCATCGTTGTAGTACGAAGCTCGCGATAAAAGATTCAACACTAACTGAATTTGGAAAAAAAATCACCTGGTTCTTGTGCCGCTCTACGCGTTATGAACTCCAAATAATATTATTCCAAATATTGCAAAAAAAAAAAAAAACATTTGAAACTACCACTGTGCTGGCTCATTTTTTTTTCTTTTCAATAAATAATACAAAACTAATCAAATTTGACGTTGTGATCCCAATATTTTTACCAATTCTTCACAATGTGTGTAGGTGATGTTATAATTTATAGCAGATGTTTTTCATTTTATCTAAATAAAAATTACAAAGCACAAAAATTTCTGTTGACAGAATTGCACATGTTACGAATTATTAAATTACCGAAATAATAGAATGTATCTTCAACTTACCATTTTTTAGTTGAAGTAAATTTTATATATATTTTGTACTATTATTATCTTTTAACTAAAAAAAATAAAACTGCTTTAGGTCCAAGTTCTGTATTAAAATTTATTATAATCAACGTTTCGACGAAATTCAGGAAAACTGATACAAATGACTACTACTATTTACTATTATTTAACTAATTTTTTGGTTTACTTTGTTATTGACCATTTTATTTACAATTAATACTGACAACTATTGTTCATTGTAATGTATTGAATGTTTTCTACTTCTTTACTAAACTCAGATTTGAAAAGTGATAATTGAATTAATGGATTTATAAAACATTTATATGTGTTATGTATAAACACATATTTCAACTTAAATCAAAAATATTTATAAAACAACAAAAACAAAACAAAACCAATACAGAAAAAGAAATATCCATTTACTAATTCAACTTGAAATTAATTAATAACTTTTAGTGTATCTGTTTATTTGTTGGTATAAAAATGGTTAGAAACGTAGTAAAAGTAAAAGTTGTATAGTAATTAAGATAAATTTTAATTGACAGAGTGAGTAAAACTTATGTTATGAAGCAATAGCTGTGTTTAAGCACAAAAGGATGGCAGGGAATATTTGTTATTGCGAAGTTGTATAAGTAATTAGTGACACCTTTGTTGTGTATGCAGAATTCATTCGTTGCGCGTTGTCTTGTTTAAATTCATTGAAGCGGTAATTTGGAAATGAAGTGCTGGCTGGTAGCTAGTAACTGGTAGCGTGTAACTGAGTAGCGCAGTGCAGCGCAGCGGTAGAAAACGTCCTGACACAGCAGTAGTACGACTCTCGAACGCTTACTTTCAATTCCCGCCTCCGTTGCCGCCGCGCCGTGCCGCGCCGCGCCGTGCCGTCTCAAGGAAATTACAATATCATCGCGAATGAGTTTGGCTTATTGCACTTCTACCTGAGTTAATGAACAATAAAATTACTCAAAGCATTACTGATGCATTAAACTCACACCTAATTCAATTACTTATCCCCACAAGCAAATCATTATCTGCATATAAATAATCCACTTTAAATATCATTATCATCTACTTTTTAATTTATGACAAATAGTTCAAAAATATTGTTTGATAAAAATTTTAATAATCTAGTTTATTTTATCACTAATTTTTAGTTATGCACAAGATTTATATTGTCTAATACACCAATTATATTAGACAAATTAGAATGTGATTTTTATCCGTAATATAAAACTTATGCTTTCTAAAGCTAAGCGTCCACGATGAAATAAATATCTCATGAGATTTATGTCTCATGAGTCACTTATTTTGTATGTGTTTCCACTGAACGTGAGATATACAACTTTTATCTCATGAGAGTTTGGTTAGATGAAACTTTTGTCTCATATGTCTCACGTAGCTGTCCTTGAGATATTTTTGTGTATCCACAGTGAGTTACTTAACAAGTGAGATAGATAGCTGCAGCTTGTTTCATAATTGCGTCGTTAACAAACAAAACAAAACAATCACACAAATGTTGGTTATGTGTTATGTGAGTGGATAAAAAAACGAGATGAAAATAGTTTAATAAAAAATCTATTAAATGAATTAAGAAATGAATATGAGGAATGTTACAAAAATTTCGTACGAATGTCCTGGGATGTTTTTAATCATTTATTAAACAAAATAAAATTTAGAATAGAAAAAAGGACACATTAATATATATATATATATATATATATATATATAATATATATATATACATATTTATAATATATATATATATATATATATATATAATATATATATATATATATATATATATATAATATATATATATATATATATATATATATATATATATATATATATATATAATATTTATATATATATATATATATGTATATAATATATATATATATATATATATATATATATATATATATATAATATTTATATATATATATATATGTATATAATATATATATATATATATATATATATATAATATTTATATATATATATATATATAATATATATATATATATATATATATATATATATAATATTTATATATATATATATATATATATATATATGTATATTATATATATATATATATAATATTTATATATATATATATATATAATATTTATATATATATATATATATATATATATATATATATATATATAATATGCACTGATGTTGGTGACAGTTGGTGATAATGGTTAGTGAGCTGAGCTTGGCGAGATAAAAAAAACTCACGTGCAGAAGGTGATACAAAAATCTCATAGTAGATGTCTCGCTGAGACATCTCTCAAGAGTTTACACGCAGAGAGAAAAAAGTTTCATGAGACAATCTCTCATGAGATATTTAACAGTGTCTCACATCTCTCATCATAGTTTCCACTACGACATTTGTTTGTTTCTGAGATATTTATCTCATGAGACAAAATTCTCATGAAAAAATCGCATCGTGGATGCTTACCTTAAGACACAACTTTTATTTTAAATTTAATATTTACTATATTAATATTTTATTTATTATGAACAGAAAATCTAGCCAAAATTTTAATGTACCAATAGTTTTTCTTTATAATACAAAATATAATTTTAATTTCTAATCTTCAAATTAAGTAGGTATAATTTAAAAAAAACAATGCATGTAGAACAATATTTGTAGCTAACCTGACGTTGATCTGACGACGGTAAAAATAACCGAAACAAGTCGCCAGAAATTAATAAAAAATTAAATTTACACTTTTATCATTATTTTTTTAATCCTGTATTTTAAATAATATTAAACAATATAAATAAAAACAAAGTTTTTTTTTAAAAAAAAAACTATTAAATTGTTTGAAATAAAGCAATTTTGTTTAATTTATAAATAGATCTAACCGCACTTGTATGTTTTGTTGTTTCTATCAAATGAAAAATTTTATTTAAAAATAATACAAAATATTACCCATTAGATCTAACACTGTCCAGGAAAACACAACAAATTGTTCGAAAAAATCATATTATTGCAAAAAACTTTATGATTTTAGATATATTTATTCCAATTACATAATAATCTTATTTTGCTCCAAAAATAAATAAATTTGTAAAATAAACAAGATTTTTGTAAAATAATGGCAAGCATTATTTCGGTATAAAAGATTTTATTTTTATACAATTTTTTATGCGTTTTTAAGATTATATTGTTATTTTGTAAATATACACATTTCAATTGTATTCGTTTTATTTTTTATATCTAAATTATACAAAAGACATATACATTGTTTTTTAAGTTATATAATTTTAACAAAATATATTTAATTTTTATGCAGTTTTACGCCAGCAGTAACATATTTGGGATTCAAAAGGTTTTCTGTTTGTGACACTTTTATTTCTTGTCTTAAAATTCTATATCGCTGAATTAAATATTTGCTGTGTTTGAATAATTTAGAATCTATTATAAGATGTAGATGTAAATATATATTTGTTTGTGGTTTATTAAATTGCTTGGAGCATAAACAAAATATAAAAACATTTTAACAAATATATATTATCAGTATTTCAAATATAGCCTCATGTTTTATTTATTATTCAATTTTAATAGAATCATTAAAATTTTATCAAAAATCTTAAGTATCAATTTTTTTATATTTAAATAATATAAATTATTATTTTAAATTAATAATTCAAAGAAAAGAGAGAAAAATAAATACATAATTTTAATATTTTTATTTTTATCAGCTTAGTGGAAATATTATGTAGGTGGTAAAAAGTGTGAAATTAAATAATAGTACGCGTTGAAATTCTATTTATTCAAGAAAATTATTTATTTGCTTGTGTGTTAGTTAATAAGGAATTCCGGAGTTTTAGTTTTTTATTTATTTCTTGGGAATTATGTCCGGTCACCACGCAAAAATCTAATACTGTTTTGCTGATTGCCATATTTACGTAAGGATATACTGTTTTGCTCTACTTTTGTACATGTGGCTACGAAACTGAAAATCGGAAATTAAAATTTACCACGTTTTCCAGGTTTCCTACTGACTGACCTTTTACCACAGTACGCTGATTTTATTTTTTTGTCTGGTTTACTGCTTTGATAAGTAGAATTTTATTTTAAGAAAAAGTAAATCTTATATAGAAATTCACACATTATATGAACTTTTAAGAGTGACAATTTTTTCTTGTTCATCAATTGATGATTTAACTGCATAACTGCTTCATTTTGAATTGTTTCCCTGTTAATTGTCTGATTGTAACTGTTTAATTTTAAGTTACATGCCATAGAATTGAACTGTCAAAAATGATAACGTAAACACAAATACTTATCTAAAGTAATCGAACGTTAAACGTTAAACATATTGAAATAACTGACATATAGCTACTAATCTTCAGGCTTTCACGGCAAGTATTCATTGAATTTCTAGAATTTTCTGGGCTGGTATGCCGTGGTAGATCTATCTTCGGATAGATCGACTACGGCATACCAGCCCAGAAAATTCTATAAATTCAATAACGTATTAGCTGTTAGATTGATACATTAAAAACAAACACGTTTAACTAAAACACTCCAGTTCTTCACAAAAACAAAACAAAATACAAGTATTTTTTTTAATAAATGCCTAAGCTCGACTACTGGTGTATCTTGTCGGCTGTAAGTACGCGATTTTCAGCTATTGTGGCCTGCTTCGTACAACTGTTAAGCTGCGTTCAGAGACTAAAATTTGACTTTCTAGAGTGATACCGATAACATAACAGGGCAGAACTAAGTTTATGTATAATACATTTTTGTATTTATTTAATTTTAATAAATTGTTATTACGCATTATAATTCTCTCAATCTTATTATTATTATTGTTTTATATGTTTTCTAATATTTAAATAAGCCATGAAGATATTTAATTAGTTGATTTAGTGAATTGTTTAGTCTGTCAAGTTAAGTTTGGCATTAAAAAATCTATGAATGCTTCTGCACAACTCCACACTAAAATTTTCAACTTCTGGATGCGGTTTTACGGTTTGGGTTACACACGTTTAAGTTTGTTTCAGAATAATTTAACAGTAATAATTAAGAACCATAAATTTAATTAACTTATTTATTATTTATAACAAATTTTACAAATAACTCTTTTCAATGTCACTCATGATAAATGTACTTTATTTGCTATTATAAATGCAAAATAAAATAAACTAAGAAATTATTTCTAAAATAAATTTGTTATTTCATCAATTATTTATTTATTTTTTTAGTTACATCAAACAGGCAAAAGCGCAATTAAATGGCGCAAACGATACAAACGTAGACTTATAAAATAATTTGTAAATCATCAATAAAAATACGAAGAAAACATAAAAAAATATTTGTAGTAAATTCTAACTTAATTCTAACTTAATAATAAAAAGATTTCCGTATAACCGTATAATTAACAAAATTACACTATATAATTATGTTTGTGTTTGTATGGTCAATCTTGTTATTAATTTAAACTGAGATTACTAACTGAAAAAATTGGTATTATAAATAATTATATTAATCAGTGTTTCCTAAATTAAAAATTTAAAAAATTTACCCATATTATATTTCTATTTCTGTAAGAAAATTACATTTGCTATTTTCTTTTGTAATTTAATACACAGATTTATATTATTAAATAAAATATATTTTAAATTGACGGTGCTGGCTATAATGTGAATTTTAGTCATGCAAACAATATGACAAAAAATACAAGTAAGTCCCAAAGTAAACAATGAAAAGACTGCTTTAGCGAAATAAAAATAATTTATATAATCTGAAATAATACATTACATTGTGTATATTTTATGTGTTTGTTCGTAATATAAAAGTGATTGTATATTTTGTTTTTCTCATTATATTTTTATGCTAAAAGGAAATATTTATTTAGGTAGTATAATTTCTAAATACGTTCGATGTGGAGCACAGACCGGGCCGGGCCGGGCCGAGCCGGGCGAGGCAAGGAACTGACCTTAAAACAGAGTCGGTTACTATAGAAACGCGGTTTCCGAATCACGCGAATTATCAAATTCCGTAATGTATTTGTGTTGGGAACACACGCTTAAAATTTTATTCATCTATACGTGTATGATAGTCAGTTTTGTGTTGTGGCGATGCGATGTGGCTTAACTGAAATCTGAACGCTGAGCACTTTGTAACTTTGAGTAATTACTGACTGCTATCGACAACAGTGCAATTATTAAACTTCACGTAAGGTTCTAAGGATCAGCTTTCTAAAAACACATACCATCATACCATTAACACACTGCTTTTCGTTTCTCTATCTCTCTCTATCTTTCTCTTATCAAGGCTCGTATGATTGCGATGCGATGCGACGATGTCGACGTACACTCGTTAACTGGAATTTTCAATATAAAATTTACACAACAAACAAAATTCTATTGTAAATTGTTTCAAGCCTTTACTCATTTTTATGTTGTAAATAAATTCTTTTAGACAGCTAGAATATTTCGGTAATTTAAAAAAAAAAATTGAATAACATAATTTGCACTGTGTTGTTCAAAATAGTCATGTATGTCATATTAAAATTTTCGTATTGATAATATATAACAAACCATGTAATATTTATTAGTTATAGAAGTTTTTGCAATACCAGTTTAATTTTGGCTTAGAATAACATTATTTTATAATTATGTTTAAATTTGCTGTAAACCAACGTTATGGATATCAGGTTTAAGTTCATTTTAACATGTATAATTTTTATAGTTAAATATAGCCTAATATTTACAGTTCAATGCCAAATAACAATTTTTTAAGCTGTTTGAACAAGATTAAATAAAAGTTTTTTTAATTAAAGTTTTATTTTTAAATTATTAATGTAATTTTTGCTATAAATTATGTTTATAAGGGAAAAGTAACATCGAAAAAATATTATTTTCTTTTCTTTCATTTATTAGTCTTTATTAATATTTAAATATTTAACTTGTTTTTCTATTAATCACATAATTTGTACATAGTTTTTCTTATTTTCTTATTAATAATATATTTGAGAATTGATAATAATAAGTTGTTGTACTTCATTATTAATAGTTACCGTAACATTAAACTCATATTCCTATGACAACCATTATTCTAAAGCCAATAAAATTTCGCTATTTAGCAATACTGTAAATTTTAATACAGTGAATAAATAAAGTATAGATTATGATAACTTTCTATTTTTTATTTAATTTACTTACCAATCTTTTATATTAATTATTATCTAGAAAGTATATATGAGATGCAAAACTCACTATTTGCAAATTTTAAGTTCTGAAATATTTGCAAAAAATTGTTATAGCTAACTGTAATTGTATTTTGATGATAAAATCTTGTTATTAGATGGCAATACTTATATAAAATCGTGAATCATTGGTATTATACATCATTAATTCATACAAAGTAACTGTTTGCTTTCCACCAATAAAATTTTTATTGGTGGAAAGCAAACAGTTACTTTTGCATCTAAACTATCAACGCAAGTAGTGAGTTTTGCATCCAACACTAAACTTTAAAGAGTGTTTCTCATATTAAATACTAAGTTTTTACGTCCAAATCGCGCAAAATCTCATTTTTCACTTTTTGTCGAATAGTGAGTTTTGAATCTATACGCCTCATATATTTTCAACATTTTCAACAAAAATATTTCAGAACTCATTATATTAAAATAAAACGGGTTTAGCTTGTAGTTCTGTATTAATATTTATTAAAAATCGAAGTACTCAACGTATACAACGTACATCTTCAACAGGAAAAATGATACAAATAATATTTACAGTAAATAAACAAAACATAATACCAAGTTATTAAGTAACAAAATAAGTGTAAAGCAAGGTACTTATTTTGCTACCTAGTAACTTGTTTTTATGTTCTGTTTATTTAATAACATTTAACGATACGGTAGTTGGCACTTGTTGAAACATTATAAACAACAGGAGAATAATAATAATAGCACTTGGTTTTAAGTTTCAAATTTTTTATTGTACTATAAATACTCGATGCACATTTTGGCTTCCTAGGCCATCATCGGGAGACTGACTAAACATCCACACATATTATTTATTTATATAAATTTTTTTAACGGAAATTAACGGAAAATAACTGCTATAACGGATAAAAAAGATTGAGCAATGGAAATGACAATAAATCCAATTGTTCGTTCATGAGAATTTTATTATTGTTGACAGACTTCTTAATTTCCATTGCTTTTAAAAAATCTAATTTTAAACCTTTATTGCAGGTATGTACAATTTTCAAATTAACAATTTCGGATTTATGATTAAATTCAATCCAGTGTTTCGCTACATTCGAATCAGTTTTTTATATTTAATTGATCTTATATGTTCGTTGAAACGTTTCTGAAAACTTCTACCCGTCTGACTAATTTGCTGAAAAATCATTACAATGCAATTTATAGATTCCTGATTGATTCAAACGGTTTTTATTGTTGACTACAAAATTTTTTAATTTCTTTTTATTAAGAACGCTGAAATAATGTTTTTGGATTTAAATTTTTTAGAAATTTCAAACACGTTTCACCTGTATACTCGTAAATTAACTTTCTATAATTTTTTATAACTTTTTCAGTTTTTGTTACATACAAATTTTTTAACATTTGAAATTTTAATTTCTTATTTAATAACTTAATTGTAATATCAACATTGTACCCATTGTTCACTGCGATATTTTTGATGACATTTAACTCACAATCGTAATCTGTTTTATCCATCGGAATATTAATTAATCTATACAACAGACTATGGAAAGAAAACATTTTTATGTTAAGTGGGTGGAAGGATTCAGTTGGAATTATAGTATCAGTTTGAGTTGGTTTATGATGAATTTTAAATTGATATATGATTTTGATGGTATACGTTTGCGTGGACGTCCGATGCGTAGTTGGAGTGATATGATTGAGAATGTTTTGCGTGAGCGAAAGTTTCCAAGTAGTAGGAATAGAAGAGCATGTATGAGAGAAATTATGAATGTGGATGAAGCGAAAGTTGCTTGTTTGGATAGGAGTGTTTGGAAGCGACTGATTTCAAGATGATGAAAAGAGTTTGTGCCACACCCTTTTGGGTACATGGTGTGATTGTGTATGTATGTATGTATGTATGTATTTTGTACAAGTCTTATTTTATTGACAAAGTCAATAATTTCATTAACTCTAATAATCTTAAAATATTAAAATCGGACCCGACACCTCTTTTTCAATGATTAGTTAAAAATAATATAATTAATTGCAGTATTTTAATTGATGACAATAAAAAACACAGTTTAACGGTCACGAATCTTATTAATTCACCAACGTACAAATTATATCTGTTAAAATCAGTTTTGTTAAATAATATTAAATTTAAACCACAATACACTATTAAAAATAGTACTGAATTAGTTAACACTATTAAAAATATTACTGAATTAGTTAACAATATTAAAAATATACAATTAACAAATAACAGTAAATTAGTGTTATTTGATGTGGTTAGTTTATTCACTTCTATACCCATTAATTCACTCAAATATATTCTTAACGATATCATTGTTGAATCAACGATTCAATTTGAAATCTTAGAATTAATAAATTTATGTGTAGATCAAGATTATTTTAATTTTAATGATTTTTTTTATCAACAAGAAGATGGTCTTCCGATGGGATCCCCACTTTCACACCTTCTAGCTGATATTTTTATGAATTATTTGAAATGCACATTATTTAATTCCAATCATCAATATGTTGATAAGTGGTACCTATAGCATAGGTATGTTGATGATATATTTTGTGTTTGGGTAGGGACTGATACACAATAATTAAATAATTTTTTAACATTAATTAATAAATTAGATAATAATATAAAATTTACAATTGAAAAAGAAATAAACAATTCCATTAATTTTTTAGATTTAAACATCCGTCGATATAATAATTCCTTTAAATTTAAAATTCATCATAAACCAACTCAAACTGATACTATAATTCCAACTGAATCCTTCCACCCACTCAACATGAAAATGTCTTCTTTCCATAGTCTGTTGTTTAGATTAATTATGGATAAAACAGATTACGATTGTGAGTTAAATGTCATCAAAAATATAGCAGTGAACAATGGGTACAATGTTGATATTACAATTAAGATATTAAATAAGAAATTAAAATTTCAAATGTTAAAAAATTTGTATGTAACAAAAACTGAGAAAGTTGTAAAAAATTATATGAAGTTAATTTATACAATTAAAATCCAAAAATATTATTTCAGCGTTTTTAATAAAAAGAAATTAAAATTTTTTGTTGTCAACAATAAAAATCGTTTGAATCAATCAGGAATCTATAAAATTCATTGTAATGATTGTTAAACAAGTTATATTGGTCAAAAGGGTAGAAGTTTTCAGAAACGTTTCAACGAACATATATGATCAATTAAATATAAAAAAAATGTAGCGAATGTAGCGAAACACTGGATTGAATTTAATAATAAATGTGAAATTGTTAATTTGGAAATTGTACATACCTGCAATAAAGGTTTAAAATTAGAGTTTTTAAAAACAATGGAAATTAAGAAGTCTGTCAACAATAATGAAATTCTCATGAACGAACAATTGGATTTATTGTCGTCTCCATTGCTCAATCTTTTTTATCCGTTATGGCAGTTATTTTTTGTTAATTTCCGTTAAAAAAAAATGTATATAAATAAATAATATGTGTGGATGTTTAGTCAGTCTCCCGATGATGACCTAGGAAGTCAAAATGTGCATCGAGTATTTATAGTACAATAAAAAATTTGAAACTTAAAACCAAGTGCTATTATTATTATTCTCTTTCTGTTTATTTACTTGTTGACTACGTCGAAACGTTGATCATTAATAAATATTAATATAGAACTACAACCTAAAGCCGTTTTATTTCATGTATATTATCTTCTCAACGCAGTCAAAGGAAATGTATTGATTTTCTTCATTTCCTTGAACATGTTATCATAATAATCAGTTCTTATAATTAATAAGCGGAACATGCTTGAAATGCTAATCATATAGTTTCATTAGCAATTTTTACTTATATTGTTAATGGTGCTGAATGTTATCTCAAAGCCAATCAAAGGACCTATAGCTTATAGGCATAATCGATATCAATTCAATGGTACATGGTTTTAATACGAGAAATAATATTTTTAATTTAAATTCAGGTATAAGCGCAGTGCGTATCAAAGATTTTTAAAGTATAAAACCTACGACTGCTACATATAACATATACAAATAAATTCAATAAATAGAATATTGAAATATTAAAAAATCATTCAAAACTCATCATATTTAAATAAAATGGCTTTAGGTTGTAGTTTTGTATTAATTTTTATTCGACGTACTCAACATACTCAACGGACATCTTCATCAGGAAAAATGATATAAATGGCATTTACAGTAAATAAACAGAAGAACATAGAAACAAGTTACTAGATAACTAAATAAGTAATTAATTAATACAGAACTACAATCTAAAGCTGTTTAATTTTAAAATATTAAAAATTATAAACTAAATATGAAAATTAATAAAGAACAACAAATTATTGTAGTTAGTAAAACAATACTATCTGTGATATTAAAATTAACGTAACTTTAAAAATGTTAATGTACAGGAATATGTCGCATAAAGCAGTTTCAAACAGTTCGAAGTTTGCTATAATTCTAATCGCTAAAGGTAGATATAACTTGTGAATTGAGAGTAGATCTAAACATGAAAAAACTGTGCCAACTAATAAATATACAACTATAAAATTTAAACGAATAAAATTTGTATAAATGTAGAAAATGTTATTAAATTAAATATATTAGTGTTTAAACATAACATTGAAACTAATGCTGTGCTAACAATATTTAATTGATATTATCATTAGAGGTAGATTAAATTAGATTATAATTTCCGAGAATGCAAAATGTCGACATATTTACTAATATAGTCGGATTACACAAAAATGAAAATCCAGCCTACACTTATGAATATCACAAAACATGTTACAAAAGTTTTGCAAAGCACAGCAAAAATACAATATACTAACACAAAATATTACAAAAACCAGATTAAAAATATATGGGAAAACTCATATATACTTAACACTTTGACATTATCGCATAAATAAATAGGAATAAATTTTTTTATATTTTTTTACCAAAAGTTGGCAACACTGTTTAAAAATTAAATTTTATAATTATTATGCATATAAAAGAATAAATTATCCTGAAAATTTGCTTTAAATCGTACAAACAGTATGTTTAAAATAAATTTTGAATAATTTTTCCGAAAAATTGGCAACACTGTAGAATAATTGAATTATTTAATTCGTTCAAGCATAAATATTTGTTCAAAACTGAATAAATATTAATATTTTAGTAAAAGTTGGCAACTTTGTGCAAAAATAAAATTATGTAATTATTAGCTGTATTCTTTTTACCAAAAAATTAACTCAGCTTAGTTGGCAAGTGAAGTGAGGTGAAACGAAGTGAAGTGAGTTGAGTTGCTTTAAAAAGAACAAGATATTCAAACTCTAGCAAGAGAACACGAATAAGTGACAATTTAAAGAATATTCAATTTGAATTAATTGATTACAATACCTGTTTCATAAGTAATTTCGTATGACATTTTTCGCGGCTAACCTTAAAAACATCAATAACGATATAAAATTAACCCCTACTACTTAACTGAGTATCTCACTTCATTTTGAGATTATTTTGCGGGTGCAGCAGAATCGGTAAGGGGGGAAGGTATCCAACTCAGTTTGTCGTAGCTCAGTTAAGATAAAAAGAATAAGTATTATCTGAGTTGATCTGAGTTTATCTGAAGTGAGCTGAGATCTCAGTAAATTTTAGGTAAAAAGAATACAGCTATTATTGAAATTAGGAGAATCGAACCTGTAATTTGAATAAAATTAAATAAATAATCTATCCAAAATAAAATATTAAAAAAATGTATTAATTTATATTCCAAAAATTGGCAGCACTGTGCTAAATAAAATGATATATTTGATAGGGATATGTCAAAAGAATTTATCCTAAAAATTTAATTAAAATCAGATAAATAATATAGTCAAAATAAAATATTAAAAATTTAAATAGATAAATTTGGCAACACAACATAAAAATATATATTTTTGAAATTCCTAAAAAGACTGGTAAATAATATAGCCTAAATACAATTTTTTTCTTTAAATGTTGGCAACACTGTATAATATGAAAATTATATAGGAGTAATTTTTATGGACACTAGGAGAATTTTTTCTGAAAAATTAATTAAAATTAATCTGGAATAAATACTGAAACTAAAATAAAATAAAAATATTTTAAGTACGGTAGTATAATTATGCAACTTTTATGGGTGTTAGAAAAACCTTTTAAGAAAATTTGATTTATTTTGGATAATAATAAAGCTGAAATAAAATTTTAAAAATTCTAGAATTTTTTTCTCGGAAATTTGACACCCTTGTACGGTAGTAAAATTATATAATTTTTGTGGCAGCTAGGAAATTTTTTTGTGAAAATTTTATTAATTTATGTTAAATAATAAAGCCAAAATAAAATTTGAAAAATTTTAGTAATTTTTCTCTCGGAAAGTTGGCAACGCTGTACGGTAGTAAAAGTATATAATTTGTGTGTGTGTAGGAAAACCTTATGTGAGAATTTGATTATTTCGATAAATAGTAAACCAAAATTAAATTTTAGGAATTTTAGTAGTTTTGTCGAAAAGTTACCAACTCTAGTCAAATTTTTTAATTTTTGTGCATACTGAGAGAAGCTTGTGAAATTTGGTAGTCATAATGTAGCCATTATAAATTTTCAAAAACTTTAGTAATTTATTTCAAGAAAAGTTGGCGATATCGAAAAAATAAATAAATCCACATGCCCATCTTGGACACTAGCTGAACCTACCCTAAAAATTTGCTGCAAATTGGATGAAAGGTCTAGGAGGAGTTGCGATCACAAAATTTGAACGACCGAGCGAGCGAGTGAAATAACCCACATTCATACACCTTCATAAACTAAGTTCAGATTCGTCATCTAGAGGCTATATGAAGGATTTTATATATATACAGTGTGTTGACCGCGACCCCGGAACATAGGACTTTAACATGTAAAATCATACTTTCTTAATTTCCTGCTTCCCTAGAGTAGAGCATAAAATTCTATATCAGAATCAATAAACAGAATTAATTTTGCGTGCCCTATAAGGGCAGAAATTAATATGAAAATATTAAAAATTAGCACAAAAATCGGGTTAGCCTTGGAAATGAAACAAAATTGTAAACAAAAGATTGACGATTTATCTGTCAGAAGAATATTATTTTTCTTGTTTCATGAGTTTATTGCCAGTAATTATTTATTAGTGTTTAATTTATAAAGTTAATTATTAGAAAAAATGGTGGACAATTACGAGTACACAATTAGTGAAAGAAATGAATTTTTTAAGTTGTATTATGGTGCTAATATTTTTAGACAAGTGCGAGATTTATTAGCGGGTTCGTATTCTCAGAAGCCAATTCCTTCAATTCACACAACTCAAAGAGTTATTAATAATCAAATTAAATATGGATCAGTGTTCTATCCATGCCACAGTTGCATTAAAAAAGATGTTGCACCAGAAGAAGAAATTGAGATTGATGATAACGTTAATGAAATAAATGTTATAGCTTTGGTATCAAATAATCCTAGTGTGAGTACAAGAGAAATTGCATCGGGATTAGTAATACATCACACCACGGCTTTCGAAATATTAAAAAAGCATAAATACAAATCTTTTAAATATTCTCGCCATCAAGAAATTTTTGAACATGATAGAGTAAACCGCATGATATTTCGAGAAACGATAATGAAAAAGGCGAATGCTGACAGAAATTTTATCAAAAATATTTGCTATTCTGATGAATCCATATTTAGCATTAATGGAGAACCAAATGTTCAAAATTATCGTAGTTGGCACAAAGAAAATCAACATTTAATTTTAAATAACCATTCTCAATATTGCGAAAGTGTGAATGTTTGGATTGGAATGTTAGGTTCCAATATTATAGGACCTTTTTTTTTTATTAATGGCACACCAAATTCCCAGAAATATTTGGAGTTACTCGAGACAGAGATTGAGCCTGCTCTGGATAATGTTGCAGAAGGAAATACGATTTGGTTTCATCAGGATGGCTGTCCTGATCATTCTACAAATGAAATTACATTTTTAAACCAATGTTTCCCAAAATGCTGGATAGGACGCGGTGGTCCAGTAAACTGGCCAGCTCGATCCCCGGATTTGTCCCTAAATGACTTTTTTTTATGGGGGCATTTGAAAAATAATATCTGCAAAACTAGACATGCAAATGCAGGCTCTTTGAAACGAAAAATTGTGGAAGAATGCAGAAAAATTACAAACCGACAATTAAAAAATATGCAACGCAATTTTTATGATAGACTTGGGTTCTGTTTGGCAGACAATGGATATTTATTTGAGCACTTAATTTAAGATAATTCTGATTTATTTTCTTTTAAATTTAAAATCCAAAAAAATCTAATGTTATTGATAATAACAAAAAACAACGGTCCTCTTCAGGACCACAAACAATTTTACAATAATAATTTTTATAGTCAATTATGCAATTTATCATAATAATTAATAATAAATACAATTTTCATTTCCAATTGTTTACAATTTTGTTTCATTTCCAAGGCTAACCCGATTTTTGAGCTAATTTTTAATATTTTCATATTAATTTCTTCCGTTATAGGGCATGTAAAATTAATTCTGTTTATTGATTCTGATGTAGAATTTTATGCTCTACAACTCTTATTTGTAGCTTTTTTACCTAAAATAATTAGGGAAGCAGGAAATTAAGAAAATATGATTTTACATGTTAAAGTCCTATGTTCGCGATTAACACACGGAATATATATATATATATATATATATATATATACATTTAAAATTTTTGCAAATGTTATAGACACCGTATCGAGAACTATACCCCTTTTCCTTTTAGTCAAAGTGGTAATAAAAAGCTATATTACACTGTTTAAAATTAAACAAACTTTTATATCAAACCTTTCCAATTTTTAATCAATCATTGATATCCAAAACACGTACATCACCGCATTTACAAACATAAATAAATACATAAACAAATACACAAAAAAAATATGTACACACACATACACATCATATGTAAATTGTAATAATTACATACATAATTAATAAATACATACACAATTACGCTATGTATTCAAAAGGATGTGGCACAAACTTTTCCACTATCCCGAAATTAATTTTCCCAATACATTTCTATTTAGACTCTAGTTTCATCCACATTTATGATACCTCTCATACATGCTGTTCTATTCTTTACTACTTAAAAACTGTCGCTCACGCAGAACACTATATCACTCCATCCACTACTCAGTCGTCCACTCAAACGTATACTTTCAAAATCATTTATATACATATATATATATATATATATATATATATATATATATATATATATATATATATATATATATATATATATATATATATATATATACATATATATATATATATATATATATATATATATATATATATATATATATATATATATATATTGTCGCTCTATCTTATACATATTTCATTACATTGTAAATATCATATTATTCACATAATCACTATCTATATAACTAAGATAAATACAATTACATACAATACACAAAATGCAAAATCATCTCAAGTTATAAAATGTTATTAATAAAACACCTAGTCAGATTAGTCAGGAAATACAATCATATATTGAAAAATAATAAAAATATATTAATATACTTATGTATAATTTATAAGAAAATAAAGCAATTTTAAAAAGTTAAAAAAAGTACCATTATACTTAAAAGAAAAATTTTGTACTTTAAAAGAATTTAAAAAGAAATTATTACATACTCGTATGTATGTAAATTTTGTATAGCAATTTTGCTAAAATAAAGTGATTATTATTATTATACTAAGCTGGTCAGTTATGTTTCAAAATAAAGATATATACTTATCTTGATTTGCAGGTACATATTACAATAAAAATCATTTGAACTTACTAACCATTTTGATTTATATCTAGAATTTCGTGTGCATAAATTTTTAGTAAACGAACACCTACATATTTGCGCAACTCGATCTATATAATCAAATTGTTGGAATGCATTATATTAAAATGCAATCAGTGCGGTTTCGCATATTATTACGTTAGGAATTTCTGTATTACTTATTTGTGTTTTAGATTAATAATAAAATTATTTGAAATAAAATTGGTAATTGAATGAAAGTATAAACAACGATATAAAGTTTTTAGTAGTAGCAGCAGTACTTCTGCAGCATGAAGACATAAACACAGTGCATCACATTAATTTGGCGGGGTGTGTAAAGAAATTAGCGCGAATAGAAGCAACGGGAACGTAACGTAGCATCGAGCGTAATGTATGAGTTAGAAGAGAGATGCGCTTGACACACGACACTATTCGCCCGTTCCCTAACGCCCTAAGATGCATACTTGCCACCGTTCAGCGTGCGCTCTACTCTATTTCCACCCACAGTCATTTGAATACTTCGCCTGTTTATGTTGCGCAAACAACAAATTATCATAATACACTCTCAAATCTTATGTCTTTTCATTTATCTCGCCTTCCTCTACTAATTATAAACATTGTTTCATTTGCACACATAAATTGTCGAATCAATATTTTGACTAAACTCCCAGTAAATTTGTTTTTGCAAAATATGCACTGCATATACATCTATTATGAATATTTTATATTAAATATATAAAATAAATAAGAGCATTACCAATAAAAATTTAATTCATTTTACGTGGTAATTCTTAACTTTTTAAATGCTTTACATATGCAAAATAAAAATATTTTGTATTTTATTTTTTAAATATTTCTTTTTCTTATATTTTCTATCTTTTCAAATTTACTTACAATGACAGATTATACTTTTTTTTATATAATCGAATGGATAGAAAAATTATAACAAAATAAAACAAAAACAATTGTTTTTCATTATTAATTCACATAATATATTGGTCATAGCTACAAATACTTTTAGCCAGTTACAATTTTTAGTAAAATTTCAATGTGGATTTAAGAGCACAAAAACATTACAAACAACTATGCACCAAGTGAGATTTTAATCCAGGCTTCATGGATATTTTAGATTAATCGGCATATACAGTGTGGAAATTAAGTAAGGAATAAATTCAGTAATTCCGTTGATATTAATTTTTTGGAAAAAATCTCAAAGGGGTATAGCGATTTTGACTACAGCGAATATTTTCAGCCTATTTTCAGTTTCTTATGTCATTTGTTTTTTATGTTATGACGTTATCGACTTTTTTTAAATGCCAACCTATATTTTTTATTATTGATTTTGGTAGTACAATTTATTCCGTTTGTAAAAAATTGAGAAAATCGTCTTAAAGATCAAATATTAAAAAATAATTAAATTGGCAAAATGAATATAGTAACCTAAGTTTGACGGAAAGTTATCGACGGCACATTCGTTTTTATTTTGAGATTCTAAAAAAAGTTTAAAAATCAAACTAGAAAATTTATTATTTACTCAATTCAAAGTTATAAACCGACAACTAGATTCATTGTGCCAATTTAATTAATTTTAATATTTACACTTTAAGACTTTTTTTTTTAATTTTTTTCAAATGTAACATATTGAAAATTTTATATGGTTGGTTACGGAATAAAAAGTACTACCAAAATCAATAATAAAAAATATAGGTTGTCATTAAAAAAAAAAGTCGATGACGTCATAACATGAAAAACAAATGACATACGAAACCGAAAATAGGCTGAAAGTATTCGCTGTAGTCAAAATCGCTATACCTTTTCGAGAATTTTTCCAAAAATTTAATATCAACGGAATTACTGAATTTATTCCTTACTTAATTTCTACACTGTATAATTAATTAATTGAAATAAATATTTAAGTATAAATATTGCACTATGTTTAAAAACATTTCGGTATCAACGTCTGTTATGCACTGATCACTAACTGTGTAGCTACCGTAAAAATGAAATATAACAACGGCATTATTATTTATATAATTTGAAAATTTATAAATAAAAATAATGAATATCTTAATAAATGATTAACAAATCTTAGGTTAGGAAGTAAGTACAGGTAACCCTCCTACAACACGGTCTCCGACAACACGGTTTCGTTCTAACACGTTTCGCTTAAATGCACTAACCCTCCTATAACACGATTTCGTTCTAACACGTTTCTGCTTACAACGCAGTTTTCAGGTTTTTACTTGTAGTAACGTGTATGTACATATATGCATTTAATAAGCGCACCAGCTATTTAAAAAAAAAAGTTTGTTTGTTATTAAAGAAGTTTTTGTCAACTACGACTTTTGGTTTTATTTTTACTTGTCTTTACATAAGAGGCAAACAGTAGTATGTTAATAATCACCTGCATGAGCTAACATAATGTGCCTATAACTGACTCAATTTTAATCTGTACGACAATTTTTTTTAAAAATAGCTCTTTATAGTAATGTTAGTTAACTTATGCCGACATAAAAATAAAAAAAAACTATGTAATTTTTCGTTTTTCGCGTCTACTATAAAAATGACAAAAATAACTGTTTACCTCTCAGGTACAAGTTATTTCTATGTATCTTAAAAAATATATGTACAAATGTATTTTAATTTTTGGAACCTAACTCCCTTTTTTCTATTGGCTCTGGGTCTCATATAACACGATTTTACATAACACGTCGTTTTCTTGAAATTTATCTACCGTGTTATAGGAGGGTTACTTGTATTGTAAAAACGTTTCAATATATCTAATTCTGAGATGTGATAAACGATTTGAGTAAGCAGTGTGCAGTGTGCAGCAAGTTGGGTAACGTAGAACGTGATGTTCGGAAGTGCGAATTGAATTCGCGGCGAAATATGTTATAATAATGGCCAATTTATCGATGTAATATAAATTGAAGTTGTGGGGAAAAATAATTCGTCTATTTCTCTCGATCTAAAAGCATCGGTAAAAGGTAGAACGCAACGACATCGACGTTCAATAGTTCACTTATTTTACAATGAATGTATCTCCGAGTTTTACGCTTTCAGATGATTCATGCACGTAGTATTCGTAAAGTAAAACTAGAATCGTAAGTAAGTAAATTCTAATGTGATTTACAATCACGACTAAAACTGCAAAGGGATTAACAAAATGGTCGTAAGCTTTGCGAACACTCGCCTAAAAAGATTTATTAATACTTGTTGTAATGTGTTGCTACCACCCATTTTACCAGCATTTTCATTCACAATCACGATATTTCTCATCTACATGTATATCTTCTAATTTTATTGCCGTTCTTTTTATTATCTACATTTATAGGTTAGGTAATTAATCGTTTTTATTTATTTCTATAATACAAACAACATGATATTTTATAGTAAAACTGTTTCAGAACTTTTTAATTTAATATAACAAAAACAAATTTATATGATAATAAGTAAAGATGTAAAAATAACATGAACAAAAATGTTTATAAGTGTATATCTGTGAAATAAACTAAAGTTGAATTTTTTTTTCAAATTTTACAAGTTACTCACGATCAGTCATTGAATCGGCTAGTCAAGCTAGCTCAAGCATCACTAAAAGGCCAGTTAACTATAGACACGTATTTCGATTTTTAGGATCTCGTCAGTATGGTGCTTTGATCAGTGTCGGAAGATAACTGATGCAGATGTTAGTTCCGGCTGGCTATTTAAGCCAATTACATCAAAAAGATAAACAAGAGAAGCAATAAATACTAAAATACTAACGCCATCTATACAAAATTGCACTGAGCATTTATGATAATATTGAACGAAAAATGTTCATAAGTGTATATCTGTGAAATAAACTAAAATAAACTAAAGTTGAGATTTTTTCCCGAATCAAATGATAGACTGAAAAATGGTAAAAAAATCTAAAAATGAAATATGATATTTGCGTCGCTAAACTAATGAAAAATTTAAACTAAGTAAACAATATAAATCATTTACAAAATCGTGTAAATATATTCTATCAAAACTAATTTCTTAGGTGCACAAAAACGGTTCTAGGGTGTGAAATCAGTCCCGAAACATTTCAGATATTTTTTAAAGTTTTGGTTATGATATCAAAAAAGTACCTAACTTTTTAGGTTCTTTATATGACACTAATTTTATTTTAAATTTTATTATATTTAATAAAATATTTTTAAAAATAATTAAAGATTTTTTAAAAATAAATTATTGTTTTTTTAAATTTGGTTTTTGTTTAAATGTATTCTAGATTCAGTAGTGGCCGGTCTGCATAGCCGAGCGGTTTAGGACGTGTGTTCGACACCGCTCGTACCCGCGTTCGAATCCCGCTTGGGGCATGGATATTTGTAATGTCTTTGTATCGTCCAAATACACTTTATCTAAAAAAAAGAAAGCATCTACTGGATTGATGGTTTTCGCTTCCGAGTTCATTTGTGCAAAAAAAAATTTAATAGTAATTGTTGTTTCATATTTTTAGTTGTGCAATACTGCAATTAACAAGTAAACATGCCATGTAATTATATTTCAGTGTGTAATTAATAAGGATATAAATATTAAAATTGTAAGTTTAAATTTTAATTGTACGTTTTGTCTAAACTAAATTTGTATTTTGGTTAAAGAAGAATAAATTTTGAATTTTGAGTTTGTTGAAAAATATATTATATAATTGATAAAATACCAAAAGGAAAATTTATAATAAAAATTAATGCCTTAGTATATTGTTTTTGTTAATTATCAATGAAAAATTATATAAAAATAACTTTTATTATTATGTGTAGTCTTGTAAATTATATACTGACATTTCAAAAAAATATTAATTATAAATATATTCATTTTACAGATAAAGTGACTACATAGTTAAATAGTTTAATATTTTATTTTGGATTTTAAAAATGTATCTTTTATATCTTACTTACTACTTACAAAACAATGTCAGAAGATTTATTTTCTACTCCAGGTAACTACAAACTTAGATTTAATAAAATTTTGAAATATAAAATTAAAAATTCTTGTTTAACGATCTATTTTTTTTTTCTTTAAGAAGAACGTAGTTTTCAGGAATTTAATATCTCCATTCATTTGTTCTTTTTATTATGCCTTTATTCAAACTTCTTTTACATTTATATTAATAATTTCAAATTTCTTAAAATATAACACTAATATCAATTTAATTATAATACTCGGAGAGTAACAATTTTTTCTATCTAGAGTAGTAAATAACTTCTGGATTACGTCGATATATTTCGGCGAATGGTTTATAGAAACAAAAAAGAGAAGAAGTTGAATAAGTTCTGGGAATTTTTGTAATTCTCGGAGTATAATCCATAGGTTTGGTCAGCCACCCTAGCAGCCACGTTTCTTTAGACATTCGATACTGATTCGGCGATTCGAATCGGAATAAAATAACAAATCTCAGCTGCGACGCTGTAAGTAATTGTATCTTTAGCTGGAAAACTGCGGTCCAAAACCTGAACACACAACGAACAGCACGTATTGTGTATAAAGCCGAATGCTATATAAACAAAGAAATTTCGGATGATATCAAAATCAATTTCACATTAATCTGCGGCATGGAGCTTTCGCCCGCGTCACGAAAAATCTATTGTTATTTGGATTCACAATCTTAAATTTCTGACCAGTAATCTAATATCTCGCTACGCACATGTTATGAACGTTATAACGCTGGTTTGCGAAGTGGGGATCTGAACCGTGTTATAAGACAACCGCGGTATAACCGATAAATATAACTCGAGTGACATAAATGATGCTGAGAAACAGAAAATTTGCGGTACAAAGGTAAGCGCAGACTATGCCGGCTCACATCGCATTGCAATTATCCGCCCGGATCGTTTTCATTTATTTTATTATATGAACTATCGCATGAACTAATATGTGATAGTTCATTGAAAACGATCCGATCCGGGCGGATAACTGCAATGCGATGCGGCCCAGCATAGTCTGCGCCAGGCTTAACAGGGACGTTATAACGGGGGCTGGGGTCTTCTGTGCTAAATGCTAAATAAATATATAAAGTATTTTAATCGTTCGTTGCTCAGGGTGGAAAATACATACATTTTAAACGAGTTGTGCATAAAATGTATTTTTAAATAAACATTGTTATTAAATTTTTTCAAATTTTAAATTTATAATTATTATTACAAAAATTATTTAATGTAATAACGAATAAATAGAAATATATAAAAATAAACATTCTGATAAATTTTTTTTCAGAAATCATTATATTAAAATAAAACAGTAAAATTGAAAGTTATATTTTTATTCTAAATTTTATATTTAACCTTTATTTTTATTTAATCTAATATCATAAATCTATAAAATATTAATAAATAAAATTGTCTACAATGCAATATATTAACACTAATTTGTATAGTGTATGTTGTTTTTAATATTTTTATAATTTTATTAAATATTAATTTACAAAAATATTCAAAAATTAAATTTTCTTGTACAAAATAAAATAAAAATTACATTAATTAGTCAGTTTATTCAAATTTTATGTCTTCTTAAATTTAGCACAAATTTTACGATCAGTAGCGTTTTTTATAAAATTTATCCCACCATTAAATAATCTTACTACAATTTGTTATGTTTAGGAATATTTTTATAGAAAAATTCTACAAAATATTGATTAAAATTAAATTTATTTATTGTTTTACTCTTCTATACTGTATATATTAAAAGATTTTATGTTATTTAGCTTGAGTTATAATATAGTAGACATATTTATTTCTCGCTATTTAGATAATTTGAATATCTTGTTTTGATTTTGAGTTTTATTTTAAATTATGTACTTATTATAGTGATACTTTTAAAAATGCTTATTTGACGAATCATACATCTTTGCGGTGGCCCTAAAATTTGTAGTTGTGTTACTGTTTGCAATACATCACTACGTACTTCCGACAAATTGATGTGCTACATAATTTACTAATACCTATAACTTGTTTCCTTATCTAGACTGACAAAAATTGCAGTTTATTTGTTATTGGGAATATGGTAATTAGTACACAAAACAAATTTTTCACGCAAAATATAAAAAGAACGTTACTTTTAATTTGAAAACATTGTAATAAACACCGACATGTTGAGTTTAACAGACTAGTAGATTTTATACGAAATGTATACCAATTGAACGTTAATTAAGTGCTGAATTTTTGTATGCTTTCCAAAGTAAATATAAAAACAATAAAGTATTGAAGTAAATGCTAACTGAATTAAAATTAGAACATAATACATTAACTGCGGTTTAATAGACCCCACATTTCAGATTCTTGGTTAAATAGTGTACCGGGTTTTTTTATTATAATAGGTATATATTTAATGATTAAAAATAATTGAAAAATTAATTATGGAGAAAATATTAATTTCATTCTGCATTTTTGTAAAAGTAAAATTTATAAACAATTAAATTAGAATATACTTTATGGAAACAGAACAAATATGTATTTATGTATATGTATACCTACATAAATAAAGAAAAAAACATAATCAATAATTTTCGTTATATTCTGCTGAACTATATATAAAGAGTTATCTCCAAAATAAAAATAAAACAAACCGAACTGTATGATATATTTGTAACTGTGTTGTGCCTACAGATACAGAAGTCCGGCACTGCAAATATTTGTCTAGTTATCGAGTGACCTATGAGTTCAGATGTACCGAAAAGAGCACACCAAGGCACACACAAACAGAGAGAAAAAAAAACAAAGTTTTTTTTTTTGGTAAAATCATATTTCGTTTTAGTAACGCGAACATTGTCGATAAAGAAAAATACACAACGTAATAAATTTGGTCGATTTTTACGTTTTTGCATGAACAATAAATTCACGTGGAAGATGTGAAAGTTCTGACAGGCCAAGGCCTCGTCCGCGGCTACAACTTTATTAGCATTATTGTCGAGGGATTACTGAAAGCTAGTTCATTGAAATGGATCCTGGCTCACCTTATGGAAATGCCCACCAAAGTATCTGTCTAACTTACACACCCAACTCACTAAATTTTATTACTTAGAAAAAAATCTAATATAACCAACGCCTGCTTCACAGCTCACAAATATTATCACACTTTTTATAAGCACACATTTGCTTCTTGATTATATTTTAATGTTTGCAGAAGTTTCATATTTTGAAATAAACTATTCGTTAATTACAAATAATATGTAATAGTTATTAACTATTATAATACTAATTAAAAGGTCTAGTAAAATATTTCGGCTGTAAATATAAGTGTAAAATAAACAAAGACATTAAAGATGAATAAAAATTTATCTTGTAATCTTTAGTATAAAATTAATGTCTGTTTTAAGTGGGACTTGTAGTTCCGGTACGACTAAAGGAATTTGCGTGCTCTGAAAGAAAAATCACGTGGATTTTGCGGCAATCTACAGTTTTAATTAAGGCGTAATTTCAATTAGAGACCCTAAGAATAAAAATTCTCGCTAACTTCTTTATCAGAATAGACTACATACTCTTATATTTCTATTCGTTTAAGTACTTTGCACTAGGTTTATCTTTATCTACGATTTTCTTATTGCACTCACACCAAATTTTCGATAATAGATAAGTTTTTTCTTCTACGTGCAGTTAGTTAATAATGATAAATTTACGTTTTAAATTGCAGGTTTTTTATTATAAATTATATATGCTAAATACTCTTAACTTTAATGACAAGAACTATTTTTACTATCAAATCGGAATTTATTTTTATTTAATAAAGATAAGAAGTACATCGTTGAAGGGCAGACGTTTTGCTATACATTGTAGATGGCATCCCCAGTGCTTGTTGACTTGGTGACATTTGGTTACCAAGCATTGAGGATATCATCTGCGATGTATGGCAAAACGTCTGCGATGTATGGCAAAACGTTTGCGATAAGGAGAAAATTCTATAAATTTAATGGATTCCGGCAGTGAAAGCCTGAGATTACTATAAGAAGTATATCATTAATTTTTTTAATAAAATAAAAATTACAATAAATTAGATAAAATAAATAATCTAATTATCAGATTTCAATATCATAGCGCTTTCTTTTATAACTACATCCTTTTAAGATAATATATTACCTTACTTACCCACACGTGTTACCTTATCGAATTAATAACTTTTAAATTGAATTTTTTAATAATAATGTAATATGAACATTAATCGTAAAATAATTATACTTATAATTTAAAAATTTTAAATAATATTTTTCATTATAAATAATTTTTTACTTTCATATAGATAGGTAGGTATTTAGTTGATTGAGTGCACGCGATCATGTGAAAATTAAAAGTCAAATTCATTTTTATAATTCACAATTTATTTTTATAAATTAAGCAAATATTTTAGAAATATAATAAAAGCTATAATTTTTTTAACTAATTAAATAATGTTTATTATAGAATTTTTCTTTATTTAGTTATTATACGTATTTTAAATATCTATTTTAATAATTACCCATTATATTTAGTTTTTTAGTGAGAAGATAACCAACTAATGATCTTAGGTACTACTAATTTCTATATTTATATTTATTTTTACATATTGATTATATTGTAATGATAGTACTTTATGCAATACGTGCATTAAATATTTTTTTACGAATGGTAAGTTTGGCTTCGAGTGAAAAAAGACATTTTATGCATGAGTGTTATAAAATATTTTTATACGACTGTCTGCAATTAGAATTGACTTACACAAACATCACAACACTAACCTAAAATTTAACATTTTAACGTTAGGAATACGAAACATTTTGAATTGTTTTCAATATACTTTAGATTTGATCATTTTGGTAAATCTCTTTACATGACGCCAGAGTGAAATAATGACAATCTACGGTACTTTATATTTTGTATTTTTTATGCACAAAAAAAAGTAAAACTGCAATATTTTTAACAGTCATAAATCACGATTGCTGTTGATATAAATATAAATAAAATATGAACTTTTTATATACATATATATATATAAATGGAAAGTTGACATAGAAAATTAACATGGGAAATCGACAATACGCAAATTAATTCTTTCTCGAGTTAAATTTCGAGAAACTATCATTAGGAACATTTAAGTATTAAAAAATAAGAATGATTAAATACAATAAAACCATTCAAATATGTAAAAATTAAATACATTATTTGATATTAGTATTGCTATGACTATATTTAAAAATCTTAGTAAATCATTTTTATATAGTACTATTATTAAATATTGTGCTATTTTGAAATATAGTTCTTGTAATTTCATGATAATTAAAAATTAAAAAAAATAAACTAATTTTGTAGTTGGGAATTGAACCCCTTGAATAGTCATAAATAGTAATGTTGTCAAATATTTATTTAATATGTATTTTTTAAATAATTAAATGGTTTTATTGTATTGAATCATTGTTATTTTGAAATATCTAAATGATTCTAATGATAGTTTCTCGAAATATTTTGTATATTGTCGATTTCCCTTGTTCCCGGCTATGTCAACTTATCAAACGAACACCGTGTAATATATATATATATATATATATATATATATATATATATATATATATATATATATATATATATAAAATATGTTCAAGCTATTCAATATGATTAATTGCTAAAACTAACGTAAGCAAAAACAAATTATAAACTTTGTAATCGAAATTATAGCTTTATTTCAAATTTAAACAGAAGTTTTTCATTTATATAAATTATTCAGTTGAAACATTGTATGACACAATCGAAAATATACATGTTTAAGGTAACTTGATTATATATGATTATAGAAGAATAAAGAAAAATATTTTTGCGCAGACCGCAGAGTAACGGAGTAAGTTTGCATTTGTGCTGAACGAAGCGAACGAAGTAACTGTATAAAAAACCGCAAACGATATTTCGCGGAACACAATCGGTTGGTTGTGTGCAGTTTCCATTTCTGTTCATCGAACTATGTTGGCAAAATGCTGGCCAAAGAGGTAAACTACATTTTTATTTTGTTCTTCCAATTTAAACGCTGGCTGGCCGAATTTGCGCTCGCGATTGCACCGAACGTGTGCCCCATTTGGGAACTTCGTTTATTCACACATTTTCACCGAACAAAATACCACGTTCCAAATATATGTGGATTGTTCTGTTTTCTCGACTTCAAATTACAATGCTGTGCCCGCTTCCTGGCAGTGCAAAACCAAACAAATTTTTATTAGACTTCTTCATAATAAACTATTTATTTCTCGACTGCACTAAAAGTAAAGCTACAATCATAATTTCATTAATTACTTTTTATTTTTATTTATTGGTAAAACTGGGCGATATTCGAAATTTAAGAAATAATGGTAATAGTGATTTGTTGATAATATAAATATATTGTTATATTGATATTTTTTTCTTTTAGTAACGGGAGTGGGTAATTTAATATTGAAAATTTTTTAATAATGTAGTTCTTCTGCTTTTACAGAATTACAAGGATATAGAATTAAAATCAAATAAAATTATTTTTTAATTAACATGAATTAAAGTGGTAAATAAACTTTCCACAATTTTGTTTACATTGAACGAGATCATGGCGTTTTAAACTTTTTTGTAATGTAATTTAAAAATATTTTTTAAATTGTTTTGCAGAGGTTTACTTTCCGCATTAATTTGTATACAATAAACAAATAAGTACAACAAATGTTATTTGAAATAAAAAGTCGGTTGACTTTGACAGCGTTTATAATTGAACGTTAAAATTGAATTTTTTTTTATAAAACCAGGCTATAAGTTCATTTATTTCCTACAAGTTTCAAATTGTTAAAACCGTTTCTGAGAGACTAAAAACCAATTATTTTGGAAATGCGTCCCTCATTGATTTGTAAATTACCGAAACTGTTAACTTACGATATATTTAATAAGGTTTTATGCAACCGGTTCTATGCTTTTCTTCGCAATTATTGTATAATTTGTTAAACGTATCCAAATCAATAATTTTGTAGAAACGTACAAAAAATTAATACTCTATTTATTTTATTTTTTTTGTATTTCAAACAAAGAAATAATTTTACGTCTTAAAGTTTTAATTAAGATATAACAATAATAATTTATAATTTCATAAAATAAACTAAATATTAAAACGGAATAATAATAATAATATTTCTAACAAGTTTCAACTCCCAATTACAAGAAAAGATTCAAAATTAAATAAATAAATATTCAAAAAAATACGTAGTCGTAATTTATTCTTACTAGCTAATTTAAAAAAAATAATAAACAAATTTTAATTATTTAATTACCTAAATACAAATTAAAGTTATTTTATTGCATCAGAAATAACAACATATAACTTTTTAAAAAAATATAGATGTAGTAACTCAGTACGTAATAAAATAATAAATATAATTATGAAAACTGTTTTCAATTTTTTTCATTATACGGTTTTTAATTACGTTGAATTAATCCGCATAAATATCACAACAATGGCAAAAAAGATAGAAGCGAGTACAGGTTAATTTAACAATAAGTTTGGTCTACTAAATTTACAATAAAAAGTAACATTTTATCGTGAATGTACTCAAGGAACTAAAAACATCTCTTTTACCCAGAATCCAAGTATTTGCAATTTTATTGTTGAGTACGCTATGTACAAATTAAATAGAAAATATAACACGCCTTGTATCTGACGATTGAAATTCATACATACATACACAATCACGCCATGTACCCAAAAGAGTGTGGCTCAAACTCTTTTCATTATCCCGCAATCAGTCTCCTCCAAAAATTCCTATCCAAACAAGCAGCTTTTGCCTCACCCACATTCATAATATCTTTCATACACTTTCAATCATATCACTCCAACTACTCATCGGACGTCCACGCATACGTATACCATCAAAACTATTCAAATAAATCTTTTTAACCAAACGTTTATTAGACATTTGCTCAACATGTCCGAACCATCTTAACTGACTAACATCAACTTTTGCTACAACATTTTTTCAATTTTACACTAATCTATTTCGTACCTGATCTCTCCTCTTTACACCACATACCCTACGTAAACATCTCATTTCCACAGCAGTCATTTTCCGTTTATGCTTTTGCAACCAAACCCAACATTCACTACTGTACATTAACGTAGGCACTAAAACTGCATTATATATACTCAAACGGGCTTCTTTGGAAACAGTTACATTCCTAGCAAAAGTTCCCAAAGCACCCAAAATCTTATAACCAGCATTTACTCTTCTTCCAATTTCACGATCAAAACGGCCATCTCTAGACAACAAACTACCCAAATACACAAATTCATCTACCTGCTCTAAACGTGCATTATCAATATATACATTACATTCATTCGTCAAGTCACCCTTCTCAAAAACTAAAACTTTGCCCTTATCAATATTCAACACAAGATTCATAACTTTACCAACAACATTTATTCAGTCAGTCATCCTTTTCAGTTGCGTTTCAGATTCAGCCAAAACAACCACGTTATCAGCATACGCTGAAGCAGATACAACACAATCACTTATTTGTATACCATTATTACCACAGAAAGCTTTCCGAAGAAGCACATCCATATATAAATTAAATAGCGAAGGAGACATTACACAGCTTTGTTTCACGCCACTCGTACAGCAGCTTCACTTCTATCATACAGTGCTTGAATTGCTCCCAAAAGATTACCATTAATACCGTACTCGCGAAGGACATCCCACAAGATTTCCCAAAGAACACTGTCATAAGCTTTTCTTAAATCTAGAAAGCCACAGAACACTTTTTTATTTTTGTCAAGTGACTTTTCGACAATCATACGAAGAGCAAACAATTGATCCACACATCCCCTTTCTGACAAAAGTTAGTGCTCTAACTTTATGAATTAAAATTTTACCAAATAATTTACCGGGAAGACTAATCGCTCGAAAATTAGTACATTCACTTGAACTGCTTTTAAATCTTCTCTAATTTATTTATATGGTTAATATAAACCGGAGACCAAATTTGTGCACCATATTTGAGTGTAGTTCTCACTAATGTAAAGTAAAGCATACGTAAAGTAAAAACATTTGAATTTTTTTTACAATTTCTGTAAATAAAACCATAAATTTTGTAAACTTTAGCTGCAGTATTGTGAATATAGTTTTCAAATGATAATTTTGAATCGAATGTGGTGCCTAAAAGATTTTGTAGTTGAAAGAGGCATATTATTAAATTATAAGAGCAATTTCTACTGTTTATTTTACGAGTATAAGTCATAGCATTGCACTTATCAATATTTAAAACAATCGATTATTATCCTTGCACCAGTCAAATATATTTTGTAAATTGTTCTGCAAATGAATGACTTCAGAGAATGATTCAATTGAGTAAATACGTAAATACGATGTCATAAGGTTAATGAGGAATTTTGAAAATCCAAATTTGTATAATTTATTTAATAATATGTAATGATCTATCTGATTAAAAGC